>BKCP01005228.1:43804-76991 GCA_008636005.1 Striga asiatica | reverse complement strand
GATAATAATGTGGATATTACATAATACTATTTAAAATGTGATAATATGTGGGTGTATGTTCTTACTCCGGATCCATTAGTGCGAATGCTATCATGCGAGTTTGTACTCCTTTGACGTTCTTCATTTGAACGGGATGTATCTCGACCACCATTCCAATGATATCTAAACATTTAGTAAATTAAATGTGAGAAAATGTATTAAGCGTAAATAATAAAAAAAAATTAAAATTTAGTTACCAAAGAGCATTGATTCGTCGATTTTCTCGATATCAATCAATGTGATGAACCTTCGAAAGTCGAAACGGAAAATTGGAAATTCAAGCTTGACGGGTATGTGCTCTGTTCTACCATGTAGTATAAGCCTGTATTGGGCAATGGTAGATCTATACATTCCGATGTTACTCTCAACTTGATAGTTTCGGAATGCATAAACAGCGCCTTCTTCGAATTCATCCTTGAAAGTTGGGATGTTGATTGCTCTTACTATCCCCGTTATTCGACCGCCCTAAACAAACAAAGTAAAAAAAAATTAAGTATTGTAATTAGCATGATGAGAAAAAAGGATAATAAATATTTTGTATTATGAATTGAACCTCATTGTCATGAAAGACAATTTCAAGAAGGTTCTTGTATGATGAGTATTGATTAGTCCTTAAGAAGACCCGAACGACTCTCAACTTAAGCATCGGCCTGTTGGTTCTTGTTATTTGCTTGATGTTCCCCCATGCTTTTCCCATTTTTTTGTTTTTATGTGAAATTGTTTTGTGAGATTTTTGTGTACCGTGATATGGGCTCGTAAGTTTATTTTATAGTCATGGATTGGTAGTAGATAACCATTGCATGATAAGATTAGTTACTCACGTTTATCTGTTTTGATTACTCACGTTTATCTGTTTTGATAAGAATCACGTGATATCTTAACATGTATGGACACAATTTTTTATCATCATAAGATTAGTGAAAGTAGTTACAAAATAGCGATTTGTTTGTGATAGCATCACGTGATTTTAATTAGAGTTTCAATAAAATGAGACTCTAATGTCAAGATAAGATTAGTAGTAGTTTATCATATTCTTAAAACGTGTGTACCCAAGTTTTTTATGATGATATGATTAGTGAAAGTAGTTATGAAATAGAGATTCTTTTGTGATAGAGTTCCAACATTAGTTCACGTGATTTTAGTTCCAGTAAAATCGGAATCTAATGCCATGATAAAATTAGTAATATTACTTTATCAGATTGTTAATAATTTGATATGTACTAATGTCATCACATTGAATAAATACGAAATGCCATCTTTTATGTCAAAATTTTTATTAATGTTAATTTATATATGACACAAATTATATATAACAAAAAATATTGTAAATATGATAATCCACAGTTGAATCTATAAATTATTGAAAAATCACAGAATATAATTCATTTTATCTACTTAATCTCTAATTTCATAATCTTTATAAATAATTCAGTCTACGTAAAAAATTTATTTTTATTAATAATAATTTATATATAACTCAAATTAATGTAAATATTATAATCACATTTCGTATTCATATTTATGTAAATCGACATTTGAATCCTTAATTTATTTAAAATTCACGCAATATAATCCATTATGAACTTTGTTAATTCCGTAACCTTTATTTTATATAATCTTATGTTTGAAATATTTGGTTAAATTTGAATTAACTTATAGTTGTATCATGGAATTCTAACAATTATAAACTAATATAAAATAAAATGTTCAAATTTTATTTTATGTGCGATATTTAATAAAAAAATAAAAATATTGAACTGTGCGAATCTATTAAATAATAACACTAAAATTTATTATAGAACTCTGATTTGAACGAAATTACAATTCATAATAATGAAACTCTAAATATCATAAATATTTACTCCTCTTGCTAATGTTGAGGGAAAATATCTTCATTCTGAGGAAAAATTCCATCGTGTTTGATAACATGAGTTCTTCCATGAAGCACAAGTTTCCATTTATTGGTTATGATATCCTTCTTCCCATGATTAAATTCAATGACATAGTTGCTGATCTTGTAAACCTCGCCTTCGTTGAGTACTCCTCGAAATGTTCCCATATGTTTGGAACGTATTATACCTTTAATAAATGTACCCTACAATATAAATTTATAAATATGAATTAAAATATTTTTTAAAATTGTATACATTTAATATTGCACAGTAATATATTTACCTTTTCATCATGAAACAGTATATGGTATGCATTCCAGCTCTCCTGTTGGTGATGCGTTTCAACTATAAGGACGGTTTTCAAGTGCAAAGAAGGCTTGTTTCTCCTACTCAAGGAATCGAGGGTATTGCAGGCTGGTGGCATTATATTATCGATATGTTCTTCAATGTATTTTTTTTTTTTGTTATCTGTAAAATTTATGTATGTTTTTTTCGTTGTTTTTTTTCCTACTCGTGAAGTTTTTTTTTTCTATGCGTGAAGATTTTTCTTTTATGTGTGAATGACGTTAATTCATTTGTTGTGTAATTATATAATGATAATTATGGAATTGTGATACATACTTATCTCTTTAAATGACTTATCAACTCATGATATTTATCCCAATAATCTCTAACTAATTTACTTATCAATTCACGTGAGTTTTGATAGATTTTCATGTATTAGATAGATTTGAATTTGAATATGAGTTTTATCACTTTTGAATTAACGTGACTTTTGAATCTTTTGAGATTTGAATATGAATTCTAAAAATAGAATGTCAACGTTTTTTTTTTTTAGTCAAAAGTTTCTAAAAATGTATTTTACCAACAACCTTATTATATATAGATAGATATACTATTGACAACTGATTTGTTAGGATTAAGACGAAGATTTACAAGTATTGTCTAAGGCTTATTGCTCAAATCACTTCACACGCCTAACTTAATTCAACTCGGTACAAGCTGGGATTCAAACCGACTTTGTACATAGGCGCGAACCGACTTCACATGTAGCTGCTAACCGACTTTGCATACACAGACAACAACTGACCTCTCAAAGACCTTTGGCAACCGGCTTCTCGAAGATTCCTTCTCGAATGTTCTTCCCATAAAATCGACGTCCGAGATAACCGAAACCTGAAAGAGGTGACAAGACATCCACATAATTGGGCCACGTGCTATATTTGCAATCATTACTGTCCCCCCATTGATGAATAGACCGCCTCAAAAAGTTGTTCTGCATTAAATGCGATCATATCTACCTCGTACCAGAAGTCAAACACACACAACTATAAATAACATAATTTATTATTGTACGAGTATCTTTTACGCGTATTTAATACTCACATGCAAACATAGGTCGGTTTACATACATGTCGACTTACTGTACTCTGCAATTACTCAGAAATAATACAAAGTCTACATCTTTCACGCTTTAATTACGTTTCATTATCGTTGTTACATTTCATACATCAAACGTATACATACTTTATAAAAATGACATTATTTAACTCGCTTTTGTATGGATACAATTATTATTCATTTGTAACATGCAAACTTTGGGCCATACACTAATGGGTAGAGTGTAGGTTTAGGGTCAGGAAAACTTGCCCATTGAATTTGTAAGGCATGAGCATGAGCATGAGCCACGCTCTATCACCTATGTTTTAATTGAGGTAGATTTTCAAAATTTGGGCCATGCACTAATCTACGGTACATTTTCAAAATTTTAATTGAGGTATATATTTTTTTTTTTTGGGTAATTTGCACTTCTATATTAAGGATTTTAAAATAATTGCATAAATACAAAAATAAAAACTTATTTGCAAGTATGCCTAAGTTAACATAATTATTTGGATAACTACAATATAACTGCCAAACAAAAAATTAGGAGTTACCATCTCAAGAATCCCGTAACTGACGGGATTCTTTCATTAATTAAAAAAAAAAGAAAAATCTGAATTAAACAATCACGAGAAGTGTCGTCCATCACGAGCAACGTCGTCCCATCACGAGCAGCAAATATACAGAATATAAACAGTATATATACGAAAAATATACAACATATATATACCTAGGATCATTTTATAAGCTAGCAACGAGATGGTGGAGAACACAACATATACAGAAAATATACAGAATATAAACAATGATCCTTATGATTTTCAATTCAAATTTTTTGTACAAAAAATTCAAACTATACACACTCTAATAGTGTGCATACAAAAAAATATAAACAATATATATACGAAAAATATACAGTATATATATGCAACTACACAAACAACAAAAAAAGTATAAATATATTACATATATACAACATATATACCATCTGGTCTGGTCCTCCTCTCAACTAAAACCTAACAACAAAATTCTCCGATCGTCCTTCGTCTCCTCAAGGCGCCTTGGACAAACTCCTCGGGCGGCCACGTTGCTGCCTTTCTACCCTCATCGTTTTTAGTTCACGCTATGCTTGCACAAAACAAATAAATGGCTGCTCTCTTTTTGTCTATGTTCACGCACTGCTCCTTTTCTTTCAAGAGAAAATAAAAATTAACCACCAACCTGTTTCGATTCTTCTTGCCCACATAAAAAACGCAGCGATCAGGAAAAAAAAAGAGAGAGGGAGAGAGAAGAAGGAGATGAAGAGATAGGGGGGAGAGAGAGAGAAAGTGTCGTGGAATGTTGGTTTGGAAGGTGATAAGTCTACCTTTAATTAAGTTGAATATTAATTGCATATTTAAAAAAATTCATTTTTTATAAATCTGGTAATTTTGTAATTAATTTTATAAATTTGGTAATTTTGCAATAAAAGACAATATGTCTTGTAACGTGTGCAATTTCCTCTCTTTTTTTTCCCTATCTTGTTAACTCCACATATGAGCCCTGTCATCTCCACATAAGTTTTCAGTCATTAAAATTCACCACTCAACAAATTGATTGTCCAACGTGGATATAATCTATCGGATACGCTAGCATTTTTTGAACCTACAACGAAAATTAAGTTCGTTTTGCAAAAGGAAGTCAAAGTCAAGATTATATTGCAATTATCCAAAGGTTTGGATTAAATTGTCAAAAGCTGAAAGGTAAAAGTTTAAATAGCAATAAACCCATTGCATTTTAATATTATTTTATATTATAGCCATTGAATTGTAAATGTATTTTGAAAGTTATAAATTTTGTACTTTTTATCAGTATTGCACATATAATATATCAAATTAATTATCCATAACGAGCTTCGATTTGAGTTCCATATTATGTATAAAATAAATAAATTATATTATCTTTATAATAAAAAATATTTATTAATATTAATTAAAAAATATAATATGTATCAGTTAATAAATTTATAAAGTTGTTATATGGTATAAGCTAGAGTAATTATTATAATATAATACAAGTAAGTCGCGCAAGTAACAAGTATTACTCGAAAATATATAATAATATATTTTTTGTAAAAAGTATTTAAATTTTAAAAACATTTTTCCTCATTAATTTTAAAATTTAAGAATAATTTTTTTAACAATCACCCGTGTAACACACGGGTATTGTACTGTTAAGCTCAAATAAACTCGAATCTATACTTATAGTATTAAAAGGTATACCATTTACCAGATTTAGTATAAAGAAAAGTCAACAACATTTATTGCATTACTATTTCCGTATTATACAATCTATACTTATATAAAAGGAGATTCTATTTACTACATTTACTATCCAATAAAGTCAACTGCATTAAATGCCATAACTATTTTGGTATTAAAATATTTTATTTATTTAATTGATTTATTTATTTGTTTTATTTTAAAAAGGTAAGTATAATAAAAAGATTTTAGTAATAAAAAAATCAAATACCAAATAAAAATGTACACTTTGACTTATTTGATTATATTTGGTATTTGATTATACCAAATATATTCCTATTTAGTATATACATTAAATACTTACTAAAGTATTTATTTGTTTTATTTGTCAAAGTTAAGTATAGATTTGTTTATATTATCAAATCATAAAAAAATATTAAATCCATATTGTAATGAAAAAATAATATAATTTTATAACAATTCTACTACACTATTTAATAATATTTTTTTTATTATATAATAAAATAATAATTAAATATTATATGGTGAACAACAATAAGTAAAACTGTTACTTTTGCTTATATCAAGAGATAAATTTATATGCTAAAATTAATTTTTTATTAGTATAAATGTTTTAGTGAGATAATATATTAATTATTTTACAAGCTAGCCCTAACATGCTCATATTTAATATTTTAAAAGATGTAGAAAAAAAACTTATAATAACTCTATTATTTTTTAGACTTAAACGTTGATTAAAAGAGGTAAAAATTCCTAATTTTTTAGACTTAAATGTTGATTAACACCATAGATTGAGAGTTTATATTTAGTAAAATTTCTAATTGTAATAAAAAAAAATTAATTTTTGCTATATTTTCGAATATGTTTAAATTCATTATAAAAAAAGAAAAGAAAAAAAACTACAATGAAAAAAGCAAGTCAGCTATATATCGATTTGTTGTACTCCTCAAATCACATTCACAATTTGGCTACAAGGAAAGGAAACTCATTGATTAAAATATTATTTTGTCAGTAGTTTTAATGTACAAGAGGCTTTAAGATTCCACTTGAATATTATAAAACTTTTATTGAACATTGTACAATTTTCTTGCGTATTATAAACTTTTATTGAATATTGCATCTTGTAATATAATATTCTCTAAATAAATATATCTCGTGAGTCACGTACTATATATATCCCGTACATTTTTCTTTATTCATGTATATAATTATAAGCCTAGATAAATAGTTAAAATTGTGCACCCCGTACATGGCACGGACTCTGTACTAGTGAAGACTATTAAAAGACTAAGAATAATGAAAACATGCAAAAAGATTAATAAGTTATCAAATGAGTTAGATAAAACTAATAATTCGATTAGCTATCATTTATATGTAAGTGTCAAATGGGACTTGTATCATGCTTATTATCTTATATTTCTTTTTTGTTAACCAAATTACATTGCAATGCTTCGTTAACGAGACAATATACGATTATTACTATGTTATGACAAAATTAATTAGTGGAATTGACATCATTTATCTATAAGTGTTAAATGGGACTTATACCATGCTTATTATTGTATATTTCTTTTTGTTAACCAAATTATATTGCAATGCTTCATTAATTTGACAGTATTCTATTATTACAATTTTGATTGACAAAATTAATAAGAGAAATGAACATTGACCATACAATTATATAAGATTAACAGAAAATATATTTTTTAATGACAAATTTTTACAAACTTATGTTTTTACACTTTTCCAAATTATGATACGTGAAAGTATAATGATTTTTTGCGGGTATAATCACAACTTTTGATGTCAAATATAATCCGTATTACCGTATGTTAACTGTAATTGCCAACTATATATATTTACTTGTTACGGTTTACTTTTCATTTTGTTCACCCTTTCTTTTATGTTCCCTTTCTTCCTGTATCTGGGATCTCTGTGTCATCTTCCTATCGATCGCCATTGATGGCGTCTTCAAGCTCCGGCAATTACATACCTGCGCCTGGTAAACTTGTCACCCAGCTCAGCTAATTCCTCGAGCTACAAATTCTATATCCTTCATGCATACTTGCAATCGTCTTATGCAAATTTCATTGATCAACGTCTGAGTCTAATCATGTCTTATTTGCTTACGGTTTACTTGAATTCTCCAGAGGCCGTGCAAGTTCTTGTGTCGTCTCTTGCGGATGAGTCTCCCATGGTCAGAGAAGCTTCTGCTGTTACTCTTAAAGATATAGCGGCTCTGTAATTTCCTTCTCCTTGTCTACTGTGTTTCAGTGAATGTGAATATTTTGGTGATTGAAGCTTAAGAAACCATCGAATTGGGGGATTTCATCTGTTTGTTGTAATTTGCGGGTGGTGCTTGTTGCTTGGGTAATTTGAATATAAATGTAAAGTAAATGAATTATTGAATGCTTTTGGAAACTCTCTAATTAGATGTTACTTGAAACGTATCATGATTCTGAAATCATAGGAGTAGTCTTGAATCCTTTAGATTTTTGCAGGAACCCACTTTTGGTTCTCGATTGCTGCTCCACTGTCTCCCGTGGCGGCCGAAGAGTAATGCTATGTTTCTCACTCTTGTTCAAGCTTGTGATGTATTGACAAGTGTTGATAAGATAGATTGATGAATGATTTGATGTTTTGAAATTGGAATCCCAGAAATTTGGGAACATAGCTGGATTATTTCAAGTTATGTCTGTGGCAATTCGAGCATTGGATAAAGATGATGTTGATCCTCAGTACATGGCAAAGCTTGCTAAAATAGCAGTGGCTGAGATCATCTCCACTAAGGTGCAGTGTTACTCTCCCCACTCTTTGTAACACTGGAAGTATGCACTTGGAATATATATTTTTTTAAATTTAGTGAGTTAAATATGTAATACAACCAACGCTCAATATATGACCGTTGAGTCATGAAATCCCCTTAAGTAACGTCATAATATGCTCTCTTGCGTTTTCATTTCTATACTGATATTTCAGAAATGTGGTCAAACAGACATGAATTATGATTTTAGGTTTAATTGATCTTATCTTGATAGTCGTTCAAATGTTGTTTATGTGAAGCCTCACTAGTAGTTTTGCTCGGTGTAGTTCTTGATATATGTGAACATAAGACTCTTGCTGTTAATGCTTACTGGTGGTGACGATGGTCCAGTTTTGGGGTGCCAAGGAGAGAAAGATTTCCCTGTTTAGATGCTTTCATAGTTATCTAGCACGTTTCAGTTTGGCAGCTATGATTATGTTATTGGAGATCTTTTATGTTTATCCATGAGAATATTAGAAGACGCATGTTAAGATCTGCCCTCCCTAGGATGCCTTTCTCATGGACTTGAAGACTGAAGACTTTTCTCTTATAATCTTCTATCCTTAATATATAGATACACTAATGCTGTAACTTTGGGTTTTATGATTTCTGTAAAAAAGTTGTTTTGCAGCATTTAATTTCACTTAAGTTGAGAGGAATCAGAATTCCTCGTAAATAAATTCCGAAGTGGCAGTTGAGTAAGAAATTCTTTATCGACATGACTTATGGGGCAGTAACTTTGAGAATACATTCTTGATAAAGTGACAGTAGCCAAAATTCTCGTAAGATTGACTTCTGCATGAGAGCTGTATATACCTTTTTTTCGAGTTTTGGTCGTAGAAAATGGTTAAACAAAATCGTAAAATGATTGAGATTATATGGACCAAGTGAAGGACTTCTTGCTTCTTGTTATAATATCTCGTTCAACTTTAGTCAACATACTATGAAAGTACCGATCTTATGCCCAGGTAATAACAGGAGACCATGATATGGTGCATCATACACGATTACACATGAGATATTTCAACATGTTATGTTAATCTTTTCGTTATAATACATATATTTCTTTTAATTAGCATGAAATTGTGGTGGTTATTATTTGGCAACCATAAATACAGTTCGATTAGCAGCTCATAAGTTACTAACCTGCTGGAGTAAGAATCTTATTGATGACGCAATTACTGATTTGAGCATCCACTTACTTTATTGTCCGCCAAAGAGTTTCATTGATTTTGAGTCAGCATCTGCTTCTTAAAAATTAATCCATTATAACTCAATTTTTCCCTGATGTATGTTTGACTTGTTTTAGGAATTCAATAGTCCTCCTCGTATGTATATAGATTGATGTTTTTGACTTGTTGGGAACTTGATACTGATATATTAACTTTGCGTCTTTGAGTTGTTGTAGGAACTTAATGCTGATTGGCAAAGAGCTGCATCTGGTGTACTAGTTGCATTAGGTTTACATCTGCCTGATCTTGTAAGTTCTTGTATGCTTACACCAGACAATTTGGTGTTGCCAATATGCAGTTTTACGTTTATATTGTTCTGTATAATATTTGGCTGCAACTGTCATATTTCAGCTCAGTACCATGAACCTAAGTGTTTTGCTATCTTCACCTGATTGATTGAGGAATAAAGAGTGATCAATATAACATTAATCGTGAGTTTTGGCAGTTGAGATTGCAAGCTGAATCATATATTCTGTTCCTTATTCGAGGAAACCACGTAGAGTTTTCTGTAATTTTGATATGAGTTCTCATAGTTTCAGCAACTACCAGTAGAAAGATCTTCATAATGTAATACTGACTATTGTGGGGTGAAATTATGACATAACTTCTTATCTTTTCTGGCTTTGTTATTGTGCTTCACACTGTATGTACTAACATCAATCAACTTTACTGTTTTTATTTTCAGATGATGGAAGAAATATTTCTTCATCTCTCTGGATCTAATTCAGCTATTCCTGCCATGGTTCAAATACTCGCAGATTTTGCTTCATCCGATGGTGTGTGTCATCGTTGGTTTTTAAACATATATTAAAATAGCCTGTCTTTGATATCTAAGTTCTGTTTCTGAAATTGGTTTATTGATGCAATCTTATGTGCTTTTTGAAGCTTTGCAGTTCACTCCACGACTCAAAGGTGTACTTACAAGAGTTCTGCCCATTCTTGGAAACGTAAAAGATATTCACAAGCCAATTTTCGCTAATGGTATGCTATCTTTGGTTGCATCTGTGCATATTCGTAGCTAATGGGGTTTATGCTGTTGTTCTAGTTTATGCATTATTGCGATGGAACCAACTATAAGGTTGCTCATCTGTCCCAACCACGATCCACGTTGTATCTTAGATGATTTGTGTAAATAGAGAGGATTTTATGGCTGTATGATTGTATTACTCAGTGTGGAACTTTTATGTGGTATAAAATTGATAGGGTTGTAGTTGCATTTGTTTAGGACTAAATTTCCATGTTGAGGTCATGTTTGACGTGATGAATAATTTGCAGATCTGAGTGATGCAAGGACCTAATATTTGATCTTTGTATTCAGAAGCAAATAATGATGGTTCTTTATGTTTCACGTCTAAATCTGTTTTAGTTTGTTTGTTCCAGTTGGCATTGGTTATGCTTGGTCTTTGGTAGTCATAAATCACATATATATTCCATTGCGAAAAATGTAATCATGCTATGCAGAATTTTCTTTTTTATACTTAATGAGATGCCTTTTGTCCTTTTCCAGCATTCAAATCTTGGTGTCAGGCCTGTTGGCAATATAATGTCGAGTCGCCACTGTTTACAGCTGTAGATGGTGATGTTGTGTAAGACAAATTATTTTAATTTGTGTAATTCTGCAAGACTTTTCTAAGATTATGCTTTTGATACTAATAAACTGTTTGGTCCAGGTCCTTCCTCAACTCTGCATTTGAGCTTCTATTGAGAGTTTGGGCAACTTCACGGGATCTCAAGGTTGCCATCTGATAATTTACCTAATGCATGTGATTTCTTGTGCTAGTGTAGTTTATTCCCCTCTAATACCATAATAGGATCACAGTGTTTGCTATGTTTTGTTAGCTGCATTATGAATCAAAAGATTTCTTTACATCACGACTTATGTCTTACTGTTGTATGAATGAAGTTGCATTTAGCTTAATTCAAGATGCTTTTGATATTTCTTCTTGACATATATTGATGATAACATTTTCTACCTTCAATTATGGATCTACAAGTGAGATACTGCTTTAGATAGAAGTATTTTAACCATTTATAAGGCTAGTATGCCTTCTTCTAAAGTGTTTCACCTGGAAATATTTTGGCCCGCTGTTAGCTCATATGGCCCTTACCTTGGTCCTTTTAGATGAGTATTCGTTCATCTCAACAATTTTTTGGGGTAAAAAACATCCCTATATTGTTAATAAATTACTGCATTACGGTTCTTTGAATGTATATTTGATTTATGGCCTTGTGTCCTAATTTTGCTTGGCCAAACCATTGTGTCTTTGGCATTTACTTCATGTCCTTAACCTGACATGTTGCACCCTGAAATTCTAAGGTGGCATTTTATTTTTTCATTTCTGCAGGTCCGCATATCGACTATTGAGGCATTAGGCCAGATGGTTGGCCTTGTTACCAGGACCCAACTGAAATCAGCTTTACCAAGGCTTGTGCCCACTATATTGGAATTGTAAGAGTTAGCTTGATTTGTTAGGGGCGATTGGCTACATATTAAAACCGGTTTTGACTGATTGGATAATTGTTTTACTCGTTAACTCAAAATCCAACTCACTACTCCTCAATATTATCAATATAATTAAATAATATCAATAAATCATCCTCACACATCACATCAACTTTAATTCAGTATTTATCTACTCACATATTTTTAATTACCTATACCTCTCTTCTACTTTTACATCACATCAACTTTAATCACTATATTTTAAATATTATATAAATACAAACTCAAAATACTGCTCAATCCTCCATTCAATCAACTTTATTTAAATTTAATTCAAAGTCCAATCAAAACTGGTTTTGATTTATATCCAATCGCCCCCTTAAAGTAATTATCCTCAACAGTGCCCTAATGATATGTGGCTAAGTTGCTTGGTAGTTAGACTAATTTTTATCATGGCTAGGCTGGCCAACTATTTTATGATGTTTAGGTACAATTTATTTTATGATTGTGAGAGCTCAGCTATATCTTTTAAGTAATCTGTATATTTTTTTAATGATGCAGGTATAAGAAAGATCACGATGTTGCCTTTGTGGCTACATGCAGTCTCCACTATCTTTTGAATGCTTCCTTACTTTCCGAAAGCGGTCCACCTTTACTTGACTTTGAAGTAAGTGAATATAACTATGATTTTTCCATTGCGTGGGTTGAACTATTTTTTTTTTTTCAACTTGTTTTATTTAGAAAGTATAGTAGAAATTTGTGGTTTCTCTTTTTTCCATTTTCTGATACGTATGGTCGCCATTTTATTTGAAGGTTATCTGTAGTTAGTTGTGCTTATAAAAAGTACTTTACATTCCTATGTCGACATTCCTATGTCCTGTAAAAGGTCCATTCATTCCTTAGCATATCTCTCTTATCAAATGATGTACAACGTTTTTTCTTGGCCTTTGTGGTTTTCATATTTTCCGTAAGCTCACAGTGAGGATAATGGACAATATGTAGCTAAGATTTGACATTTGATATAAGTGGGAAGAGATTATATTTCAACCAGATTCAAAGCATCATGCAATGGAAACTTCAAAGCTCATATGTTGGAAACCTGAAAATGATTTTTTCTTAATGCAAACAAAAAGGAACAATGAATTTTATTCTTGAATTATTTCTAACTTCATATCAATGTGAAAATGCCACCACAATGTAATTGGTATCAGTCCAAATTAAAAGGAATTGAGGGTTTTTGTATTAATTTACTTCTCATTGTCATGATATAAAATTACCTGTTGGATTACATGATGGAAGGCTGCCAAGGCAAATATGTGTTCAAAGTGCATGTGTAAAAGCGTCAGTTTGGCTACCACTAGGATCTAATAACTTACACTTTCTTCATTATTATTATTGGATCTTGTCCACTTTTTCCCTCTAAGAGGTAATGACTTTAAAGTTGTAATTTTGCAGGATCTTACTGTCATATTATCGACACTTCTTCCGGTTGTTTGCATCAATAATGACAGTAAACAACATTCAGGTTTTTCAGTTGGACTGAAGGTAGAATACATGTGGTGTTGTTCGACCAATACTTTCTAATCAGTACATTTGTTTGGCTAAATAGTATCCTTTGTGGCGTCTCTTTATTGTACAATCGATCACAGTCTCTTTGTTAACATTTGCACTTTAAAGATTGACCAATCGATGTCAAATAATAAAATGGATGAATCTTTGTATAGGTTTCGTAGTTAGTGCATTGAGATGCTGCAATGATATTCTTCTTTTGCATATCTATATAATAGCTTAACGTGAAAAGCTCGGCTAATTTGATTAGTTCATTTATGCATTTCCATGTTTAGTTTCTCTCATTTTCTCTCTCTGGTCAATGCATTCTTGTCTTCATTCTTGTTCATTGATAGTTTTTCTTATTACCTCCTTTGGTAATCAGTTTAGCACCTTATGCATGTGCAGACCTACAATGAGATTCAACATTGTTTTCTCACGGTGGCCCAAGTCTATCCGGAAGACATGTTTGGGTTCCTTCTCTATGTGGGTAAAATTGTCTTACAAATTATTTTGAATTACTAACTGGATATGTAACTATATCTGGTGCACTGATGATTCCCTCTTTCTTCCCTTCAAAACTGAAATCAAGTAATGGAAGAAAAACAAACAAGCGAAAAAAAAGGGAGGAAAAATGAACAAATTATGGGTTTCTGTTTAATCTATGCTACTCTTGATATGCATGTCCCAGAAATGCCGGTTGAAAGAAGAACCTTTGACTTTTGGTGCCCTTTCTGTTCTCAAGCATCTTTTACCTAGGTTAGCTTCGTTTCTGTTTTTCTTTTCTTTAATTTTTCGGACTCCCCCAAATTAACCCCAACTTACTGGCCTTTGAAGGTTGTCTGAAGTTTGGCATGCTAAAAGGCCTTTGCTAGTTGATGCGGTAAAAAGCTTGTTGGATGAGGGTAATTTGGCTGTCTGCAAGGCACTTTCTGAGGTATTGTACCAATGACAAATAACTCATTTTTGCTATATTCAAATGACTGATTGTATCCTAATTTTTATTCTTTCCATTATCGTAGTTAATCGTTGTTATGGCTTCGCACTGTTACTTGGTTGGTGCACCAGGAGAGTTATTTGTGGAGTACTTGGTACGCCACTGTGCAATGACAGATGTGAACAGGGCAGATATTGAGACTTCAAATGATTTTGTTCGGTTGACTGGCTCCTTCAATCCATTCCTGCAAAGGAAACAAGAGGTCTAATTTTTGCTCAGTACGTGAAGCATTCTGATTTCATGTGTTTTCTTGCTTGTTAGAATCTACTAATAACATGTCGCGGAATGAATATTTCAATCATAAGACTACTATATCTGAACCAGTCAAAGTTATTTCCTTGTTAATCAATCCAACATTTTATTTTTCTGGCATCTAATGCAGTTTCTTCCAAACTGTAGCCATTAAGTTTTGTTCGAAATGATAAAATATTAAAGCACATTAATGAGTAATGACCCAAACGACTTTAGCATCTTACTGAATAATATTCTTAGTTGAGGTCTCTGAACTATATGTTTGTTAGAATATCACTTGTGAGTTGTCCCACATCGTTTATACATGGAAAATAGACCCACCTTATAAGTCTAACGGGCTACTCCTCCTTCCACCAATTGGTTTTGGGATGGAACCCCACTTGGGCTTCATATGGGCTTTCCCTGTTTGTGCGCTTCATCTGTGGTGCGCTTATAAGTCTATGGTGCGCTTCATGTGCGTGAGACCGCACCCGTTTTACCCCCATTTCTTACAATGTTAATATATAGATATGCAGGATGAAACTATCTAGAAGAGAGAGAAATACAAGAAAATTCTGTGGTGCCTATATAAGACTAAGAATGAAGTCTATCTCTTATTGCAACAGAACTTACAAAAGTAGGATGTGCCTTATTTCTGATAAATAATTGCAATTTTCTGGTGAAGCTTATCTGGAAGATGTTATCCATTAGAGTTGTTATTTTTTTGTGAGATTGCATCTGTTTCAGTCTATTAATGAAACATGGTTCGTGTCAGAAGGATTTGTTTTTAATGTATACACGATAAAGTTAGGGGCAAGGAAGAATTTGGCCTTACTTCTGAATGCAAAGGAAAGAAAGAAATAAAGGACAATGTGTGATGCCGATTTATTTTGTATCAATTTGAGTAGAAATGCTCTTGCTCACTACGTCATTAGTATTCAATTTGTAAATTTCAGGTTGTCCTTATATGGATTTTACAAATACTTTTTTTGCATGAAAACTTTTTGATCATTTGCAGGTAAATGTTGGAGGTATATGTCCAACAGATCTACGTGAAGTGTGTGAAAAAGGTCTTCTTTTGATAACCGTCACCATTCCTGAGATGGAGGTATGCTGATATTAGCCTGTCTATCCCTTCCTCTCCCATGTTTCTTCCCTTTTCCCAATTAGTTTGCTAGTTTTATCTTAGTATGTCTTTATTTTTTTATTTTTATTAATGTTCCCAGCATGTGCTTTGGCCATTTTTGTTGAAAATGATCATACCACGGGTTTACACTGGTGCATTAGCAACGGTAAGTGTTCTATGTACATTTATAGCGTGAGATACTTTTCATCCAGTTTGATTTTATGTTTCTCTGATATTTTATCTGGGTGCTAGAGTGTGGTCCTCCTTTGTCATTTGTACCTTAAGTATATAGATTGAATTTCTATTGTCAACATATTTATTTTCTTATATAGGTGTGCAGATGCATCTCAGAATTATGCAGAAATAAACACACTCAAAGTGATATGATCCTTTCCGATTGTAAAGCACGTGCTGATATTCCAAATCCTGAGGTTGCAGCTCCACATCCCTATACTCATCCATTTCTTATAGAAGTATTGGCCACCTTTTGTTTTTAATTTTTTTGGAATTAAATATAATTCAGGATCTTTTTGCACGTCTTGTGGTGCTACTCCACAATCCATTGGCAAGGGAGCAGCTAGTGACTCAAATTCTATCCGTAAGTGTCCTTATTGCAAGCTTTACATAGTACATAGTTTGGTCAATATCAAGTGAAGGAAACGGGATAATGTTGTTTCAGGACTGTAGGACGTTAATTTGATCGAAAAATGAGCCTCAGTATCTATAAACCTTAATGCCATAGTCTGCATAATTTGACCTAAAAAACTTGTGCATTTTTTTTAAATATCATTTGGCATCCTCCTTCTATTTATGAAGGTATGAACACTGTATGCTAATGAGTTGTACCATGAGTCTGTACTGGTGCTGTTGACAGGGTCCTAATGAATAACTTTTTAGGTTTTCTGTCAAAAAATTCTCTAGACAGTATTTTATGTTATGACTAGGCTAGCCCATGTTTATATATTTATTTATTTATTTATTTATTTATTTTTTTATCAAAACATACATAATGTTTATCCTCAACCATTAGTCAATTACCATGATTAAGGCGCTGTCCAATTAAAAAAATTCTCTAGAAGGTATATTATGTTGTCACTAGGCCATAACATCTCCTTTCTAGTTGGGTAGTGCCTTAATAATTGCAATTGAGTAAAGGTTGAGGTTAAACATGAAGTATGTTTTGATAAAAAATGCAAGTTTGATATTTGCCTCTACATCTTCATATTGAGTCCTTAGTGGGAATAATAGTGATTAGGGATTTTAATGTTTCAACTTCTTCTCATCTGCAATGAACTTGGCAGCATCAGCATAAAAGGATATATCATGTGGACAGCATGTGTAAATGTGATTTTGATTAAAGAGATTTTGCTGATTTTTCAGGTCCTGCTTCACTTGGCCTCTCTATTTCCGAAGAATATCATCTTATTTTGGCAAGATGAGGTATAGAAGCTTGATGATGTAGTACATTCTTGTTTGTTAATTTGAAGAATTGAATATTTTTTTAACATGCTTTTCAAGTTGCAATGTGGTAATTTTTTACTACTAGTATTCGACCTGTGCATTTGCACAGATATAAATAAATTATTGTGAGTCTGTACATATAATGATTAATTATTTTTCTTTCACTTTTTTGCAGACCAAATTTACAATTAAAAGAGTTGGAATATTTTTTTTTTAAATTGCGTTAATCTGATCTGATTGGATGTAATGTATATTTTGGTACGTCTTTTATTTGTGAATTATTTATTATTTATTTAGGAATTTCAAATATATTTTTTATTTTCAAAAAAAAAATTAAATGTAACAACAATAATAACATCTAATCACATTATACGGTCAACACATTATATGGTCAACTGTCATTAATCAAAAGTTTAAAATGATTTTTGTAATTTTGAAGTGATGAGTATTAATTATTTAATGATTAAATGAAAGATTAAATACATCAAAATGTAACGGTTTTTGGAGGGAAAATTATTAAATTGCCACATAGGTAAAATTAAATAGGTTTTATTAAATTCTATTAGCTAGTAATTATATATATATAGATTTATTGTCCATGTTGCATGTAATTGTCTTTTAGTATTTGGTTAATAATCTTTTCTATGTGAAATTAAGTGATAATGAGGGGGTCTAGAAGCATTAAACATGAACTTGAAGCCAAATTTACAAAATTGCCTCATTCTTTTAGAATTGTGCTTCCAAAATTTTGGTTGAGTATTCCACGGAGTCCCAGTGCAATTTTTGCGAGACCTTAAAACACAGTGTTCCATCAAAGTGTTCACACTTTGTTCATATGAAAGAATATTTTATGCAGCTGAACAGTAGTATGACTAGCAACCATGTGGGGCATTTTTAACGTTCTGTTCTAACTGTTTGTATTCTTTTGTAAGCTCTAGATTCCCAAAATGAAGGCCTATGTGAGTGATCCAGAAGACCTAAAGCAAGATCCATTTTATCAAGAAACTTGGGATGACATGGTTATTAATGTAAGCTCTGGTGGCTCTACTTAATCTGTATGTTTCTTTGCCGATATAATTTATTTCATAACCTTAGTAGACTATCATGTACGGGGTTAGACAGTTTGTCCCTGTGAACTCTTTTTTTTTTTCGATATCACTCTCTTTTCTCTTAACATTCAGGCATTCATAATTTCTATGTCAAGAGTGATTAAATTTCTCTAATTGCCGCTTTTGTGTTCCTGTGCTATTTATTTCATTGAAAGCAAGACTACAATATTGGGTAGATGCAGGGTTGGTTTTTTCAGTTCATAGGTTCAAGTTTGACAATGGGCAGGAATCACCTTTCTTGGTGCATGTCACTAATATAATCTTTGCGGACAACAGTTCGTTGCAGAATCGTTGGATGTGATTCAGGATGTTGATTGGGTGATTTCTCTAGGAAATTCTTTTGCTAAACAATATGAACTTTATTCATCTGATGATGAGCATGCTGCACTGCTTCACAGGTATGATTAATCGTCTTGTAAATCTCTTTGAGTTAAACCAACCAACCATGTCTGTGTTTTGCTTAATTTAGTTTTGTATTTTTCTATTCACGCCCATCTCAACCATGTTAATTCAGTATTGTATTTTTCTATTCATCGAAGCACCATACCATGTTATCACTGAAAAAAATTGTAAACTTCAATGTGTTCCTTCATGACTTCGCTATTTGCTATATTCCTATGTCTTTCATCACAACTACTTTTTACGGTCTAGACAATCTTTATTTATCCCCTTTTTCTGGGCATTATTTCGTGCTAGGTTGGCTATGATGGAGCTAGGCTTTACAGTTAAAAGCTGCTTTTATAGACTTGAGATGGCAAAGAAGATAATAATTAACAAATTTCAGATGGAAATATTTGAGTTTAATTATTCAAGTTTAGCTTACAATTATTTCACTTCTTTTGCAACTTCATGCTGACGTTTATTTGCTATTGACATGCGTGCCTTTTCTCATTATTTGAATCATGTTCATTGAGAAATCATAGGACAATGTGGCTGCAAGCTGAATCACTCACTCTAATGCAGGTGTCTTGGTATTTTGCTGCAGAAAGTACACGACAGGACCTATGTTCGGGATAAGATTGATTTAATGTACATGCAAGCTAACATTGCTTTGCCGGTGAATAGGCTTGGTTTGGCAAAGGCCATGGGATTGGTAATCATTCTCCATTTAATTCATTCATTCTTAGTTCAGCCAAACCTAATAAAGAGTTTCTTTTGAGCTGATTCACTTAATCATATGGGTTGCTAATTTATTGACACCTAGGTTGCTGCGTCCCACTTGGACACAGTTCTGGATAAGCTAAAAGACATTCTTGATAATATTGGTGATGGTATCTTCCAAAGGTATGCACCGGTGTTATATGTATTAGTATGCTCTCAAAGCGCATTACATCTTGATAAAAAGTTATGGAATTAGATGCTGCACATCTGGTTACACCTGCGTAATCTCATATTAAATGCAGTTATAAGTATTCCTGATAGTGGCTGACAGCCATCTGGTTTATTTATTGACGTGTAAGATTTTTATTTAGGCTGCCAGCAAACCTGGCCAATGATGTATTTCTAGAAGTCTTACATTAAGTTTTTTAATCTCTTTGGCGATTTGACTTAGGATGTCTTAGTTATATCTGCTGTCTTATGCATGAATATCCCCCTTATATATAATTCCGAATGTGCAGTGGCAGGCTCGCATGCTTCGGGATCCTATGTGGCAAAATTTCATGCTTCATTATTTGGCTTGAATAGATTTTAATTTACTTCCAATCCAAAAATAATCATATTCGGATTATCCATGAAGATGTTGATTATTTATTGTTATTTTAGAAGTATTAATTGCATTTTATTATCAATTCTGATTATAACTATTGAATTATAAATGTATTTTAAAAGTTGATAACTTTTGTATTTCTTATCGGTTTTACATATAATATATATCAAATTAATCATCTCTTGATAAGTTTCGATTTGACATCCATGTTGCATGTATAAAATAAATAAATCATATTTATTTTTGTAATAATAAAAAAATATTTATTAATATTATAAAAATACAATTAGTTATCAATTAATATATTTATGTTTAAAGTTGGTTGTATGGTATAAGTTAGAAAAATTATAATAATATAACACCACTTATAAGTCGCACAAGAACACATGTCATTCTAAAATATATGATAATATATATTTATTGTAATAACTATTTAAATTTTAAAACAGTTTTTCTCATTAATTTTAAAATTTAAGAATAGTTTTTTTAACAAGCACCCGTGTAATACACAGGTGTTGTACTAGTATGCTACTATATACCAATGCTCTTATCTGACGCTTAATGAACATTGCAGGATTTTGTCATTCTTTTCTGATAGAGGCAAAATGGAAGAATCAGATGATGTTCATGCCGCTTTGGCACTTATGTATGGGTATGCTGCAAAATATGCCCCATCAACAGTTATTGAAGCCAGAATAGATGCACTTGTGGTAGGTGTTATTGTTTATTCATTGATTTGCTATACCTGCCTGTTTGTGATTGTTGTGAAATTATATGCCTGGGTGACTGTATATGCATTTTTTTTATATATGTTGATGTGGTTTAGTCTTGATAGTGCAATTAAAAAATCTTCCGGACTATATTTAAATAGCCCTACGATCCTTCGGTACATAGTTGATTTTCTCCCAATCATTTCTCACACGCTGTCTATAAATTGTGGCTGTCCGATAATATATGTTTGATAACTATAATAATTGTAAGAGTCATGGAGCTTCTTAGTGTCTAACATATAGCTGTCTAAGTTTGTTTCAATTCAAGAGGCACGGGGTTGGAAAAGATGATACTTTCCTCATCAGCCCTTATAAATTAATAGCAGATTTATTCTCTGAGGTGGCCTATCAATTTGCATATATGTTTTGGGGTCTAAGTGATGTAGCCAGTGTTTCAAGCAAAGTATTTATCCTTGGATGGAAAAGAGACAGTAATTTATTCCCCTGAACTATGACAGGTCTAATCTTAGTTTCTTCTTTAGCGTTCAGGCCCGACATATTTGCTCAATTTGTTGGTATCACCAGTCTCCTTATGTTCTGACTTCTGGCCTCTATTCTACTATATTGCTAGTTTATATATTTTATGCATTTTCGGACAGGGTACCAATATGCTTTCACATCTTCTTAATGTACGGCATCCTACAGCAAAGCAGGCAGTCATCACGGCCATTGATTTACTAGGTTTATAAGTTTACTTTGTTCATAATGCGCTCGCTATAGTTATCTTGTGCATCAAAATAATTTCCTTTTTCTGTAACTTGGTTTCTCAAATGCCTTTTTTTAATGTTTTGCATAATAGACTTTATTCTTTCTTTCTTATTTCTATTTCCGTATTTCGTTCATATTGGTAACTAGAGATGTTAAACGGGCTAGCCCTAGAGGTTTCGGGCTAGCTCTAGCGGGCTTCGGGTTAAAAGGTCCGGGCCTAAAAAGCCCGGATTCAAACGGGCTACCAAAAAAAGGACCTAACCCTAACCCTAGCGGGCTTCGAGCTAAACGGGCTATGCGGGCTATGGCTATAATAATAATAACAATAATAATAATAATAATAATAATAATAATAATAATAATAATAATATATAAAAAATAAAAAATAAAAAGAGTAAAAATTATAAAAAAAATAACAACGGCTAGTTAAAAATTGTTTTCAACGGCTATTTAGTAATTACCGTCTATCACTATGTTTCATGTCTTTCTTATTAGTCGTTCTGATTGGCTTAAATATTTTGGTATAAAGTACAATAACAATATTGTTAATAATTATCTTTCAAAATCATAATAATGCATTACAAATCGTACTTACATGTGAAGTGGAATATCAAAATTGTAATATACAAGAAATCTAAGAGCATATTACTTACTTGATGCAAACATTTCACTGCCCAACCCTAGTTAAACGGGCCAGCCCTAACGGGTTTCGGGCTAGCCCTAGCGGGCTTCGGGCTAAACGGTCCGGGCCTAAAAAGCCCTGATGTAAACGGGCTACTAATAAAAGGACCTAACCCTCTTTTTTTTCCGGGCTAAACGGGCCGGCCCGTCGGGCCAAAGATCATTTAACATCTCTATTGGTAACTGCATGTAACTTAATAAGGGTTGGTGGGGAAACAACACAATAGATTTAAGCGGTCCCCAATGATGTAGCAGAATGCAGCATTGTTTTTTGATTTTAACCTTTTGATGTAGGTATATTTAGGGGGTGATTGGCTACAAATTAAAACCGGTTATGACTGCCCAGATAATTTCTTTACATCTTTTAACTAAAATCCAATTCAATTTTAAATCCAACTCAACTCTCCTCAATGTTATCAATATAATTAAATAATATTAATCAATCATCATCAGACATCACATCAACTCAACTTTAGTTCACTATTCATCCACTCACATATTTTTAACTACCTATCATTTCCAATAACATATCTCCTACGTTTACATCACATCAACTCTCATCATTACATTTTAAATATTATTTAAACACGAACTCAAAATCCCACTCAATCCTCCACTCAATCAACTGTATTCAAAATACCTCACTTTAACCAATACATCCAATCAAAACCTGTTTTATTTATATCCAATCGCCCCCTTAATGCATCAAAAAATTAGGGTGTCTTCTATCCATAAAACATGTGATGTACGATACATACATTAATTCATATTACATTTCAGTTAATCTATGAGGGAATGAAACGACATTGCTAATTCAGGTCAAGCTGTCATTGGCGCTGCTGAAAGTGGCACATCATTTCCGTTGAAAAGGAGAGATGTACTTCTTGACTACATATTGACTTTAATGGGTAGAGATGATGAAGATGGGTTCTCTGATTCTAACCTGGAGCTCCTGCACACTCAGGTATGTTCCGTATGAAATAATCGTAACGTCCTGGTACCATAAAGATGCCTGAATCCATTAAATAAGTAATGAAGCTAGGCTGATGTAAATACTTGTTAAGTTCATCATTAGTGGACAAGCTTTGGAATTTAAGTTACTAGTGATTCTGGAAGTCATTTTCAAGTAAAGAAAAAATATGCCAAGTTATTTTTCAACCACTACAAGTTTACATGTGCACTTTGGAACACTCACTGTGCTGATAGATCCATTATAATATGTTGCCTTGAGTTATTCATACTCAAATATCTCATTCTAAATTTTGTTGGCCTTGGGTTATTCTCTAAGCTCTTATGAGCCATTATATTGTTATTGGTGATCCTCAACATTTTGGAAATTATACTTTCATGAGAAGCTATTCATGTGTGCTCAAGATTGAAGCGATATATGACTGAAGCTGTCTTTGGCTCTAATACATATTCTTCACATTCATGGTTGAGAAATTATTTAGTTTACTAGCCTGACATTGTGATATGTGTATCTTGTGTATGCGTTGCCGGCTACATAGTTTGCAGGGTTTTTTATTCTGGTGATCACCTTATTTTTCCTGCTTTTGGTTTCTATTTCCTGAATGGGGATATGATTTTATGCAGTCCCTTGCTTTAAGTGCTTGTACTACTTTGGTATCTGTGGAGCCAAAATTGACCATTGAAACGAGGAACCTTGTATTGAAGGTGAAAGATGCTACTCAAAACCATAAATTGTTTGAGATAACAAATATTTGGTGCTTCTGCTGATGGCACATTTGACAGGCTACTTTAGGGTTCTTTGGTTTACCAAATGAACCGCCTGATGTTATCGATGGTCTCATACACAACCTTATTACTCTTCTCTGTGCAATCCTTGTTACAAGGTATTTATTCTCTTAAAACTTAACTGATTTATTTTTTTACTTTGTATGGCTTTTCGCNCTTTGTATGGCTTTTGCATGAATTAGAAGATCTGCGTGCATTTTTGGGTGGTTTCACACCATTTGCCGTCCAGTAACTATATGCTGGTAAGACTAATACACAAGCAAAGCGAGGGAGACAATTATTATGAAATGCTAGAGTCCTTGGATTGAAGTTTTTGAATGCAGGGGATGCTGACCTGTTTCTTAGTTAGGTGGACTCACTTATTAGACTGTATCAAGAAGCCAACAAAGGAGTTTGTAGTCTTTTCTCACTAATGGAAGTACTACAAAGATATGTATACGTATGTGCTAATCATGGGCTTTTTCTAGGAGAAATGGAGCTTTCAGACTTCCTAAACAACTGGGTATTCAATTGGAGATCATAGTAACTCTGAGAATTCAGATTCACTTTTCTTCTCCGAGATAAATATTTTAGACTGCTAAATGAAAATACGAAAGAAGACATGTTAAAATTATAATTTCAGACCTTTCTGAGCTTTCTGTGCGGTTTATCTGTAACCCAGTTGAAGCATCTTGTCAAGCAAATCAATATTGACTGGAAGTGTTTAAGTTTTATAGATTTTATGAGTAAAAAACCTTGTTAAAAGGTATTCGTATAGTTTTTGCCACAACTGTTTTAGCTTAGTGGAAAGTGATTCATATGTCTTTAGGCAGGGATTATTTTTCTGCTGTTTATATTTGCTGAAAGGTAGACATGCTTCTTTGTTGCTGTACCATAGTTTTTTATACCTATGGGGGAATTGTAAAGAGGCTGGTGATCCAATATTATGAGTTGCATATGCCTTGAACCCCTCTTGTCGTCTTCCTTGTATCTCTCTTCTTTGCTTAGTAGATAGAACTTGTAATAATTTTTCTTTGTGCAATTATTCTGAGTGCTTGAAGTCTTTGTAAGAATTAAATATAGTGTTTCAAAGTATTTGTATATGAGGTTGGGGAATTCTGATCTTGCGGTGTATGTAAAGTTATAAACTTTCCTATGTGTGTGTTATTTAGATTTAACTTAGTTCCCCTCAGTATCTAAGAGTGAAACTTGAAGTTTTCTATATGCAAATGACTTTTATAGAAATAGATAATTTCTTCTCTTCAACATTTGTGTCACATACCCTACCAAGAATTATTTTGCCCAGTCACACTGCATAGATAGGCTTTTGGACGTACTAGTCATTAATGTGATTGTGGATATACTATTTTGTTCCAAGGCATATGCTATGCCTATTTTGATGTGTTATCTAATCCAGTGGAGAGGATGGAAGAAGCCGAGCAGAACAGTTGCTGCATATCTTGAGACAGATTGATCCATACGTTTCCTCCTCTGTTGAATATCAGAGAAAAAGAGGTTGTTTTGCAGCCTATGAGATGCTTCATAAGTTTCGGACTGTATGTGTTAGTGGATACTGTTCACTTGGCTGCCAAGGAACTTGCACTCACAACAAAAGGATAGACCGTGCTTCGACTTGCAATTTTAGCAATTTACCATGTTAGTCTCTTGCGCTACTGCTGTCTCTGAGCTTTCGAATATATCTTTGGTTACTTATATTAATGTTATGCTATTTCGATAATTGCCAGCTGCATTTGTATCACCAAGTCGTGATGCTTTGTGTTTGGGGGAGAGGATAATGGTGTATCTCCCACGCTGTGCAGATACAAATCCTGAAGTTAGAAAAACCTCTGCTCAGGTATGTGATTGACCAAATGTTGAATGCGTACCTTGTTCTATTTATTTCATTACTATATAGAATATGTACAAATCAACATGTCTATGGTTGACTGAATCATTGTTCTTGGTCAGTCATTGAATCTTCAGTTATACTTTGGATCCGGCTTGATTTGAGATTATCCTCTATCTGCAGATCCTTGATTTATTTTTCAGTATATCTCTTTCGTTACCGAAATCTACACCTGGACTTGATATTGAACTGTGCTACAGTGCTCTGTCAGCTCTTGAGGATGTTATTGCCATCTTGAGGAGTGTAAGTGACAAAACAACTCTCTTGTTTTGGTGCTCTTTTGCTTAATGTTACTTCATAATACAGCAGAAATGCTTCTGTTTCCTTTTTTTTTTTTTTTTTTTTNTTCTTCAATTTAAGAAGTACTAATTCCCATATTTACCTACTCTTGTAGGATGCATCCCTTGATCCGTCTGAGGTCTTTAACAGGGTTGTTTCCTCTGTAAGCATATTATTCACTAAGGACGAGGTAGTAGTTTGAATGTTTTAAGTTTTTGTTTGCATCTTTTACCTTTTGAGACAGTAAAATTCTATTGATGACTACTGTACCTAATTGCCTTTCTATATTCACTTTTCACAGCTGGTAGCTGCTTTACACGCTTGCTCAGCAGCTATATGTGACAGGGTCAAACAGTCTGCTGAAGGTGCTATTCAAGCTGTGATTGAGTTCATTACAGAGAGGGGTAGGGAGCTAAATGAGGCCGAAATCGCTAGGTGGAGTGAAGAATTGTGACTTGTGTTAATTTGTGCTAGGAACTTAATTTTTTCGCATTTTTGTTGACTGAGTCCTTATGGATATGGTACCAGGACGACCCAATCTTTGCTTTCGGCTGCCATTCATGTTACTGAGAAGTACCTACGTCAAGAAACATTTGGAGCTGTATCCTTATTTATTTTTCATCTTTACCGGCTAATGTTGGCAAAAGAGTTTTTGTTGCCTGTTACCTTCTCATATTGGCTTTTGAAAGCTGGAAGTTAACTGTAGGATCCAGGAAAGTTTCCTCAACTGTTTAAAGATCTCTTCTCTTGCTGAGAGTACCAGCTCAAGAATCGTTTTCGATGAAGTGTTGGCTGCTGCTGAGAGAGATATAGCCACGAAAGATGTGTCTAGATTGCGTGGCGGCTGGCCAATACAGGATGTATTTCATGTGAGCCTCTTATGTTGGACATACATCATCATATTGTTTGCTTTTGTTTGTTGATTTCTTACCCTTATTCTGGGATGTGCATCCTGTCGTGTTTACATTTTCCCTTAGGCACGATGTTTTCCTTAGTCTGGCAAATTGCATGATAATTGTTGGAAATATTAACTTCATTGTGCCTGTCTAGTTCATTTATTTTTTCCAGTTTTCTGGGAATGTCAATATTTCTTTTTTTGCAGCATTATTCTTTCAGTTCATCAAATCTTTTTAACCTATTTTTTTAATATGAAGTTTAATTCTTCATTCAATATTCTTGAACTATCGTTTCATTTTTAACCTTTTCTTTGTTGAGTCCTTTATTTTCTCCATTTCCCACTTTTTGCTTTGCTCTTAAAATAAATAACTAAAAAATCGTCTATGTGTGATACTGTTGTTTCATTTGCTAGTTTACCTGTCACCTTTTATCTGCTTATCATTTGTTGTTTTCAAGTTGAAGAAGTGTCATTTCTTGTTAGATAAGCATCTTTTACCAGTGTCAATTAGAACTTTTGAGAAGCTCAATGGCGTTTTGAACCTATAGTTGGCTGATTTTATCCAAGGGAAAATGAGACACGTAGTTGATTGATCTTCCAAAAGCAGACAGGCCGACTACTTAGTGTAGAGTGTAGAACCAGCTCCATTGAAAAGGCACATATGGCTGTCTATTTATGCTTCTCCGTCTTCCTGTTGCATGCTGAATTGCTTGTCGAACCTCTGTGCCATGTGTGTGTGTTTCAGAAATCAATGTTTTGGTGCTACAGCAATTTCCATAACATCGTGCCTAATGTTATTTTGTTGCTTTGGATTCTTAGGCATTTTCCCAGCATGCAGTTCTTTCCTATTCGTTTCTGGAGCATGTAACCTCTATCCTCAATCAGACTCCTATCGTTCAAGGTGATTCTTGGAAGGGAGAGAATGTCAGCAATTTTGGTGAAAGCATTGTAGAGGATAATCTATATCATGCTGCTGTCATAGCTCTTACTGCCTTCTTCAGGTTGATTAACATTAATTACTTGTTGGTAATTTCTACAAAAAATAACATCGAGGTTTGACCAAATTTGAAGAAAAAATTTAAAACCTAATACAATTATAATTTTACTAGCTGCACACCATATCTATTATTATCATCATTGTTTGTAATCTTTTGATGGAGTGCTTTCCCGGTTCCTTTCTTTTTGGTAACTAGAGTAAAACCTTAAACCGAATTTCAGTTTGTCTTGTGTGGCTATAATGATCTCCTTCTTATTAGCGAACCCTAAATTCATGTCACAGAGGTGGAGGTAAAGTTGGAAAAAAAGCCGTGGAGCAAAAATATGGTTCTGTCCTTGCAACTCTTGTGCTTCACTTGGCAAGTTGTCATAGTTTATCTAGTTCTGGCCGGCATGAACCATTGCGGTAACACTTGCATATTTCTAAAATACATTCCAGCATCACAGCAAGTATCTAGTACCATCTTCCGAATTGTGCTTAATCTGTTACGTTCGGTTTTCAGCGCACAACTGGTTGCATTTAATGCATTCTGTGAATGTGTCGGTGATCTGGAAATGGGGAAGGTACATAATAGTCTGGTTACCGCTACTTAACAACTATAAGCAATTTGATTTTGGCATAAAAGCTAATTGTTCACAGATTCTGGCAAGAGACAGAGAACAAAGTGAGGAGGACACTTGGATTGGTCTGATTGGGGATCTGGCTGGTTGCATTTCCATTAAAAGGCCAAAAGAGGTGTTTATTCTGATCACAATCCAGTATTCCATTTAAGCTATACTCGTTTTATATCGACCATCTTGTAGTTCTTAACTATGGTATTATTGGGTCTTTGTAATGCGACTCTCGTTTTGAGTTGTTAACCTTGATAACATAAAACCAATCTTGATCTTTCTCAATGTTTGCCGTGTATTTTATTGCTTCTTACCACACCTATGTGTAACTACTCAGGTATCTACGATTTGTTTGATTCTTTGTAAGTCACTGGATAAATCCCTAAGATACTTGAGGGAAGCTGCAGCAGCTGCACTCTCCGAGTTCGTGCGCTTTAGGTCTCTCTCTATCTCTCTCGCCACCCCCCTCCCCTCCCCCACTCTCTCTTTCTAACTCGCTGAATTATGCTTACATGCTATTTTAGTTTTTAATGCACATCAGCACCCAAAGTTTGTGTGTGTATACGTGTGTGTTATGCTTCCTCACTTAAATACCTTTATGGTGGAATTCTTTATTTTGTTCCATTTCCTTTTGGATGGCATTTCTCTTCCTCATACTGATGGTTTTCTTTGCCTTGCCAAAATCACTTCTATTGACGTCGAAATAAATCTTGGTGCCATGGTGCTGCCTGATTTATTACATACTTGAAAATGGTTTTATAGACACGGTATAGAAATTGTTTGGTTGAACGTTGTACTAGTGTTTGGCCATTAATGTTGGAATGGAACATTTGATGGCTTCCAAGAAATCTATAAGGAAGGTGTAGTCACCACTGAAAAATTCATAATAATATTCCACTATAGTTTCTTTTTTTCTTTTTTTCTTTTTTGCTAGATCCTATTTAAATAACTTATCCCTTCTCCAGATCTCATATGCCTTTGACCAGATACCAGAAATTAAGATTACACACCTTGGATGTGCACACGTGCACTAATTAGTCCATATTTTTTAGCGCAGTGTCAATGTGTTATTTCACTTGTAGTTCTTCTGTTTCTTTCCCAGTCTGATCCAGAGATCTTTATGTTTAACTTTCTGTTATAGTTTCAGCTTTTCCTAAAAATGGAGTTACTTGTGTTACCTTGTGTTATTTCTGTAATTCCAAATCTGATGTCAAGTTTTATCATTGTGCAGTGATAGTTTTGGTTCCTTGTTGGAGCAGATGGTTGAAGGACTGACTCGACATGTTTCCGATGATTCTCCAAATGTTAGGCGCCTTTGTTTAAGAGGACTTGTGCAGGTAGTTACTGCCACCAACACATTCTATTTTGCGGCACTATGAATTCCTATAGTAAACTGGAATTCTGTGTTTCTCAAATTAGATGCGGTGTCCCCATCACATGTATTTATCTCAGTCACACTTATGTCACACCATCTCTAAACTAAATCGTGAAGCTAAAAGTTAATAAAGAATGAAAAAATAGAAAACTCCAAAAAATGAAAACCTTAAAAAGAACCCTTAAAAGCTGAACCATGAACCTTAAAAAACTAAAAATATAAAATACCCCAAAAATCATAAGTTGTAGAATAAAACAACTTAAATCCTTAAACAAAACCCCTAAAAAGTTGAAAAAGAAAAGAAAAGAAAAGAACTGAATAGTTGAGATGCACATAATGTATGTATACTAATATACATATGTAAGATGCACATGCCGAATGCAAGCCACTTTTCATGAATGATCTCCTTTCTCTAATTTCTTCAAATGTTTGAGATGCACCTAGAGCATTCAATATCATTTAGCTTCTCGGAAATTTGATCAACTTTTGCACTTTGTTTCAACCATTTTGTGATACATGGGTGATTCTTTGGGATGTCTTGCAGATGCCACTAGTCCATGTTGTCCAGTTTAATACGCAAATTCTCAGCGTTATAGTTGCTTTGCTTGATGATCCTGATGAATCAGTCCAGCTTACTGCTGTCTCTTGTTTGCTGACGGTGATTGTTCATGATGCTCTTTACAACATTTGACAAAAGAAACGTGAAGGAAAAAGAAAATATGTTAGTTTGCTGTATACATAATCTTACTTGTCTAATATTCGCTTTTATAGGTTCTTGGATCTTCTTCTGCTGCTGCAGTGGAGCCCGTTCTGCTTAGTCTTTCAGTTCGGCTTCGTAATCTTCAAGTAAGTTTTCAGTTCAGGAGTTGGTGGGAAGTTATTGTTGCCCCCAAGAAGGTGGTTGTGCTTGACTGCTCGATATCTTTTTAATTGCTTGTTCAATTGAACTAAGTATTTTAGTTGCTAGCTTGGACAGCAGTTAAATATATATTATTTTGCATTTAAAATATGATTATATTTTAAGAGATACATTTTGATTAGGTTTGGAACATTGAAAGTTTGGTAATTAGGTTTCCTTTTCCCGTACAGTAGTTCTTGGATGGTAGTGAATTAACCAAATTTCTCTCCTCTGTTTAACAGATATGCATGAATGGAAAAATCCGGGCCAATGCATTTGCAGGATTTGGAGCCTTAAGCAACTACGGGTTTGGGCTACAACGTGACGCGTTTCTTGAGCAGGTCTGTTAATCACTCTGGACCTGACTTATAAATTCTTGAAGTTCTTGCGTATGCTCCATTCTTGAATACTGACTTGTTAGCAAGATAGGGCTCAATTTTGGTCTCGTATGATTACTACATTTTAACTATATTTAATATCCATTTCCTGGTTCCAATTTTTGTAAATTCTTCAAAATGATTTTTCGGTTCTTTAGGTTCATGTTGCTTTTCCACGCTTGGTGTTACATCTCCACGATGATGATCTTGGTGTGAGACGGGCTTGCCAGGTAGATAATTTTCTTTCTACTTCTTGACTTGAGTGTATATTTTCCGCAGGAAAAAAATAAAAATTGATCTAATCTAGTTTTTACTAATTTGTCGACCACTTTTCCTCTCAGAGCACTTTTAAATGCATTGCTCCATTGGTTGAGTTTGATGGTATGGTTGCTCTTGCCAGTACACATCGATTTGTTTCTGATCATAGGTATGTGTTGATCGATCCGTACTAGAGGTTTTAATTGTGTATGTTAGTTTCTCGTTTTAATTTTGACTATGCTTCTCTTAATATTTTGCATCAGAGGCGATTATGAGGACTTTCTGAGAGATATTGCAAGGCAAATTACTCTGCATATGTCATCCAGGATTACTACATACTTGGCATCTATTATCCAGGTCAATAATGAGGAATTTTTCCTTCTCATCGATTTCTTTATTCTTCTTTACTTTAATCAGCGTATAGGGGGTTGGTTCAAATAAAAACTAGTCCTGGTGTGAGAACTGTGAGAATATTTTTAAATTATGTATGATGCTATTTGTAATATTACATGGTACTATTATTTTCGCAAATGCTAATATAAATTGTGCTGCAATTTTTAAGAAAATACATCGTGGTTAAAAATAGCACCAAAACACAATTAATCATAGCATTACGTACAATTAAAAATTGTGGTTCTCACGCTAGGACTTTCTCATTTGAACCACATCTTGTATTTATTTGTGTGGGTTTTTCTTTAATCAATGATCTTCTGTAAAATATATACAATGCAAATTGAGTGATAATATAATATAATATAATAATTGTAGAATATATAGTAGAGATCCGTTATTAACTATGTATCTTTGCAGGCTTTCGAGGCTCCTTGGCCGGTAATTCAAGCAAACGCCATCTACTTGTGCAGCAGTATAATTTCTTTCTCAAGCGATCAACATATTTCCGCCCTTTACCTCAGCCAGGTTGCCTTTTACTGAACTAAATGTCTAAAACTCTCTCATTCGTTATTTTCAAATGCCTGAAGATTTTCTCGTTACTTAACTTTTCCGGGCTCACGCTCGCTTTTAGGTGTTTGGAATGTTGATTGGAAAGACTAGCCGTTCGACGGATGCTATTGTGAGAGCAACGGGCTCTTTGGCCCTTGGTTTGTTACTAAAATCAGCCAAATCAAGTTCTTGGAAAGCCGCCAGATTGGATCAAGTCGATTTAAGTTTGATGGGACGTGAAATGGAATCTTCTAGAAGGTTTTGATGTATCTGTGTTCGATTAAAACTTTTTTTATTTCAATGACTGTGAAGATCTGAGTGTTTATATAATTTGTTCGACAAGTTTATGTGCGTGTATCGTGTATATTGGAGGTGTAAAGCAGTTCTAACTTGAGACATGACAATTGTTTGTAGCTTTGTAATATTGTCCTGTGCAGCAAGTAAGTGCTACCACTGTTTTCTTTTTGGACATTCGTACTGTGTATTCAGCAAAATGACAAATGCTCTTTACTAATACTAAATA
>BKCP01005228.1:9487-43785 GCA_008636005.1 Striga asiatica | reverse complement strand
GTTGTTCGTTTGTAGACTCTCCATGTGTCGAAGCATTCTATGCAATTTGGTATTTGCTTTTAGTTAATAAATTTCAATCATCATAAGTTGAAGTTCGAGCTACTGCTTACAAGTCAATCACTTGATGCAAGTAAATATATTCAGTTTTTCTTTTTGGGACTGCTGTATTTCTTGACTTTTATGTAATGAAATGAATTGAGTAATTTATGCATGTTAGCGTACTCATCGTCCCATTTAATTATGTTAAGTATATGTAATTGTTTTTGTTAGAATATCATTTGTGAATTGTCTTACATCGTTTATACAGAGAAAATAAATTTAACTTATGAGTTTAGTGGGCTTCTTTTCCTTCCACTAATTGATTTTAGGATGGAACCTGACCATCAACGCTTATCCTCGTATGGTGCGTTTCACGTGTGTGGGACTTCACTCTTCACCCCCAGTTCTTACAGTTTTATAATCCAATAAAAGTACATTAAAAGACCATGGTAAATCAACCTTTTTACCTTATCTATGGCCATTGCCTAATGAGTTGTAATTATTTTATCACACTTACACATCATAGTTGTTTTAATTATCTTATTATTACACACACTTACACACACCTAGTTGTTCTAATTATTTTATCACACACACTTCCACATCATCGTTGTTTATGTTGTTTTTCACTCAAGTTATAGCCTTTTTTCTATTCACATTTTGTATTTCACATAAAGTAACTTTAATCATTTTTCTTTTTGTTTTCTTACATAAACTACCGCCTTTTTCTATTCACATTTTGGATTTTCACATAAAAATCACTTAACATTGAGTATCTTACAAAAGGATCATACTACATTAACATAATGATAGGCATAAAATTTGAGATAATACAAAAACATGTATTTTCATACCATCACATCAATTTTGAACACTATCATTCCTATATTTACACATCATTTATGTCATATACAATATGTCAAACTATGATCACTCTTTACAAAATGAGTAACCATTTCTTTGCTAAAATCCAAACACACCAACAATCCTCCTTAAGAACTTTTCATTTCCAAAATTCCTATATGAAGAGAGGGACAAAACAAGAAGTCAACCAAAGGAAGAGACTCATCACAAACACAACCCAACCCAACTCAACCCAACTCTCACAATCCGACTTGCTCCACCACATCCCGAATCAACGCCTCCACATTCAAACTAGACGAGCCCCCTTCCCCAACCGCATCCCTCGCCATCCTCCCGGCCTCCCGACCCCTTCCTCTCCCCCGTCCATCACTTCCTCCACCGCGCTCCTCACCCGATCCCACCCGACCCACTCCCCGCCGGTCTCGACCCCGACCCTGACCCCGACCCCGAGCACTCCCACCACAAACTTCTCGTTATAAAACTGCTCGGCGAACATCGGCCACGTCACCATCGGCACACCCGCGCAGACCCCCTCGAGCGTCGAGTTCCACCCGCAGTGCGTCAGGAAGGCCCCGACCGAGGGGTGGGACAGGATCAGCACCTGTGGGGCCCACCCCCTGACCACGAGCCCCCTACCCCTCACCCTCTCTTCGAAACCACCCTTTTCCCCTAGCCACCGCTCGACCTCTTCCGAGAGGCCCGAACGCTCGAGGCCCAGCCCGATCTCCTTCGTCTGCTCGGCCCGTATTCGGCAGAGGCTCCCGAAGCATGCGTACACTACCGACCTCGGGCCCATGGCCTCGAGCCACGCGAGGCAATCGGGCCCGGGCCCGTACCCGGCCCGGTCGCCGCGGGTCGACTTCTCGTCGACCCCCACGTTGCAGAGGGAGACGGGCCCCACGCACCATAAGTTCCCGACTAAGGCCCGGTAGTTCTCGAAGTACCATGGCTCGAGCTCGTGGAAAGTGTTCACCAGGGTGCCACGGGCCGAGTCCCGAGCCCACTTGATCTCGTCGAGGACGTCCTGCATGCCGTTCGGGCCCTCTTTTTGGCCCATTGGCAGCTGGGCCGCGGTGAGTTCGATATCGTGGGGTATGTTTGGGACCGGAAACGAGCCTCGCTCGGGAACGGCGCTCCCCTCAATCCTCCTTGAGCAGAGGAGGGTGAAACACGACACCGTTTCGAAATTGTACCTCGGGATTTTGAATTTGTCGGCGACCTTCTGAGTCCAGGGGATGGCGTTGGTGGAGACGATGCAGCTGGGCTTTGAGCTCAGGCCCTGGATTATGGACTCAAGTGGGCCCTGGAGCATCTGGCAGGCCCGGAAGAATTCCCTGGACATGTCCAGGGAGTTGAGACCGTCCATGTTCTCGCAGCCGTCGGGCAGCCCGACAGCCCGGCCCGGGAATTCGATGGGTATCATATGGATCTTGAGGTTGTGGGCCGCCGCGTGTTGGGCCACGCCGTCGTATCGGGCCGCGTTGAGGGGCGTGGTGATGATTGAGACGCACGCGCCGCGGAGGGCGAGTATCTTGGCGAAATCTGTTAGGGGAATTATGTGGCTTTGGGACATTAAGGGGATTAAGATGAAGTGAAGCTGCTCAGGCTTGGAATCCATGGACGAGGTATGTTTTTGTGTGTGTGAGAGTTTTTCTTTTTTCTTTTTTATTTTTTTTGTTGAGGGATAATATGTGGAGGGTTTTTGCCGTTTTGGGCTATTTTTTTTTTTATAGAGAGAGGCCCATATGGTGGTGTCTGGTGTGGTCACTGGTCAGCAATCTGATTAATGGTGAATGTTTAAAATATAAATATAGGGGGAAATTGTGTTTTTTAGAAGGGGTCTATGTGGAGCAAATTAATCACAGGCTCAATTATAGACATGTGACTATCATTCACTATCTTCATTTGATTGGTTTTTGACTTTTTGTTTTATTGGGTGATTCAAAAAGTTGGTATCCATTAATGGTTGCCATTCGGTATGAAATTTTTTTTGAAAAATTTTTTTTTCATCCAATAAAATAATATGATTGAAGGTGTAAACGAGTCGAATCGAACTTGAACTCTTGGTTGAGATCGGACTTAAGTTTGTATCAAGTTGAGTTGAACTTGTTAACAAAATAAGCCGATGAACGGTAGCGAGCTTGGCTAATTGTCATATTAATAAAGTCGAGTCGAACTAACGAGTAGTTCACACCTCCAAGTATGAAATAAAAATATAATGATTAAAATTGATGTGATGTAAAACTAGTAATATAATATTAAGTCATGTTGATGGACAATTAGAGTATTATCAATGCTTTTAGTCTAATTTTGTTTAGTGGTCATAGTAAAAGAGTTAACTAGTGAATATTGTGGATAAATGAAAGAAAATATAAATCACGGTCACTCAAATTCAATATTTTGACAAATTTGCCCAAAATGGTGTGGAACCAAGTAAATGTGAATTATTTTATTTAAAAGTATAATTTTTATAATGAAACATTTAGTCTAGACTCATGTATTAAAATGGACTGCGGTGAAGATTTAGTCCGTTTTTTCGCACTGTCATATTATCTAGACTTAATCTTATTGTACTGGCATTATTGATGATTTACAGCACAAAAGGTTCCAAATCATGCAGTCATTTTATTAAATAAACTCAAGCGTTAAATATTCTCCAGAGATATGTAAGTATGCGAATAGTTAGTTTACCACACTTCCATATATTGGCTAGTTTTTCATCCATAAGCTATCAATTATAAGCTCGAAAATTAGAATAAGGTTGGTAAGCACCATAAACTAACTTATAACTTATTTGGTTAGAATATAATAATTAACTTTTCTGTATACAAATAAGTTTGATTTGGTAGGATGTACTTTTAAAAAAAACTCGAACTTATATATATCATAAGGTTATTTGAGTAGCTTTTCAAAAGTCAATTGAAATTTTTATTTCAGTTGACTTTAAACTAATTTTATCAACATCTATACTTATATTAAAAGGTATACCATTTACCAGATTTAGTATAAAGAAAAATCAACAACATTTATTGCATTACTATTTCCGTATTATACAATCTATACTTATATAAAATGAGATTCTATTTACTACATTTACTATCAAAAAAAGTCAACTGCATTAAATGCCATTACTATTTTGGTATTATAATATTTTATTTATTTAATTGATTTATTTATTTGTTTTATTTTAAAAAAGGTAAGTATAATAAAAAGATTTTAATAAAAAAAAAATCAAATACCAAATAAAAAAGTACACTTTGACTTATTTGATTATATTTGGTATTTGATTATACCAAATATATTCCTATTTAGTATATACATTAAATACTTACTAAAATATTTATTTGTTTTATTTGTTAAAGTTAAGTATAGATTTGTTTATATTATCAAATCATAAAAAAATATTAAATCCATATTGTAAAAAAAAAAAATTCATATAATTTTACAACAAACTACACTATTTAACAATATTTCTTTTTTATTATATAATAAAATAATAATTAAATATTATATGGTGAACAACAATAAGTAAAACTGTTACTTTCTCTTATATCAAGTGATAAATTTATATGCTAAAATTAAATTTTTATTAGTATAAATGTTTTAGTGAGATAATATAATAACTATTTTACAAGTTTGCCCTGACATGCTCATATTTAAAGTTTTAAAAATGTAGAAAAAAAAACTTATAATAATTTTATTGTTTTTTAGACTTAAACGTTGATTAAAAGAGGTAAAAATTCCTATTTTTTTAGACTTAAACGTTGATTAACACCATAGATTGAGAGTTTGTATTTAGTAAAATTCCTAATTGTAATAAAAAAAATTAATTTTTGCTATATTTTAGAATATCTTTAAATTCATTATACAAAAAAAGAAAAAAAAAACTACAATGAAAAAAGCAAGTCAGCTATATATCGATTTGTTGTACTCCTCAAATCACATTCACAATTTTGGCTACAAAGAAAGGAAACTCATTGATTAAAATATTATTTTGTCAGTAGTCTTAATGTACAAGAGACTTTAAGACTCCACTTGAATATTATAAAACTTTTATCGAACATTGTACAATTTTTTTGCGTATTATAAACTTTTATTAAATATTGCATCTTATAATATAATATTCTCCAAATAAATATATTCGTGCTTCGCATGGGTCATGTACTATATATATCTCGTAGATTTTTCTTTATTCATGTATATAATTATAAGTCTGGATAAATAGCCTTAAAATTGTGCATCCCGTGCATCGCACGGGCTCTGTACAAGTTTTTATCAAATAAGATAGTTAATTTTTGACTCATAAGTCATAAATTGTGTTGTATGTAATACAAGTATACAACCACAACCACACAACATAAAGAACGTTATTTCTAAAATTAAAGTAATTTGTCGTGTCTGTGAGGACCACGTAAAAATATTGATGCATGCAAACAAACATGTAATTAATGACAAAAGTGACTTGATTTGAGATTAAAAAAAAAAAAAATTAAAAATCAGCTTGAATTAGTGGTGGAATATATTATGATCAACAAAAATCAAGTGAATTTGTTTTTGAATTTAAAATAAGCCATTCTTTTCCATCAACGAATGAGATGTCGATGTACGGAGCCGCCTCACATTGCCTCAGCTGCTTCGCATACGCGGCCCGATTCGTAGAGTTGGCTCCGGGCCCGTAGCTCCCGTATTCACCAAACGACACCGTTCTGCACATTTTTTTATTAAATAATTAATTAGTTAATTCAGGGCTGATTTTGATAACATAAATTACATACAAATATCTACTTATAATTACTTCATATATAGGCGTTAGTAGGCTAGTAGAAAGTGTACTTAACAAAATCATTTAATGGAAGAACTAATGGGTTAATAATGTAAAGTCATCGTGACATATGATATATGGTTTTGCAATGGTTAATTGTAATAGTTAATTTTAATATTATTGGATAACAGTGAAATAATGATTTATAGTTATAGACATTTCATATGTCCAAGAGGAAAAAATGAGTAATGCTATATATGTTGACATAATAGTTTTGACGCGACGTAATGATGTGTATGTCTACGATTTTCCCCACATAGCACTATTCATAAAATTTTTAATCATTGATTTCACCTACATGAGTGTATGCGTGTGTAAATCAATGGTTAAAAGAATTCATGGGACAGTGTCCCATGAGATAAGATCGAACTACGGTGATGAATGAAATAGTAATTTACTTTTAAAGAAATGTTTAGTAATGATTGGTTTAAAATTCCACAATTGAACTAGAAAAATGTAATAGAGTTTGAAAGGTTAATGGATGAATAGTGTATTTCTTAGTTGATGTGTGGATATATAGATGAGTTTGAATGTATAAATAAAATGTGGTTCAAATATGAACTAGCCTTTAGCGTAAGAATCGTAAAAATGCTATTTTTAACTTGTAGTACTTTTTTTTTTATTATGTTTGTTGTTATTTCTAATTCGGATATATTTGTGCCACACTTATAATCAGGAATTGGTTTAATATTTAACAACAACAATAATAAATAGCGTACTCGTCTCTAGAGGAGTCGTCCCAATCATTCCACCCCTCATCAGCCACTATACGAGACATGTATGTTTTAGAGAAAACAGTCGTGGCGTAACGTCCCCATGCTCTTCCAAGCCACACTCTTCCACTCCCATTGATGCTACACCTCACGAATGAGAATCCTGTTTTCTCATCCCGCGAGTCTCTCCCTTGCGCTGTGATCGAGCCACTGACTCCACTACCAGATGTTACTTCTTTTGCAGTCGAATTTATGGTGCAATCCTACAAATGTTAAAGAAAAAAAAAGTTTCATAAATACCAAACATGCTATCACAAATTTTAATGTGAGACAACTTAACGGTTGAATGGGTTGACCTATAATACTTTTAGAACATAAATACGTAAATATACTGTGAACTATCATACTGTTTGTTTAAGTTGTTTTTTATAGTATGACATTTGAAAATAAAAACATGCATCTTTGTTAAAAATGTATGTTTATCTAATCACTAAGTCTAACCAACAATAATTTTAGGGCATTGATAGATATAGTTGTTACCAGTGGGTTGTAATTTTGTAACCTCCATTCTAGAATAATCTAGAACTTGCAAAGCGTAATGCTACTATTTGAAATCACACTATCCTATGCAAAAATCCAATGGTAATATATTTTAGTGAAAAATTCAACGGATGTTCCAACTGTATAGTTCCATTAAAATGATTCCAAATAAAGTTTCAATTGGAATGAATTTTTTATTGATCATATGAATAAACTAGCTAATGCATGGATATTAATTCATTTAAAATGTGCTTTCTAAAATACATTTGAATGAGCATCACAAAAAAAAAAAAAAAAAAAAATGCCATATTCCAAGAAAAAATCCTACGGTAATATATTTCAACGAAAATTCGAATGGATATTTTAATAGAATAGCTTCCATTGGAATAATTCCAACGGAAATTCCAGCGAAAATATCCCATTTGAATGACTTTCCCATTGGAATTTTAGATGAAATTTGATGATTCCAACGACTATTTTTCCTACGGAGGTTTACAATAGGGATTTTCGTTGGAATTTTTATTTACACCTATATTCCAACCGTTATAAAATCTAGCGTTGAAATCGTAAAAACCTAACGAAAATTCCAATGGAAAACTCATTCCAACGGAATATTTCTGGAATTTTCGTTGAAATCAATAAATATTTCTACGGAAATAATAACATTGGAATATTCATTGAATTTGCTACTGAATTTCCATTGAAATATATTTTCGTTGGAATTTCGACATTGTCTTGTAGTGCATTATTCTTTAACTTAAATGACTTAATCAAATAATTAGCAAAAGGCAAACTCCTAATTAGTTCATAAAATCAAAAATGAGAAAATAAAGAAAAATATATTAAAAAAATGTTTTATGTTTTTTCAATTAGAATATAATTAGAAAAACATTATTAAAATATTATTATATAATTTTTTCTTATTAAGATATATAAATTATTTTAAAATATATATATATATATATATATATATATATACNACAAAAAGAAAAAAAAAAAAGATCCTCAATCAAGTTTTTGAAGAGTAAAAAATAAAATGATAAATGATGGTCAGAAAGATTAGGTTTAGTTCAGTATTACTATTAAATAATTAATTAGTAACAAACTTATATTATCTCATGGAAATTTTTGCAATTTTCAAACATATCTGGGACTAATTGGTAATTAAGCCAAACTCTAGGGGTATATTATTTTACCAAAATGTATGTTTTTTTTGTCCTTTTTTTTTGAGTAATTGTAGAAAACTTTTTATCTTTTGTCATTAGGCTAAAAAGTTGGGTAGATTATGCTATTAACCAAAAGATAGAATTTTATATTATTGAGTTGAGAAGAAAAAGAAATTAAATACCAAAAAACTGATATTGTAAGCTACGAAATTTGGAGCTGATGTGGCAAATGTGGAGCTGTATGTTGTGCCCCCAGTGGAGTTAGCTGTGTCATTCCATGAAATGGCAGTGTTGTGGTAACCTTGACCTTGGACTATCAAATTTGTCTTGTTTGAACTCACCTCTACTTTTTCCCTGCACATTTTTATCATGATAAATAATTATATATATTTTTATAAACTTAATTATGGATATATATGATTAATCATCATTAATCAATAATCCAATTCTCCAAATGCAACTTTTAAAAACAGAGTAAACAAAAATATGATATTTCACAACATAATTATGTATTTCTGTTAATTACGAAGGTATATAGGGTCGACCAGCCTCAAAGTTAGACCGTCTAACACAAGAATTTGTGTTCAGTCACAAAGTTAAGAACAAAAAGGAGAAATATCTATTTTACTCAATTATTTATTTTTTTGCCTAAAAAATTAGTAAATAAGCGAATATATGACATCATCTTACACACGCGACATTCAAAAGTAATCAATTTAGATTTTATGATTGATGAATATTGTATGAAATATTGGTATATATTATTACCTATATGTGCCCGAGTCGAGAATAATAAGTACCCAAGATTGATTGAAATCGGGCAAGGCATCAACTGCCTTTTGCAAGCTGCTAAAATTCGCGCAACCTTTCAAACCGACAGTGTAGACAGCACTAACGTTGTACAAAGACACGAGTTCCGAGTCCCACTTGTTGTTGCCACACGAGCTCCCATGCTCGTGTTCATGATAATTACGATGACCATGATGTTTCGTATAGACAATGCTCTTTAGCATGGCAAAAATGTCATATTCGCTTTCAAAATAGGTTCGAATGCCGAACGATGTACTAACAATGGTGAAATGGGCATGCTTGGATAATATTATGGAAAGAAGCAAAATTGTTAAGGAGATCACCAAGAAAAAGGAGGAAATTTTCTTGTTCATGGTTGAAAATTTGGTGTGTTTTCCTTAGTGCCGTGTTTGGATGATGGGTTTTTATAGCTGGGATTATGAGGTGGGGCATGATTATCGTAGGTGGTAAGAAAAGGATGTGGATTTGGTCAATGAATGTCTGTGTTGATTGATGATTGCATTTTGCTATGGGTTGTGAATGGAGATTGCAAAACTCGCACGCTAAGCCATGTTTGAATAGATATATAGTGTATGTTGGAAAAGCTTTTGAAATGGACTTTTGACTGTAAAAGTTCATTTCCTAAATAAAAAGATGTTTGGTGTAAATAATAAAATAGATTTTTAAAAAATAACTCCTATAAAAAGTCAATCTCAAAATATTACAAATCTAGTTTTCTGAGAGCCCTTGATTTTTTGTAAGGCAGGGTATATTTTCTATTTAGTTTATCATTAATTCTGATGTGTCGTTCTTCTCCTCTCCAAACCTTAGGCATCTGGTTTATTCAGCGAGTGCATTGATTTGCAAAAAAGTTAAAATTTTAGATTTTTATTGTCAAAATTGAAAGGTGGAGACAAATTGCAAACAAAACAAGTGTTGAGAACTAATCTGCAATTTAGCCTTTTTTTTATATATTTAGTTGGAATATAAAGATCTCCAATTTTTATTTCTTTTATTGATGTTTTTTATAGCTATTGAAAATGCATCCTGATATTTTCAATTATAAATATTGGGACATCTATATTTTTCAAAATAAAACAAAGGAATAATATTTTTAGTCAAAAAATAACAAATAAGTATTACTTAAAAGCAAAGAAGTATTAAAACTATATTTAAAGGCTTAACTTATGCTTGAATGTAACACATTATTTCTCAACAGTTTCGTAATGCAAGTAATTACAGCTGTTTATTCCAGAGTGCGTAATGAATCTCGTAATTATATTCAACAGTGTTTGAAAAGCAATGAAAATGTTTTTAACAGTTGCTGCTGAAGAAAATATGAATGAAAATCATTCATGAGAGATATCTTTAGTCAAAATGATGAAATTAATTATTTGCCTTTCTAATTCATTATATTCATTGCCCAAATATTTGAAGGTGGCATTGTTTTATTATTTTCGTATGAAAAAGTTACAGATTTTCCAATTGTTGAGTTGTGCGGGTCTAAGGTCAATATTTTATTTTTCTTTGTTTTATTCAAACTTTATTATGATCAACACTTAAGGATTAAGTGTTAGTTTTGCTCGAAGGATTCAAGTGTAAGAAAGTCCATGGAAATAATTGATAGAATCGTGTGTAGTTGTAATTAGACTAGAAGGGAGTTTGGGTCGTGTAAGTCCAAACTATACAAGTGTGCATAAACGATTTATCAATGAAAGATCTCTGAGGGGAAGTGAGACGCTCCCCCGAAGAGTTTTAAATCTCTGGTTTATTGTTCTGTGAGGATCTCGTTATGTACAAGTCACGAATTCAATAGCAAACGTAAACCTATGCGCAGCGGATCTAAAGGTTTGACGTAGAGAACTTACGGCTTAAAATTTATGTAGATCTGGTTGACCACGAACGGTTGACCGCAATTGATTGACCGCAAATCACGTCTTGGGTTGCACGAATAAAATCAGATCAAAATCGGATTAAACGGATGCAAACAGATCAAAACAAAATTTCCGCTATTTTAATTGTTTTTAGTGTTCTAATACTGTTGAGTGCACTCATCGTAAAATACCCACGTTTTAAGGCCTATACATTTGAAATGAGAAAACATTTAAAAAAAAAAAAGAAAAAGAAAGAAAGGTAATAGTAAGAAAAAGTGAAAAAAATAAATAAATATTTTATGAGCTATAACAGGTCAATAATTCATTCTCAAAACCCAAGATTTGGAATTAAGAAAGTCAGTGAGTAATAATAATAATAATAATAATAATAATTCATTCTCAAAACCCAAGATTTGGAATTAAGAAAGTCAGTGAGTAATAATAATAATAATAATAATAATAATAATAATAAATGTTCTCATTGTGCTGCTATGGGAGACCAATTTATTTTTTAAATCAATTTCAATTCGCTATAATTAATTAGTTTTTAAGAATTGGACTAAAGTAAAAGTGGCCAAATATTTTTATATTACTTCACTTCACTAACTGAGAGCATCTCCAATGACACAATGTCTATTGTAAGATATTATGGCGTGAAGAAAAGAAATAAAAATATTTTGTCTCCAATGGTAATGTCAATTGTAGAATAATTTTACACATATAAGATAATAATTGATTGATGGAGAAAAAATAAATAAATTATATAATATAGAAAGAAAATGTCTATAAATCTTTCTACATATTTTAGATAACACATTGGATTTTTAGGTCCATGTAATAGAATAGAACAATCCATGATCTATTAGAGATGCTCTGAAGCCCATACGGGCTGAGGCCCGAGTCCACTAAGCCATGCCTTTGCCTTTGCGATGGAAGGATCTATATTTGCAACAAAAATATATATTTATATTATAAAATATCATAATTTTAAAAAATATATGCCTATTTATTGAAGAATTATATATGGTTGTTTAATTGTTAGTTCTAATTGTAGCCTAATTATTCTATTAATTTCACACAAAAATCTTAAGTACCAATTGTACCATTTTATTAGGTTTGTGTAATTAGTATTTGACATCAAATTTTTTGCACTGAACAAATTGCTGCAACACACCTTGGTGCCAATTAGTTTAATTTCACCATAATGTAGCAATCTTAATTACCTGATAACCAGAAAATTAAGCTTGAGAAAGTCCATAATGGGCTTTGTGGTCAAGGAACTATATAATGGGTTTTGTGTTATCTAAGTATAGTCGGGCTGGTTTCTTAGAGCCCTTTTACAATTCCGATATTCATGATTGGACCCTAAAAGATAAATGGATATGTTCTTAGAGATTGACAATTAAGATTGGTCCATTACTTATTCCATTGGGCTCAGTGCTACCATCTTTCTTTTATTATCCAAATAATTATCTTACTCCTATAATTTAGAGGAATTTACATCCCATACTAACATATTTAATTTATATAACACTTTTGTATCCCTTATATTTTTATTTATAAAATTACCTAAAGAAGCTAAAAATATTCTAATTATACCTAACATACATTGTTTAACCGTTATTACTTTTTTATCAGCACATTAAATGCTAATGAGATATTTAATAGAAATTAAAGATCTACTTACTTAAAAAGTAGGAATTGCACATTATCTGCACATTACCTTTTAACCGTTAAAGATGCACATTATTTGCACATTAAAGATTTTCTTGTTCGCAATTTTTTTGTTTGTGGGAATTTCAGATCATCATCGATCGGGAGACTAGTAGATCAAGAGGTTTCAGATTCGTTACTTTCGGCGACAAAAAGGCGATGAGGGACGCGATCGACGCCATGAATGGCCAGGAGCTCGACGGGCGGAACATCACCGTGAATGAGGCTCGGTCCCGCAGCGGTGACGGAGGGTTTCCGTGGTGGTTTGATCATTATTGCTTCTTTTGAATATGGGTTCTGCATTGGTTTTTTCGTCTGATTTAGGATTTGATTAATTCTTTGTATTTGAATTATCATATTTGCTTGGTTTTCATATTGTTTTTATGGGCTTGTGAGTTTCATATTGTATTTGAATTAAACAGGTAGGTGTTGTTCGAGGGCGGCGATGACAGGTGGTGAACGGACGCCGGCGGCAATTCGTCGTGGTTGCAGGCCTCGCATGTTCACTGGGGACATGTTCGTGGAGCTTGCCATTGATTGATTATTAGTTTGCTAATTTCTAGGAGGTGGTGCAGATGAAGTTATTGTAATTTGATTTGGTTGAATTTATTATTCATGAAGAATTTTTTGGTAGCCTTTGTTTTTTGGGTTTATTTTAGAGTATATGTACAATATATCTACAGTATATGTACAGTATATACTTACGGCAGTATTTGGATGTTGCGTGTATAGACAAGCAGTATATGTGGTGTGTATAGGGAGTATATGTTCAGTATATTAGAAGAATTTTTTGTAAATTGTTCGGTATATGTTGTGTGTACAGGGAATATATATTCAGTATATTAGAAGATATGTTGGTATAGGGAATATAAGTAACCTGTTATAATATAAACAGTTTATAAACTATATATATCCTTTTATGTATAAAAGTAAAAAAAAAAAAAAAAAAAAAAAAAAAAGATTGAAAATATACTGAATATATACTAAATAAACGCAACATATACTCACTGTTCAGTACATGATTTATATTTTTCCATCAGATACGAAAATTTACATGTTGCATGATTTATATGTTACCATCAGTACATGTTGCGGGTATATACAGTATATACCAAAGTTGTACAACACTCATATAATATACATAAAATATACATAAATATACACTCGAGATTCTAGTAATTCAAGACAGCGATATATCGGGATACACATATACATAAAATATACTTTAAATATACACTCGAGTTTCAAGTGTTTCTCAAAATCGATTTTAGAACCCATATATACATAAAATATACTTAAGATATACACTCAAGATCATCGATTTAATTGCTTTATTAATTTGGTAAAGGTAAAATAATAAGTAAAAATAATAATAGCAACAGAGAGAACATGGACACGGGGACGTTCCATCTTGTCTAGAGAGAGAAAACTGTATATCCTAAATCAAAATTACAGTCCCTGCATTTCAAATTTCCATGTCTCAACACTACCACCGGCCATCATCTCCCCATATTCTAGCACCCAATTTTTTGATCGATTTTTGGATTCACCCAATCGCCCGTCTGGAAGCTGTATTTTGCTCAAATTGGATTTGGTTCTGCAGATTGAGTCGTCGATTGGTCCTGCCTGATGGATGATCTAGATGTGATGTCCCAAGATTTCGAACTCGGGGCCCATGGAAAATCCAATCCGACGAGGTCCGCGCCCTCCGATTGTCGATCCATTGACGATCCGTTGGTCGCCGGTGCTTTCGGTGGGCAGCCGAATTTCACGGCAAGCTCGAAGAATCCCGATAGAAGCAACAAGCACTCGAATTGGGATTTCTAGTGCTCTTGGATCGCCGGCGCGCACGTCCTTCTCGTCGCCGGAAAACTGGCGGCTCTACTTCTTGCTGAGGAAAGTGACAGATTTTTGGGAACTTTCTCAGGGATTTTTTTCGGATGCGGACGGCTTGCTGCGTGAATCTTGGGTCTTTATGGATTTGCTGCATGAATGGAGATCTGTAACTGATTTGTAGGCATTAATGTAATTAATTGTTGTCTATTAGATATATACACAATTATTTGTGTATGAATGGTAATTTTACAATTTTTTAATAATCGTGTAGGATAACCGAAAATTCCCCTATAATTTATCTGGAGAAAATGCATTATAGTTGGAACTTGAAAATATAGCGGGTTAATTATATTTATCATTTTTTTTTATGTAAAAAGCTGCAAATTTTTCAAACAACTTACTAGTAACACTATCCTAACAAATATATAATTCTTAATTATCACATCACTCAATACAAACATAAGAACACCATTAGCATGGCATATCATTCATTATATTAATTATTCCAGATAAAACATAACACCAAATTTGATTGATAAATAGCATTTCAACACAATCATACACACATATATATAGTGATCCATCCTATCATAATCACAATAATTGAGAAAAAATGCCTTCAACCTAACTTTATACTCGTAACTATAAGCTTCAAGTTATTAAAAAGGGAAAAAAAAATGTCTAGGGAAATTTTGTGGGCTTGTAGACTTTGCTGTCACAAGAACAAGATTACTCAAATTAGTTAAGAATATCTGTAAAGTTTCCTGACACATTTCCTTTATTTTTTCTTTAAATATGAAATAAATTCATCATAATTTCTATTTCAACGAGATTAGAATTGGATAATAGTTATAAGCAATAAATTAATCTCCATAATTGAAATCAGACAAACATAATCAAATTGTATGATATCTTATAGTATAATTATACATTTTTATTTTGTTTAAGAATCAAGATAAATTGACCGGGAAGACAGTCTAACATTTGCATTAGCAAACTAAACTTAATAACCATCTTCCCATCTGTTCCTCTACAATTATTACAAAATCCTAAGCAAAATAATCTCCAATTCGATTGAATTATACAATGACACACTTGCAAGCACTAAATTAACCAATTGAACACTAAATTAACAAATTAATTAAGTAGTTATCCTTACTTAGACGGCCCATTTCACCATGTAGGTAGGTGGCCCCATAGAACTATAAAACGTAACCTCCTAAAGGGCATTTTGGCCTTTTTTCCAGCTCTAATTGAATTCTTAACTAATACATAATTTTAATCCTCAACTGTCACCTATAAAATCAATTTTAATAATAATTAATAACTAAAGTTAGTGACTAAACTCTTGTTCTTTAGATGGATATCTTACAAATTTCAACCAACCGTCAGATCAAATGTGTACGTACAATCTAATGGCTCAAATGGGGTCGAGTTCTCTCCTAAATCACATGCTTAAAGAAAAAATAACATTTAATATTCAATATTAATACATTCTTTCAATAAATGACAAAAGTAAATACATAAATAAAAATTCATTCTCATTTATTTTTTACAATGTAAATGGAAAAGAGAAAAAATAAAAAACTTTACCTATATACTGCTTTCTTTTTCTTTCCATGAAAAGGGCCAATTAGAGATCCCAAATAAAGAAGTTACATGAAATAAAATTGTATAAGTTCAAAGAATATATATATATATATTTTAAGAACCAAATGGTGCCCTTTGAGGGATGCCTTTTCTTCTTCTTGCACTAAGAGGTGGAGATGGTGTGGTAGGGTACATATTATCTTGTGAGCCCTCACCAAAATCTTCATCTTCTCTTGATGATGATGACATATTGTTCAATAATCTTCTTGAAATCCCTTGATCCCCTCTTTGATTTAATGCCTCATAACTATTTGCATCTAAGCAAAAGCTTGCATCGCCATTGCTCTTTATTCCAATAAGCTACTTGTTTTCCAAACATAAAGTGAAAAGATTAAAAAAAGAAAGAAAAAAAAAATCATTCCTATTGTTAATTAACTATGTGAAAATCACATTTAAATAACCAATTGTGCATATAGATGTATAGTGAAAACAATAACCTTTCATGAGAAAAATGAAAGATAAAATTGGACAACTACTTTTTCTCTTTTGTCTTAGCTATATATTCAATTTTGGTCTGTCTTTTTAACTTTTCTATTATTAATAATTAATAATTGAGTAACAATGCAACATGGGGGTGTAACCACATAGCTAATTCCAGGGTGTGTAAGTTGTTACACACATATATATGATGGCTACTTTACATTGAGTTTGTTACAACTTCCTATATATGATGGTGATGGAGATGGTTTATGTGTGTGGGTCATGATTCATTTTCAATTTATTCACAATATAGCACAATCATAAATATTTCATCGTATATCACCTGTATCGTGCAATTTACAAACGTACAACAATTTTATGACGATTCAAATCATAACAAGCACCGTTTGTGTGCATAATTCATGTGAATTGGATGATCTGATTAGACAATCACATTATTGCAGCCAAAAACCAAGGTTTACGTCGCGAATACTATATACTAAGGATTATAACTGTAATTTTGATAGTTAATTACCTTGCATCCTAAAGAACAAAAACGAAACGTGTCCAAGAGGCTCCTCCCGCAAATCACACACAAATGCGAAACGGCTTTCCCACCTTTCGGTTGAGGCCTCTCGTTCAAGAACAAAACCCTTGCGCTATTTATCACATACGTTTGCACATCGCTTATGTCCAAAACCCTCTGAACCTCCGATACCCTCACCACATCATGATATGACGATCTCCTTATCTTTGTACATATACAACGTTTATATCAACATCATCATCATCATCACGAAAAAAATAAAATAAAATAATTAATCAAAATTTACCAATATATGACCACAATATATACATAAAGACGAATATTCTCCACTAAATTTTCAAATGTTAGAGCATCTTTATTGAAAATTGCTGCACTTGCCATTTGACAAAAGATATAGTATATATTAGATAATTACAATTTACAACTCCACACACACTCACACACACAAAAAGTCTCATAACGTCTAGTTATTATTACCATTATTCATTATTCTATAAACTATAATAGTACATTATTGCATAAGTTACAATTTCTAACACAAAACATGACACCAAATAAAAAACAAAAATCAAACCTGAATAACTTGATGATCTTTGTGTTTAGATGAACGACAGTAAATACAAAAAGCATTCACATTGCAATCCAAACAGAACATATTGCATTCGCTTCGAGCAGCAGCGCTGTGAACTCGACACATGTCAAAAAAAGTCGCGCCCAAGAGCTTCTCTAGCCATGGAGGCACCAACATTGTATAATCCTACATTAATCAAACATAAAAAAAATAAAATAATAATAATAATAATAATAATAATAATAATAATACAAATTAATATAATAATGTCACAAAAATTTGCATTACCAATTGAATTAAATAATGAAACTAAAAATTTTCATTGAAAAACAATTGGCATTACCATTGTTTGATGCGGATGAGAGACTATTGAGCTAGAAGAATTACAGTAGAGAGAGAATTTTAGAGAGAAGGAGAGAGCTTTTTAGAGAGGGGAGAGAGAGAGAGGCCTAACCCAAAACAAACTATTGAATTCCACAAAGAATCTCTCAATAGAAGAAATTATGAGTGTCACACAAGATTTCAATTTCTCACCTATAGGCTACCCCAAAAAGCCTAAATTTGTGAAGGTCTTGGCATTGGGCGGTCAGGATCGAACCGGACGGATGAGGATTTGTGTGAGCCGTTGGATGTGAGGAATGAGGAAAAAAAGAAAGGTTAGGCGCATTTAGGCTGCAAAGTATAGAATTTATTATCTCTTTTTTGGATCTTCTTTGCGTCTGTACATAGGCCACAGTCCAAAGAGGGTCGCCCACCATACCGTGCCAAGAATATTGAATTTCCATATATACCAATTGGTTTTTTTTGAAATGTGATTAGTTTTTAAAATTTATTTATCGGAAAAAAAAAAAGTCAGATGATGAGTTTCATGCCCAATTTTTTGGGAAAAAAGATCGATATACGAAGCTAGAAATAGGTACCTTAGACGTTACATAATTATAGTTTTTTCAAAATATATATATGCTTAATTATGAAATATTATACCTCAAGAAAAATAATATAATTAACCAAATTCTACTATTATATATTTTTTTTGGTAAAAATATGCATGATTATATTATAAAATGTCATATTTTTGTTTATATTGTATACGTAGAAGTCTGATATTTTAGTATAGAAATATGTATTTTTGTTGGAACGTTATGATTATCTAAATTTAGGCAACCTAACAGAAAATTTACTATACATAAATATTTTTTTTATATATATATGTGTGTGTGTGTGATTATACANATAATTTAAGATCATTACTTATTTGAGCTAATATGAAACCTACACATATGTGTGTAAGATCATCTCCATATATACATGCCTTAACTCCGGATATTTGATATGTTATGTAAGATTTGGACTAAACGGTCATAAAAAGATTATCTTCCTACAAGTGGTTCATAAAAGTTGGTAACTGAAGAAGTAAATGGACATAAATGTACCAAGTGATAATAACAAAATTATATAATATATGTTAAAAATATATATGTTAAAAATATATATAAAATTATATATACTAAATTATTATATGTTAAAAATGGACATATATATTAAATTACTATATGTTAAAAATATATATAAAATTATACGACTATTAGTCAAACTAATAGCACAGAATCCTCACATTAGATAATTATCTATAATTTTTCAAGAATATAGGTAATATCAATTAAAATGTCATACTTTAAAGACAATATAAATAAAAAGTTATGACATTTTGTAATATAAATATGCACTTATGTTCAAAAAGTGACATTTTGTGTCCTATATGTTGCTTTCACCTATCAAATTTTAAATGTAGACTGTCAGATAAACTGCCCTTTTAATCATCCAAGCTCTTACATTAATAATAATTAATGAGATAGAAAATACAACATTAAGCTCATTAATTATATTTGAAAAGGAGGTTAGGTAGATCCATCAAGAAATCAGCTTGAAATAATCTTTTCATTTACCCACAAATTGCTCAACATTTGTCCTAAGATTACCACAACACCAAGAAACAGAATTAATTTGCCTATTTTGTGGTTGAACTTATGTCTTAATATTTTGCGAAATAAGGAAAATACGTTTTCTTAACATTTTTTTTAATTTTTTTTTTTTGAGCAACTTTGATAGATGATGACAGTTTGAAAATGAAACATAGATGACCTGAAATCTGGGTCGACTTTCAGGGGATTTTTCTGAGAAGGGAATAATATTTTTGTGACAAGAAAATCATTTGGTTTAAGATGATATATAAATTGTAGAAATATATTTCTTTATTTAATTTAGAACATGTTACTGAAACAAGAAAGGGATACAGCGTTAAATAGAAAAAAATACTGTTTTTCTCATATTCTTAAGTTAATTATGGACTTTACTTGATAAAAATTAGAGTTTTTTTTATAGAAATATGGTGTTTATGCTTCATTTTACTTCTCGTATATTTATGAATGTCACGTACGCCTCTATTTAGGGATCAACGAAACTGAGATAGAAACCGCAATTTCGGTCTTTTTTTTTTTTCCTATTGCATTGCCTTGAGGTTCAATTATTATTTTCAAGTTCAGTTTTATATCTTTTCTTGTTCAGAATAATTTTGCATCGGATAACACCAAATTAAATACAAATATATCGAAAACCAAAGCAAAACCGACCAATTGAGCCGGGAAATGGCGGGCATGCATTTAGGTGTGGTCGGCTTTGGTAATTTTAATTTGGAAAAAAGTTCTGCTTGATTCTAGTTTGATTTTTTTATTCCATATTCCAATATATTCCAATTATTTTCTTGGATAAATTAATTTTCTTATCACAATTCGGTTTTATTTTACATTGAACCAAACCGTTGCTCACCCGGTCACCCCTACCTTTACTTTTTTACTCTTTTGAATCTAATAATTAACTTGTGTTCAAATTTCACAAAATATACAATATGTATTCTATCTTGTAGCATTTGAAAACTTGATCAATTAATTTGATATATTTTTCATTCGTAGTGGATAAAAAATAATAAATTAAAATATGAAAATTGAACTTTTAATTTCTTGTCACTTTGAATTTTTTGTAAATAATTGTAAATTAAGCTACCACACAAGCTACTATTTTCCCTTTGTTCAATGCTTTCCTCCACGTTTGTATTTTTTTTATAGTACCAACAACCAAGAAGACCTCACAATGTCAAAATATATTTCATAATCTCATCATATTTATCTCCATGTTTATCACAAACAACATTATGAAAACCTTTTGTAGAATCCAATGAGAACATGGAAAGAATCATTCTAAATAAAGGATGCGGTTAAACATACTAGCTTAACGATTACATAGCCATATTTTATTAGTCCAAATGCGTACTTTTAAACTGAGATAGATCCTCTAAAAAATAATATAAAAAAAAGTACGATATTTTATATAATAAGTTACATTTTTGCTAAAAACATATAGCCGATAAACTCGTCTAATGTTTAATCCACGTAGGGCCGGAGTCAGAGCCGTCTCCAGAAATTTAGGGCATGCTTGTTTACAAATTATTTCATTTTCAATCCAATTCGTACTCAAAATCTAACTCAACTTTAACCCAACCCCATTATCTTTAATGTTATTCATTTAATTAAATAATATAAACCAATCATTCTTACACATCACATCAACTTTAATTCACTATTCATCCACTAACATAATTTTAACTACCTATCATTTCTAATCATTTCCAATCATTTATCTCCTACTTTTACATCAAATCAATTTTAATCATTTTATTTTAAATATTATTTTAATACATTCTTAAAATCCCACTAACAATTAACCATACTACCTTTTTCAAAATGAACTCTAGTTAACTAAAATAACTCATTTTGAATGAAATATTTCATAAACAAGCACGCCCTTAGAGGCCCAAAGCAAATTTTTATCTGTGGCCCGTAATAGTACTTCTATATTTTAAAATTTTTAATTGAACAAATGATGTTAAACATTGCCAATAATAAATACAAAAATAAAATAAATATGAAAAACAAAAGTAAACTAAAATAACAAAAGCTTACAACCTTCTCGTGCTCTTTTGTGCAAAAATTTTCGATCAAGTCATCACTATAATCAAGTTTCAAAACTATTTTGCTTTCCTCATTCGACAAAGATCGTATGTAGAGTTTATCATTGAAATTTCTACCTTTATCGTTAGTAGGATATACAACATTAGTAACTCTAGTCACCATTTCTCGATAAAAAAAATAAATTTTTGGGGCATATTATCCTCCCAATATCCAGAATCGAACAAGTCATCCGAATTTTCACAATTAATATCTAGGTTATCATTCATATTCTCGATATCATTTGCATTCTTTAACTTATTATTTTCTTCTTAAAAAACTTCAACCCCTCTATCATTATCATCTAAATAATTTTGATATGTTAAATCTCGATCAACTCAACTAGGGGTGTATCAGGTATTTTCTGCACAATTTCAATAGAATCAAATACTTCAACTTCAACTACAGAAGTACTGGGTTTTACATACTTATCCACTCATCTAGCGAGAGACTTTGTTAGTATCTCTTGTTTTTCTTTCTTTTCTTTTAAAAACATCCCGAATCGAATTTGCGTTTGCCCGTCATAACTAATATAAGAAATCTAATCATAATATAATATATTAATAAGTTTAATCACAATAATATTTAACAAAAAATAGGTTGTAAAGAAATTATCTGAAGGATAACTTTGGTCAAGAGCATAGCTGTCAGTCATTAGTCGCTTTGCTTTGGAGCCCCTCTTCGAGTTGCTCTCACAGAAAGGGACTTCGACCAGATCCGTTAAACACCAGCACGAAATAGCTCGACTGAAAGTTGAGGTTTGATTACATTGAACTCTTAGCGAAAGGAGAGGTATTATAAATTAAAAGAAAAGTAAATACTTAAAATATAATTAGTACAAAAAAAAATTTGAATCAGAAGCTTGGAATTTCTATATGTAATACGCACAGTTAAAAATAATACGCCCTAAGTGACTTGAATCAAGAATTACTATGCTCCATAATGTATTTTATTTTCTTTTGATGAAAATTGAAGGAGAGAAGAGGAAGCCCAATTATTTTAATATCTATGACTTTTAACTAGCTTTAATAATTTTGTAAATGGGCCAAGTCCAAACAAATACATATAATAAAAAAAAAAAAATGTGAGGCCTCCCAAAATGGAGGCCCTAGGCAACTGCCTTTCTTGCTTGCCCCTGGTGCCGGCTGTGGGCGGAGTCACCCTTGAGATAGAGTGGGCTCTAGTCCCATGTCCCAAAAAAAATAATTTTTTGCTAATATTATTTTTTAAAAAATTTTATATATAGCCCCATGTAATTTTTTATGTAACCTCATTTAATTTCGTGTTGAATGCCTCAAGATTCAAGTCGAAGTTTTTTATCTTACAACAACGGTGGAAAAGTGATGATCGTGGTGAGAGGAAAAAAGATAATCATTTATTGTCGAATGACAATTGTGACCTTACTAGATTTTATTAATTGGGTTTATGTGGCCCAACACACTCTTGTCTTTTAATTTTTTAATGGGCTGACTTGACAAGTATCAAATGAGCTTGATAATTAGGCTTGACACATACTTCTCCTACGGACTATTTAATTGGGTTCGTCTCATTGCACAGTCTGTTACCCATTTTCATTTGTTTTTTTTTCTTTTTGTTGATTTCGCCTCTAATAATTAATTTGACCTCATTCCATAGACAAAGAAAAAACTCTCACATAGTTGATTGCAAACATGTCGGACTCTATTTGTTTGATCGACAAGTTCGATTAACTATTTGAGTTTTGCTTGTTTAAATATATAAGCGAGTCGAGATTGAGTTTCCCAATTCAAACCGTCATACGTTAACAGATAATTTGGTTCTAGTTATGACCAAAACCGGTTACGGGTCGAAACCGTCAATCTCGAGCTGAGAGTTGGAGGGCCCTGAACTGGGGCGAACATATGCACTGGCCGATTCATTGAATTGTCGGTTCTTGGTCGTCTAGTTCATTAAAAAAAATAAAAAATAATTACAAATGATATTTAAAAAAAAATGTCGAACCTCCAGTTCCGGTTCAAAATGTATAAACTACAATAAAGTATTGTACATGAATCGAACTGGTCAAAACTATAAATGTTAAATAGTCCTTGGCCCAACGGGCCGACCCGTTTAGCCCGGAAAAAAAGAGGGTTAGATCCTTTTATTAGTAGCCCGTCTAAATCAGGGGCTTTTTAGGCCCAGACCGTTTAGCCCGAAGCCCGCTAGGGCTAGCCCGGAACCCACTAGGACTAACCCGTTTAACTAGGGTTGGGCAGTGTAAATGTCTGCATCAAGTAAGTAATATCCTCTTAGATTCCTTGTATATTACAATTTTGATATTCCACTTCACATGTAAGTATGAGTTGCAATGAATTATTATGATTTTGAAAGATAAGTATTAACAATATTGTTATTGTACTTCATACCAAAATATTTAAGCCAATCAGAACGACTAATAAAAAATACATGAAACATAGTGATAGACGGTAAATACTAAATAGCCGTTGAAAATAATTTTTAACTAGCTGACCGAGCGTCGCAACACGGCAAAATTAAAATTTATATTTTCCTCAGCTAACCTCTACTAACTAGTATTAGCGGCGAGTAAGGGTCGAACCCACAGGGAGTGTGAACTAAATTATGAATTTTTTTTTTTTTTTGTAATAATTGAAATTATAAAAAGCAATAAAAGACGGGGGGATTTTGAGATTTAATAACTAAACTAAATAAAATCCTAAGAATATAAAGTAAATGAAATAAAAAAAAATGAAGAGAACTTTCTAGTTCACGGTTCTGTCTACACCCTCGACCGACTCGTCTAATCAACTTTGGTATCAAATCTCGCTATCTTATGAAATTACTAGCCCTAGGCAACGACACGGTCTGTTATCCGAATTTTTTCTTATTTTTAATTTAACCGCGAGACGCTCTACGATTAAACCTGACTTCTGTACAATCCAGAAACGTTTTCAAGATTTAATACAATCAGTCGCTTTACGAATTAGAAAAATAGGCTAGACTAAGTAGTGAACTCAACCGCGTTCGTTCACTTAAATTAGGCCGTGTTATCCTCGGTAGTTATCATCTTCCGGTTACCTCTTATGAATTAAACTCAACAACAATTACGGATTGAAGGTCTAATTCAGATGTAGATATGAAAAGTCTAATCTAGGTGATCAATCGAAACAAGACTAACACATCATGGTGAATTATTCAAAATAACACAAACAATTCCAAAAAGATATTGAAATCATCAACCATATAAATCAATCAAAACATCGTCAATCGTAGTGTTCGACTTTCCCGGAACTAGAAATAAAATCTACTCTAACATAATAATAAAAATAAATAAATAAAAGAAAAGAAACAAGATTAGAATTATCCCCTTTCGTGTGCGGGTGCGGCTTCCCTCCGCGATTTATCGTCTTCTCGCGTATCTGTATTGCTCTTTGTGACTGTTGCGTTCTTTTTTTCTCTTCTCTGGCTGCGTGAATGGGCGGCTGCTCAAATAAATCCTCTCCCCAGTCTGCATGTGTAAGGGCTTCCGTATCTCTTTTTATTTGACTTGGTTTATAAACTCCTCTCCTAACTAGGTATGCGTGACTTTTCCACCAATTAATTCCTCTAAAAACTTAGTGCTATGTAAATTTTCCTTGCAAGTATGATGTGACATATATCATAAGCTCCCAATTCTAATTCTTTTTGTCTAAGAATTAATTAGTTCCTCCAAATTTGCTCCACTAGAAAATAAAGCCTCACATTTTGAGCTTGGACATGCTGCCCACAAAATTAATCTTGGGCCCAAATTGTCAGTATGGGGTCGAGTATGGAACTCCCCCGTACTGCCTGCTTCAACCTTCCTTCGACATCTCGTCGTCCATAAGAACACTCCAATATCCTAAAAATAAACAATAAAAATATTAAAGCACCAGAATCCATCTAATAAATAAATAAGTCGAAAATATATAAGTGCAATAAAATTAAGCATATAAAAATACATTAATAAATATATAAAATACACACTTTTTACGATCAATCACTAGCCGTGTTTTATATTTTTTACTCTTTTTATTTTTTATTTTTTTATATATTATTATTATTATTATTATTATTATTATTATTATTATTATTATTATTATTATTATAGCCATAGCCCGCATAACCCGTTTAGTCCGAAGCCCGCTAGGGTTAGGGTTAGGTCTTTTTTTGGTAGCCCGTTTAAATCTGGGCTTTTTAGGCCCGGACCGTTTAACCCGAAACCCGCTAGGGCTAGCCCGTTTAACATCTCTAGTCAAAACCACGGGCCAGTTCAAGACACATGGTCAACGGACCGGTTTGTGTCGGTTCGGGCCAAGCCGATAGGCTGGGTCGGCCCATGACCATGTCTACTCGGTTCTAATGATATGCAGCCCCGGATTAAAAAATTTTCTGGCTACACTCTGAATCCACCACAATTTGTGTTGTGAAAATATATCCAATGCTTACCTCTTAAGGCTATATTCTAACATCTTATCATGAGTAGAAAAGTTGAATCTTCTTTGGGTTTGTTTGATTAAGTTCCACCAATGAGAAGAATCTCTTCCCCCTAACACAAAAAATAAGATATTTTCATGAAAAAAGTGAACACAAAATCAAGAATCATGCGATTAGTCAATATTATCATTAATATAAAACTGCGTCTCCTTAAAGTTGTAATCACTGCTCAATATTCTCATAATTAGTGCCTACTTACTTCTGGGCATCATTATTATTTACTTATAGAGGAGTGGTGTAAAAGAATATATGTGTATTTTTATATTTTATTTTACTTTTAATATTTGAGTCAGAATAACTAATTTAAAATAGAAAAATGATGTCAATCCAAAGTAACAGGAAACACCAAAATCACGCTGATTATTAATTATGAACGTCACTGTTGTAGTGTAATAGATTGATAAACTCCATACAAATAACTAAATTAGAATTTGATTTTATCCAATGTACCTATTTATTACAATTTCCTAATGTTTATTCGTGCAGAAATTATTTATCACTATTAAATTATCAGTAGGCTGATGGTGTAACTGATCGTGACACAGTAATATTTATTGTAATATCATATTTTATAAAACAGAATAACCTAAAATATGATTACGAAATAATCATATTTTGTTCTAAGCGTATTATTTGAGTGAAATTATTTGAATTCATATCAGCATTTGTGTTCATTAATATAAAAATAAGAAATAACAGACATTGTATATGCAGACACTGATATTCCGGTGCCGTTATTGCTGGAGTGATCACCGGAATTTGAATTTTATTTGCACGTGTAAAGCCAAAAAAGGTCAATGTTTCTGGATTTTTAGTCAACTCTTGCATGATTGATTGACTATTTATATGGACCAACTTGTGTAGTTGATAATTTTGTTTTATTTTAATAAGTGAAATGTGGGATCAATTTTCATACATAAGCATGCATATTTTACACAAAATATAATATTATTGTCTAATGGTTAGACAGTCTAACAACAACATTTAACATTTGTGATGATCACATTGTATACCTTGTGAATTTTTTTTATTTAATATGAAAGTATAAAAACAAAGCCACAAATATTACTGTTAAGACATTCTAACCACTATATTAGCTCGGGGCCAATATGTTCGAGCTGGTTTTTTACTCGGGCAAAGCGAAAACTCCATTAGTTATAATATTTGCAAATTGCAATGGAATAAACAAAAATAAGTACACATGCTAGATAAACCAGATTTATTACCTGATCTTGCACCTATAAAGATCCTTGCAAAAAAAAAAAACAATGGAGACATCAAATGTACTTACTCACTATATGATTACACTATGCGTACGCTTGTTTACTTGCAGGCAAATGTGTTGACTGTTGACTCTGTGTCGAGCAACGATCTGAAATGCAAGGTATTCCCTGATCGTTACTGTGTAAATGAAAAATAGGCACAAACAACAGAAAAAATACCCACAGCACGACATAACATATGCACGTAAGTGATAATAAGAAGCAAAAAGAACCAGACGAGACGTGTATTATGTTTTAATTTATCTGAGTTTCATCTTTGAGCTTATCTATTTCTCTCTCCCACTTGAATCCAAATATCTGGCGCCCAAATGGAACAATTAGGTTGTAATGAAGGACCTGCAAAGTATCATCAAGAGGTCTGAAGAATCAAACATACTGTCAAGTATCGTATTTATGTCTACAAACAAAAACCCAAAACAGAACTAACAATAATAATAAACTTATGTATGTCGTTGAGAGTATAAGTGTGCATTCTTCGTTAAAAAGGTATGGTTGTCTAACAGTTATGCATCCTAGCAGTTATGGTTGTCTAACAGTTATGCAACGGTTATGCATCCTAGCAGTTATGGTTGTCTAACAGTTATGCATCCTAGCAGTTATGGTTGTCTAACAGTTATGCATCCTAGCAGCAGCATTAGGGTGTGTTCGTTTAAAATTTTTTTCAATCCATACTCAAAATCTTACACAACCCTACTATCTTTAAAATTATCAATATAATTAACTAATACCAATCAATTATTCATACACATCACATCAACTTCAATTCACTGTTCATCCGCTCACATAATTGTAACTAATCATCACTTCACATCATCTCTCTCCAACTTTTATATCAAATCAACTTTAATTATTTTATTTTAAATATTATTTCAATATAAACTCAAAATCCTACTAACAACTAATCATACCACATTTCTCAAAATTAATCATGGTTAACCAAAAAAAACTTATTTTGAGCAGATATATTTGTATCCAAGCAAGCCCTTAGTGATCTAAAATAGAATGAGACACTGAGACGAGCTATACCTTATTATTCAGATCACGTAACTGGAGTTTTAACGCCTCGGATGACTCGTGCCACTTGGATTCATCAGGCCCGCCTTTATGCACCCACGCTTTCTTGAGGGATATTCGCCACTCGGAAATTCTATATCGTATCTCCTTGTTGAGTTCGACCCATTCTGGGGCGAACCCGTTTTTGTTGAGAATCCTATAGAGGGTATCATCTGCGGGGTCCACATGGGGGTTGATGTTCAGGTTCAGGGGCTTTCCTTTTCCAGGCAAGTTTTCGAATTGGCCTTCTTCCATTGCATGCCATACTCGTTGCTCGACAACGTTGATGATGTCAGTTTCTGATCTAAAAATGTACCAAAAGAGGGTCATAAACTGGGTGATCTTGTTGCTTTCCAATCTGACCATTCATTATTTTTTATTTATTTATTTATTTATTTATTTTTTGTTTGCTATAACACGGTTCAGAGAATCAGATCAAACATTAATTAAGTAATGTATGAGACAAAAATATTGACAATAATTACACAATATAGATATTCAAAGAAATGAGATGACGACTCAAAGAGACAAAGATTTAAGGCACATGATTGAGATGGTATTTGTTAAGTGTGACAATTATACATTTCAATTAAAATTTGATACTTTTAAGGTGATGAGTAATACTTTCCAGAAATTATCTAGGCAAAACTTGTTGTGGAAAGCAAAAATGGTTATCATACATAAAACTTAGGTGGGACCTTTTGTAGTAGTCTCACATTAGTCTTACTAAAATACTGCTATTCTGAAATATTAGGGGCTCAAATGTTCTCGACCAGAGCAGAAGACATGAAACGTTAGCACAAACATTAAAACATGTCACTGTTTAATTCAAAAGCAGCATTTTTTCACCACAAAGATTGCTTTGTTCCATTTTCTTCAAACGCAAATTTCTTTGCACCTTCTCATAGGCATGAATCGTAGATTTACGCATAACAAAATCAATAAAACCTACAAAATCCATACCAACTGCACAAACTGTTATATTGTTCAAACACAAACTTTTTTTTTTTTTTTTTTNTCTTCTCGTAGTCCACGAGTCGTAGATTTGCACAATCAATAAAACCTACAAAGCTCATACCAACTACACAAACTGCACAAACAGAGCAGCGTCCACATTATGAGGTTTGTGAAAGAATGAAACTCACTTTGTTTCTAAAGCGATTGTTAGATATTCAAATATATATATCAACTAAGATGACATGTTTAGTTCCCAATTTAACAATTAACTACCACACTTCTGTATAAATTTGACAAGAAACTGTGATTTGGGAGTGTGTGAAAACCAAAGAATTGTGGACCAACCAAGCATGACAAAATGTTCTCACTGCCCAGGAATTAGAATACCTAACACACACAAGAACACATATAAGCCAGTAAGAATGTTGTTAGGCAGGTCTAAATGATACACATATCATACTCTAAAAAACAACATCACCAAATAGGTGACATTTTGTAGCATAAATACACATTTTTTGTTGAAAATGCACAACGGGTCGACTAGTGTAATGAGCTGGCCGCCAGACATTAGAATTTGTGCAAATACACCAGTCATAACCAGCAAAACTCCATTAAAATCACGAATTCGTGCACTGGAACTGCATTTATAATTCATAAGTAAAGAGGAAAAACCAATTGCCCCTTATAGATCACGGAAAGTCTAAATTAGAGCTACAAAATTTCAGCCCATACGAAGAATTTAACCCCAAGTTTTAATTTCAAACTGCCACGAAGCTCTCCGGATTTCAGCAATTCAAGCAAAAACCCGCCTTGAAATGTACAAATATTTCAAGTTTAAAGCTATTTCTGAGCATAGAAAATATCAACCTGACGTTGTTGCGCTGTCCCCGGAGCTCCGGCGGGAGTTTCCCGTCGTTGACGGCGTCAATAACGGAGGCGAGACGATCGTTGGTCACTTTCTTCTCAGGCTTCGGGAAAAAAAACGATGACGAAGAGGAAAATCGGCTACCGGCAACTGTTGAGATATCGCCGGAGACCGTCGATTTCCGGGCGAACGGCGGTGAAGAGGACAGAATTCTCCTCACCACGAATCGAAGCGCCATGGCAGGATCGAACTCCAGAGATATTTGCAATTGGGCCTCTTCTATTATTTAGACAGTGGGCCAAACCAAAGTCCAACCGATTCAAACTAATTTTATATAGTGTAAAATTATTATAGTGTAAAATATTTAATTAGAATATAGTATTTATATATAAATATATGCATATTATTAAAAACTATAGTCATGCAATGGTTATGTTTTGATTAGTTTCATCATTCAAATGTCTGTCATTGATATAGCAGTCATCTAAATTAGTTTAATGTGAAATTCAGTTCAGGAGATCGGTTTGGTTGGCAGCTCGTCGGTTCTACTTAAAGCTCGAATTTGGTAAGATTTTAAATATATCTAAAATGATTGGATGAAAGAACTCTATATGTATAAATACAATATTATGAAAATACTAATTGCAATATTACAATTCTCGTGCAGTCTCATAAAAGTTTCTTTTAATGTACGTAACGAGTCTAACGACCGACTTAAGCGCTTCCTTACTATTTGTAGTCTTTGAAGCCATCAAATATGAATATATTATGTTGGTAACATGAAAATAATTTTTTTAGCTACAAATGTAAATTGGTATATGATATACCTTCGTTAAAAGAACTTTGATATAGTGCTTAAAAGAAGGGCATGGTAATTGGGAGCGAGGCGGTCGACCTGATTACTAAGGAGTGATTGTTTATGAATTTAACTAGTTTTTAATTAGTTTTTTTTTATCATAACTAAATTTGAAAAAATGTGATATGGTTAATTGTTAGTGAATATATTAAAATAATATTTAAAATAAAATAATTAAAATTGTTATGATGTAAAAGTATGAAAAAAATGATTGAAAGTGATAGTTAGTTAAAATTATGTGAGTGAATGAATAGTGAATTAAAGTTGATGTGATGTGTAAGAATGATTGGTTGAATAATTGGTTGATATTATTTAATTATATTAATAATAATGGAGATAGTGAGGTTGAGTTAAAGTTAAGTTAAATTTGAATTTTAATTAATTTTTTTTAATAGGATTAATAAATAATCACACACTAAATCTTTAAGGGACATGATTATAGTTCATAATTATGCAAATTCATAGTGCGTTTTCATAAATTATCCTTAGCTTGTGTAAGTCAGCATAAAAAGTAGGTCAATCATTAAAAACAAAATAATAATAATAATAATAATAATAATAATAATAATAATAATAATAATAATAATAATAATAATAATAGTAATATAATAATAATAAACGAAAATCATACTCTTATTTTATTTATGTTATTTTCGTAACATGTCATTTTCTAATAAAAAACATCAAAATGCAACTTGCATTTATTAATTCTGTAATAATTATATAAAAGCGGATCTGTGTCTCTGTGAGCAAGCATGCCAATTGCACAAATTGCAATATTTTCGGGACTTTATCACGTGAAACAATCATATATTTGACCCATATATTTTAATAATGGTGTCCAACATTTAAACAAATGTCTAATTTTCATTAGGAACCTCCCTTTAAAAATAAAAACATTCTTCAATATTTTATTTGTCTGTTTAAACGATAATAATATTATTAACTAGAAAATTCAGAAAAGTACAATTTATGTGTTAGCTGATACAAAGAAATTGTACATACTGTTGTAAATTTTAACCTTATGTGAAAACCGCTTTATCCCAAGAACATTCATATCGAATAATTTAGAATCAAACCGAATAGCGGAAGCGTACCAGAATTCATAGTGTTGAGAATTCTCGTGTTCTTCAATTTGCTAGAGTGTTGTGTTCTTTCAAACGATCTTGTTGGACTGGTATGGTCTTCCAAACGATCGAACCTTATAACAGATTTTGATCCGTAGTATTTATATAATGTACGTATTGTTATGTGTGTATTCCATATGTTTCTAGTATATTTTTTTGAAGCGAAGATGGGTGCTTTTAAAGGGAGAAGCACCTCTTCCAAAATCTGCTCGTACCTTTTCGTCGTTTGGGGCCATAACCAAATAAATAAGAATTATATAATTTTCAGTTCGGTCCCTCAACAAACAGAAAATCCCATAATAGTATCTACACTTTAATCCATAATAATTTGATACTCTTTGTATTCAAAATTACAAATTAATAGATCACTTTAATTGAATAATATTATGACAACTACACACATTTAATTTACATATGTTGTCCAATAAAATATTTCTAACACCTACCTCTTGGAACTACACATGTGTCCAATGACGTACAAAGAAAGACACAAGAACACGCAAAACACAATTCCATAAAGAAGACAAGAACTTCAAATGAGACTATATGCCTGACAGCGCTGGACTTAACGAAGCAAAAAACGAAGATAAAAAATGGCACACACTTAATAAACAAATAGAACAACACCTGATCCTAGCAGGTGAACCACACAACCACTTAAACCTGACACCAGAGTCACACACCACAACAATGAACCCCAAAAGAGATACAAAGCTAGACCCCAAACCCAAATACTGTGGTCACTCTAACCGTCTAGTCGAATCTAACAAGGAGGTCGTTCTTGATTTAGATATGAACTCTGAGGTACTTCAGTGTTGGAGAAAGGAAGGAGAGCTACCAAGAACACACGTCGGACGGCTCGAAACAAGAACCCAAGTAGGCCCACCAGAGGTATGTTTTTATCTTTGTTGTCCTTTTTTGCCCTACAATCATCATTCTATATGATGAACATACTTGTATAGCCAAATTTCTTTGCTAAAAGTTTAACTTATGTGTGACATATCCAAAATGATAAGGAGTCGGGTATATGAGTTGCCAAATATGTTTTTCTTATGATTGACCTAATATTTTTTTTACAAGCTTTAAATTAAAAATCGGATTTAAATTTACTCCAACTCAACTCTTCTCAATATTATCAATATAATTAAATAATATTAATCTACCATTCTTACACACCACATCAACTTTAATTCACACATTAAACTCACATATTTTTTATTATCTATCATTTCAAATAACACATCTCATAATACTTTTATGTCATATATCAACTTTAATCATTGCATTTTAAATGTTATCTAAATACAAATTTAAAAATTTCACCTCATCCTCCACTCAATCATCTTTAGCGCATTCAGTCATTATCTTTCATTTAATCACAAACTACAATTTGTCAACATCATCGTTCCATTAAGCATCTAACAATTTGCCATTTAATCTATTGAATGACAATTGTGGAATCCACTGCTTTTTTATTTGAATGAATTACCCAAATTGGTATTAGTGGAAGAACATTCAATTTAAATTGTCATTAAATGGATCAATGTTGATGTCCTTATTCAAAATTAATGTACTTTAACTAATAAATTCGATCAAAACCGATCTTAAATGGACCAAAGATGGATTGAGGCTGCAGAACGCATCATGAGCAGTTTTTCATTCTTATTGCCTTTTTCCACTATTGTTTAAAATTGTGTTTATGAACTATTGACACATGGTTTATTACAACAATTTTACCATCAATGGTCCCAATTTGATTTCAATTATGATTTTGTAAAAAAAATATACAGATAATAGTAAATTTGTCAACTCACGAGTAGTAAAATATCCTAACCAAAACCAGAACATATATATTTCGATTTCAATTATGATTTTGGTTCCGATTCTATCTTAACCTTCGTCAATAATAAGTCGAACCATTGACCATAACCATAAGTCCAATTAAGCTACTAGAGTTGCTACCATAGGTCAAGCCTGTCCTTGATAATTGAGTTCAATATTAAACCAGAGCTTACTTGAAATGATTGGCATTTCCCCTTTTTTTTTTTTTTTTTTTTTTTT
>BKCP01005217.1:610224-652780 GCA_008636005.1 Striga asiatica | reverse complement strand
ACTCTTAAGCACAACATGAAGCACTGGCTATCTTTTCGGCTGGTCGATCCACAAGGACCATACCTGATGGATTTGGTGCCTGCTGTAATCGAGGCAATCTCTTGGCTGTGGGACAAATCAGTTAGTAATAAACACTGTAAAGAAAATGCATCATACAATCAAGTTACAACAAATTGATATGGCTAACATGTTACAAGGGAGAAAAAAAATATGCAATCTTCAAAAATCATAATCACCAAATTCACATTAATTTTGTTTTCTCTAATTGTGTAAGGTGTACATGTATGACACTTTGATGGCGTATTAGCAATTCCAAAATTTAACAGGAGAATTTCGTAATTAACTGAAACCTCGAGGGCACCTTTTGTAATTATTGAAAGAAACTATAATCGGAAGCGCAAGTCAGCAGCTAACTGAGGCCAGAAAAAGGGCTTCGAGCTTATTACTCTTACCTATCTCATAAAATACGTCGTTGACATTTGTTGCTGTCTTTGCAGAAGTTTCCATGAAGAAAAGACCATTCTCCTGGGCATAAGCTTGTGCTTCCTGTAAGGATAATAATAATGAGAAAAATATTAATAATATAAAGCATGCAGTGTAAACTAAGCGTATCATTTCACAACACAATTTTGTTCTCCCAAAATAGAAAAGAATATATTTGCATTATCTTCTAATGAAAGTTCCCCCCCAATCTGAATAGAACTTGTGATACCCTTAGCTACTATCTTTCTATGATTTATCAACTTCCTGCAAAAATTAGATTGCACTTTGAAGAAAAATTTGATAACAACTAACAAGCCAGACTTAATAGTATGGCAAAAAGGATGGAAAACAATATTGCACAAGTTCAAGAGTATGAGAGATACACGTAAGATGGAAAAAGGGATAGATTGCTTGCCTCTGCTTCAACTTTTCTTCCATCCAACAAATCCGATTTATTCCCAGCAAGTGCCATAACCATATTTGGATTACCTTATGCCAGAAAAACAACAGGGATCAGCATTTAAATATAACTTCACTAAAAAAAAATAAATGGAAAGAATAAGCCCTGAACTATAAACCTACATTAGTCAAGTATAAAAAAAAGATAGCAGTTGCAACATCTAGACACTAGGGCTTGCTTGTTTACAAATATTTTGGTATTTGATTGGTTTTTTTTTGTTAACCATGGTTAATTTTGAAAAAATTGGTATGGTTAGTTGTTAGTGAGATTTTAAGTTTGTATTAAAATATTATTTAAATTAAAATGATTAAAATTGATTTGATGTAAAAGTAGGAGATGGATGATTGGAAGTGAAATGTAGTTAAATCACATAATGATGTGTAAGAATGATCTATTGATATTATTTAATTATTTTGATAATACTGAGGATAGAGGGGTTGAGTTAGATTTTGAGTTGAGATTAGAATTTTTTTTTTTTGTTTTGTTTTGTTTGGTATATTTGTAAACAAACACACTCTTAATAAGCAGAAAAACACTTTCACTAGGATGAATTATAGGCAACTTAAACATGCTTCTGTTGTACATCGAAGACCATTTCTCAAAGCATGGTGCAATACAAAGACTGATATTTCATTTAATACAAATATAACATGTTTTTTTATGCACTTGATGCTTACTCGGTTTGTGATATCATAAACAATAATGGCTGCAGCAGCTCCCCGGTAGTACATTGGAGCTAAGCTGTGGTACCTCTCCTGACCAGCTGTATCCCATATCTCGAATTTTACAGTTGCATCATTCACAGCAACTGTTTGGGAAAAAAATGCAGCTCCGATAGTTGATTCCTACATCAGATGGATTGGTTCACCTCAATAGAGCCCACGAGAAAAATCTGATTTGATGTACCAAAGATTAACATCATTAACTAATACATGGCACCAGTGTTTACCAACCTGAAACTCAATGAACTGCCCCTTCACAAAACGCAACACCAAACTAGACTTTCCAGCTCCAACATCTCCAAGGAGCACCTAGAATCAAATAAATGCCCGTCAAACTTTAGTAAAAGGGACAAAAACACCAGTTGCTATAACTAATCGTAAACAGTGACATTGATATTAAATTGTTACGCCTGAAAACATGACATAGTAGAGCAATCAAATATTTTCACGCAATGAGTCATCCCAAGTCCCAACTTACAATATTTTCAAGAATAGCATTACCTGCATTGAATGCACAAATTCACAATCTAATGACCATTCAGAAGGCTAAAATCACTAGCACTAATTATAATGTTCCAATTACGGGAGTTGATGTTGCTTATTATTTGTTCGAAGTGTTTCCTAAAAGATGCTGCAAGCCTGCAAGTCATACTACTTTTCACAGCTAACTTGATCGACTCATCTATATAAACAAGTGATGATGCAATTCAGAATCAAAAGCGATGTTCACTGAACTTCCAAGAAAGTTGGCCCATGGCCCACCAACATTTTCCAAATGCCGGGAACACAGAATTATTGTGATTTTAATAATCCAATTCTACTTCATTACATTAAAAACTATATCTAGCAACTAGTGTATAAACTGCTATCAGACGAGCAATCCTAACCAGCTAATTGCTACACAGTGACAGTCTACACATACCATCAAGTAATCATCCCAGTTAAACAAGATTAGATACAATCAACAATCACCCATGGTTAACTTCAAGGAAATTTCTAACTGGGTATCCATGCAAGTTTATCCATCTATTGTCAACACAAAGTCGAAGAACAAAGATACGATTTTGATATCCAAGGATTGGAATTTCACTAGGAAACGGTAGCCCATGACCACCTAAATGCATAATTGAATTGATAAAACGAATATAAAGAAGTATACAGTAATCGGGGGGAAAAATTAGAAATTTGGACAAAGTACAGATCAGCTAAGCGTTCACATTCTTGTTGCCACTGGGCATCGTCAGCCAAATACTTGTGATTTCCATGTTCTAATTATACTTCATTATGTTCAAAGCTATATCTAGAAGCTGGTGTATTTAAACTACCATCAAACAAGTAAACCTAACAAGCTAATTGCTACACAGTCTACACAGACCACATCATGTAATCGTCACAGCTAAACCAGATTAAGCACGATCAACAATCACCCAAACTTCAAGAAAATGCCTAACTGAGTATAACCCAGAATGTATTGTCAAAACAAAGTTGGAAAAATAATGATGCGATCTTCATAATTGGGGTCAGAAATTGGTGAAATTCACGAGAAAACAAGCAGCCCATAAAAAACCCAAATGCAAAATCGAATCTAGAACAAGAATATACAAAATTATACAGCGATTGGGTGGCAAAATTAGAAAATAGGTCAAAGAACAAACCAGCTTCGCATTGATATTCTTGTTGCCGCTGGACGCCATCGGCCAAATTCAGGTACAAAATCGACGAATGAATCTGGCGAGGGTAGACTTGCAGTTCAATTGACGCAATTAGTTCCGATCAAAGGTAGAAAGAAATTTTGAGCTTTAAGGGTATCTATGAGTTGACGCGAAGAAAAAGAGAACTTGAAAACCGAATAACGACGTCTAGAAGGGGTAGAAGACGTGATGTAAATTTCGTCTGTTTGTAATTTTTTTTTTCTTTTTTCTTACGGATTTTTTCCTGTTCTTTGTTGACAGGACTTCGTTGAAGTTTCTAATTTCTATATTGCAAAGTATAAAAAATAAAATGTAATACAATTTAATAAAAGGTGGATATATATTCCCAACATCAATTCAGAAAAAGGAAGAACAAATATGTATACTGTATTAAACTGTGGCTAGTTTATTTCTGGAACTTTCTTATTACATTGTACTTTGTAATATTGATGATCCAAAGCACTTAAATAAGCTAACAGTTAGACAACATATTTTTTCAATGAGTATGTAAACTTGTAAATTAAAATAACATACTCTAAAAAAAAATAATATTAATAAAAGATAATATTTTATCAAATAGGTATAATTTTTTTTTTTTAAAAAAAAAAGGATGATATATTGTCATGCTTAACCATTAAATTCCAATAACTGTGATGGTTTTAAAATGGCCAAGTAGTACAACTAATATTCGACCCTGTGTATTTCCACATTTATAAATAAAATATTATGAGTTATTTGTATGCATAATAATATTAAAATTATAAATTAGATAATGATATTATATTTTAAACATAGAGTATAAGTTATATTTATGAATATAATATTAAAATTATAAGTTAGATAATGCTCTTATGTTTTAAAATTTAATCATTAGTTAAAATAAATAGTACATAACGATTTGATTGCATATGAATTACTATATTGATTGCATAAAATGTAATAAATAATGTAATATTTATAATTATCAAGAATTATGACAATTAATTAGTTGAAAAATATTAAATTTATTATAACAATTGTTTATGCGCTTTTAAGAAATTTTACTATGACATTAAAACAAATTAATTTATTTAAAAAATAGTCACTTAATCAGATAAAAAAATATAATATTAATTTAAATTAAATAACTTGAACAAAAAAGTTCACAATATATTTTTTCATGTTTATGTATTTTTCATATATCATAGTGTAAAATATAATTATTAATTTTAATAATAACTATTATATGATACAATAAAAATTATAATTATTACTCACTTTATATAAAATTTAAGTTGTTTTTGTCTTAATTAACCTAAAAAAAAGTGCAACAAAATACTTTATCATTAATGGGATATGGTGGATTAATGTAGTGGTAGTGGTAGTGGTAGTGGTAGTAGTAGTGGTGGTAGTGGTGGTGGTTGTAGTAGTAGTAGTAGCAGTAGTAGTAGTAGTAGCAGCAGCAGCAGCAGGGCCGTCTCCAACATTTTTTGGGCCCAGAGCGAAAAATAAAATTAGGCCCCCCTAATTACAATATTGAATAATATATTTTTAATATTTTATTAATAACAACTTCCACTTCTCAAGTAGGAAAGAACCTCCCCCGGATAGACAAAACACAAAAGGCTCTTTCTATATATTATTATATTTTTTATTTATATTATTATATATATAATATTTTAATATTTATATAATGGACCCCAATTAATTCGGGGCCCTGTGCAGTTGCTCACACTGCTCCCCCCAAAAGCCGGCTCTGAGTAGTAGTAGTAGTAGTAGTAGTAATAATGAATTGTAACGGTTTTTGTGTTAGAACGTTGTCACATAAGTAAAATTTATTTTCATTTTTAGTAGCCATACACAGCAAGGCCCAATATATTAGGCCCAAAATAAGACGTACTCCTATACTAGTCCACGCATATTCTTTTCGTATTTGATCAGTTCTCCTCACTTCTCAGCTTCCACCACCTTCTCCTTCTCCTTCTTCTCCTTCTCCTTCTCCTTCTCCACTTGGCGGCCAAATTTTCCTGTAAAAATTTCAGAGGCTCATAAAATTCATGGCTGAGATGGAGAGAAATTCTTGTCCCACGCAGCTTGTTGCCGGAAACGGCGAGTTCAATTCACCCGGGTTGCGAGATTTCATCAATTCCGTCAAGCTCAGCGAGTGTGGCCTCTCGTATGCGGTTGTTGCAATTATGGGCCCACAGAGCAGCGGTTTGTATGCCCTTTTCAGTTGTCGTTGTTTGTTCTCTTTTTTTTTGGCGGAGTTGTCGGACCTTTTGTTGAATAAACCGAGCAGCTTGTAGAGTGTTCGAGTGTTGAGCTATGGTGATTTGTGAGGGATTCCAAATGAATGTTGTTAACTTTTTAAAATTGGTTTAGGCTAGTTAATTTGGGAATTATGTCTGTCACAGCTGGTCTATCTTGATTGTTCAAAGTTGAGAATTATTTTGTGCTTGGCATTTGTGCAATGGGCTTAGCTGCTGAAATGTTGATTCAGCATTAGCTACTGTGGAAGTTTTCTTTAACTAAAGTATGTTGTGTGTTTTGTTGCTACAACTTGGATCTCCAAGTACTTCAGAATTGTTCAGTTTGTGCAGCTCGAAATCTCAAATGACTGAATAGTTGTCGTTATAGATATTGATTCTGGTTATACGTTTATGTATATTTTTTTGGTGACAATCTTGAATTCCTGATTAATTAAAAGCTGTAAATTATTGCCATAGATTTTACTGTCACGGTGGTTATGATTGGTTTACTGATCCTTTTTGTTCTTGTTAATCATTAAATACCCAGGGAAAAGCACACTGTTGAATCATCTATTTTTTACGAACTTCAGGGAGATGGATGCTTTCATGGGAAGGTTAGAATGCTTTTCTCCAGTTTATGGTGTTATACTGTTATATGTCTAGAGATATTGCCGTCGGCATCATTTGTGAATATGCCACAGATAACTTGTTAAAAGTTAATGATTTCTGTTATATGACTAGGAGCCAGACAACAAAGGGAATATGGATAGCCAAGGCCGTTGGCATTGAGCCATTCACAGTTGTCATGGACTTGGAGGGTACAGATGGCCGTGAAAGGGGTGAGGTATTTTTTCTCTTATGTTATTTTATACATTATATTTTTTATGGGTAAATTGGAAATAAGTAACTGCTGTCGGATTCATGTTGTTCTTTAACACGTATATACTATGACCATGAACTTGTTTGAATACAGTTTGCAGTTGGATATCGGGTGCTGATTTATTCGTTTATTTTAAATGATTTCAGGATGATACTACATTTGAAAAACAAAGTGCGCTGTTTGCTCTAGCAGTTGCAGACATTGTTCTCATAAACATGTGAGTTACCAAGTTTTGAGCTCCATGGTCCTTGGTCATAATGTGGATGACGAGTGTATGTAGTCTATCATTTTCCTGGGTTGTATGTATGTAGGTCGAGCTCGACTTTCTCTGTTGAAAATGGGTGACATAATCTGATCTCAATTATATTAAGCATTTAAGGAATCACCTATAACCTTTTCAAATTGTGAACTCATATCTACATGTTGCGGTTGGTGGTTGTAGATTCTTCTGTAAGCAACCTGTATATTCTTGATAGAGTTATAGTTTGAAAACATGGCAGTAATTTATGTTTGCTAGCAATTATAGGGTACTTTTGTTATACTAATACATTTAATTTCTAACAAATTGCTACTGTTTGCAGTTGGTGCCATGATATTGGTCGGGAGCAGGCATCCAATAAGCCCCTTCTAAGAACTGTTTTTCAGGTGCATAGGATTATATCCAAAACTTGTGTGGCAAGTATGTACTTTTGCATAATATTTTGTTTTCCTTGTTTTATAGGTTATGATGCGCCTGTTTAGTCCTCGTAAAACAACGCTTCTCTTTGTCATACGTGACAAAACAAAGGTAATGTTCTAGGAAGACATGTCCTGCTTCCTTAGATGATAGCATTTATGCTTTATTTATTCATTGTATCTCTGTCTTGTAGACCCCAATCGAATATTTGGAGCCTATTTTGAGAGAGGATATACAGAAGGTAATTTGAATTTTGTTCTTTTAAAAGTTAGTTTGTGCGATTGTGAAATTTCTATCTGTGTTAAGGCTCTATCTTTTTTCTTCTCTTTTTTTTAGATATGGGAAAAAGTTCCTAAGCCCATGGCATACAAGGACACTCCTCTCAGTGAATTTTTTTATGTAAGAATAATATGTACCTCCTGATTTCTTTCATGAGTGTAGTCTGGACTATTTTCTTTTCTCTTATTTACTTCTTAAATATGGACTTGAAGGTGGAAGTTACTGCCTTGCCGAGCTATGAGGAGAAGGAAGAACAATTTAAAGAACAGGTAGTTCTAGCTGTCGAAAACTTAATTGGCTTCCTAAATTGGCTGCAATTTCACTACAGCTAAACTGCCTTACAGGTAGCCCAACTCAGGCAGCGGTTTTTCCACTCAATATCACCTGGAGGGCTTGCTGGTGATAGAAGAGGTGTTGTCCCTGCTTCTGGATTTTCTTTTAGTGCAGAGCATATATGGAAAGTTATCAGAGAAAATAAGGACCTTGACCTTCCTGCTCATAAGGTACACATATTTATGTCCAGCCTGAAAAGAGTACTCTAGATTTTTCTTTGTTTTCTGAACTATGCTACTTTTTTCAGATCATGGTTGCTACTGTTCGGTGTGAAGAGATTGCCAACGAGAAGTTCAATCGGTTGGCATCGGATAAGGTTGGTGTTTTTCCCCTTCTTTCTATACTTTCAATTACAAATGGGCAATTGTGAATTTTCGCCTTAACGCAGGATTGGCTGACTATTGAAGAAGCTGTACACTCTGGAGCTGTTTCAGGCTTCGGGAAAAGTATAAGCTCAATCTTGAAGAAATACCTCTCAGAGTAAGCTGAAAATGTCAAATGTAATTGACTCTGTTTCGGGTGTCTATAAAATGAGATGCTTGCGGGGAAATGTTTCTATGCATATAAATTTGGGTTCTATGTGCAACCCGTCGAATTACTTTTCTTAAAAGTTTATATAACTGTCACTCGTACATATACATGAGCTTCTCACAGGTTTCATGACTGTTAAACATGTCCAGCCCGCCAGTACATTTGTAAATTGTTTTTGACTTGTTATTTTATGCTGCCATCCAATAAAGTATAAGTTACACTGAGCTTGGGAAATTCTTCACAACTCATTGGTTGTTTGAGAAATTGATTCGTATCTCATATTCATCTGGGACAGATACGATATGGAATCTACATATTTCGAAGAAGATGTGAAAAATGCTAAACGCCAGTATCTGGAGTCTAAAGTGTTGCAGGTGAGGGTAACACTGTTGCATGTCTTTTTTGTTCAGATAATGGAACAAATATTTCTTGGAAGCAAGTTCCTTACTTGTGTTGTATTATTATTGTTGTTGTTATGTTATTATTATTTTTATTTAATAATAATAATTTCTGAATTTGAGTCTCCCCTACCTATCTATCTGGTTGGTGCATATATTTTTCTTTAAATGGAATGACTAATCTGGGGCTACCTGTGTCTTTTCTGCAGTTGGTCCGTCCCGCTTATGTTGCCATGTTGGGCCACCTACGTTCAAGTGCATTTGAAATCTTCAAGTCAAGGCTTGAACAACTTTTGGTTAGAGGAGAACCATTTGCTGCATCCGTTAATACATGTCAACAGTCCTCTCTGCTTGAGTTTGAACGCGGATGTTCAGGTGCATCACAAAATACGACATGTTATATCTTTCTTTCTTTCTTTCTTTGTTTTTTTTTTGTTCTTTTTTTCTTTTTGTCAAAATCACACAAGCATGCATCGTGAACTTATTCAGTCTCTATTTCCATTTTCCGTTACTCACACTGAACTTCATTTTGTCTTTTTCTCGGTAATGGATTCTTTTTGAGCTTGCAGCCTATCTGGTTTTTATATTCAGTTGTCCTCATAACAAAAGTGGCCCATAAGTTTAAATGATTAAATCCTAGTTTATCATCTGCTCTTATAATGTCTTTTCAATTTTAGATGTTGCCATAGAGCAAGCTAATTGGGATGCTTCCAAAGTACGTGAAAAGCTTAATCGTGATATTGAAGATCATGCATCTCATGTCCGTAGTGAGAGATTGTCACAAGTAGTAGCTGAGTTTGAGGTATTTATTCTTTGTAAAAGGAATAATATTGATCTCTAACCCTTGCTCACTGTCCTTACAAAAATATCTTGGGAGTAATAGAAAATTATACTCTACTTGACTGATATTTTTATGTACAGGAACGACTTTCTGCAGCACTCATCGACCCACTAGAGGCCCTTTTTGAAGGTGGTGGGACAGATACATGGGATTCTATCAGAAATCTCGTGAAGCGCGAGAGCAATAAAGCTGCATCTTCCTTTTCATGTGTGATTGCTGGTTACGAGTTGGATCAGTCAACTGTTGACAAAATGGTGAATAATTTGAAGGAATATGCGAGAAAGTTGGTGCGGAACAAATCTAAAGAGGAGGCTGGAAAAGTTCTGATTCGCATGAAAGATAGGTCTGCTATGTTTCCTCTATACCTGTTCTTTTTTTAAAAAAAAAAAAAATCTGAAACATTGCCTGACATTACCTCTGAAGCCATTAAAAACAAAATAGTAACAGAAGACACTTCATAACTGATCATGCTCATTCATCCTTTCAGATTCGCTACAGTCTTTAACCACGACAAGGACTCCATGCCGAGGCTTTGGACAGGAAAAGAAGACATTAGAGCAATCACTAAGGAGGCCCGTTGTGAGGTAACAAAAGCATGGTTCCATTAATTGTGATATATGCCTAAATTGGTTGTTTTCTAATTAAGTGAGAAATTGTTTGTTTGTCTGACTTTCTTGCTTCTAGCACATGGGAAGAGGTCTTGACGAAAAAAAAAAAAGTCATTTCTATATCCATAATGTAAGCATATTAATTAGTGTCTCATGAGAGTTTAAATTTGTAATAGGTCCCGCCAGAAAATACTTTGATCACACCAGTTCAGTGCAAAGCCTTGTGGAAACAGTTTAAGGCCGAAACAGAGTACACAGTCACCCAAGCAATTTCGGCGCAGGTGTAAATCACAATTGATTTTTTTTTTTATAATTATTATTATTATAGTCTCGTTTACTGTTCTGCTCATCATTTCCACCCTTAATTTTCTTTTGGGTCGTTTATTTTTGGGTTTGTGAATGAAAAAATGTGCTTCCTGCAGGAGGCGTACAAGCGAAGCAACAATTGGTTACCTCCACCTTGGGCTATCCTTGCAATGATTGTTCTTGGTTTCAATGAATTCATGCTTCTTTTAAAGTAATATTCTGTTTTCAATAGTTTTATCACAACGTGATAATCTCTACCTTTTTATTGAGTTTCTATTTTGTTTCGTTTTTTGCTGATGAAACAGGAACCCTCTGTACCTCCTTGTGATATTTGTCTCGTTCTTGCTCGGGAAAGCAGTATGGGTGCAGATAGATATTCCGGCATTGTTCTCTAACGGCTTTGTAAGTGAATCACGCTTGTTTAAATATTGGATTTACATTTACGACCCCACTTTTTTTCTCGTAATCGGTTAATCCTAGCTTTATCGGGCTACACGACATGTATCTAAGAAAGCCATTTTCTGTATGACTCATCCTTTTCGTTATCCTACGTCACACAAGTGGCAAAATTTCCATTGGTTGTGGATGCGAAAAAAATAAAAATAAAAATAAATTGTAGATTACCTTGAGGATGCTAATCAATATTGTTTTAAAAAAAAAAAATAATAATAACAAACATATAAATGCAGAATAAAAAATATAAAAAAGAGAACTGCAAAAGAGGATCCTAATAGCACCGAGGTTTGGGTATCGTGGATTAATGGTAATCAAATAAGCTAGCTTATAGCTTATTGGATTAGCTTATAAGTTCTTGTATTCAAATAAGCTTCGTTTGGTAGGACAAACTTTTTTAAAAAGCCCGAGCTTATCTCACTAGCTTCTTTTCTTTGGGTAGCTTTCCAAATAAGCTCGTTCAAATTTATATTTCAGCTAGCCTATCAGTTAATTTTACTAAATACTTTTATTTTTTTCAGCTATAAGCTTGAAAATCACTTAAAATCTATAAGCTAGCTTATCAGCTAATTTTACCAAATATAGCCCTGCTCGTTTGCAGGTTGCTGGGCTTATAGCCCTCTCGACAAGATTCCTTCCAACTGTCATGAATATATTGACTAGACTTGCTGCTGAAGGCCACGAACAAGCACCACCTACGCAACACTTTGATTCTCGGAGTTTCAAGAATCAAACGCCACAATCAGATTCTGAATCTAGTTCAGTACCAGATTCATCTGTCTCGACTGAAACGAGTTCGGAATACTCGAACCCCCAGGTTAGACACAGAAGATTAGCTCATACACAAGAATTTCAAATCTCTTGATTAAAAATAAAGGAAAAAAAAAAAGGGTTTTTCAATTTGTATATAGCTCTTAAATAATGTCTAAATAACAGAGTTCACTGTGATGCTATCTAATTATGGTAAAATTGTATGTCCAAACTTGAACCTCCCTCTGTTGTATACTGATGTTGTGTTATGATTTACCTATACATCTTTGAGCTTCATTTTATTAGATTTATGGAATATCTATGTGAATACATTTGTGCATTGCTTCTAAAATTACTTGTTTTACGTAGTACATCACAAGTAGCCATATTTTTTTTTTTCAAAAATATGCATATTTTCATTACAAAACGTCATACTTCAAAAAACAACATAAATAAGTATTTTAGTTTTGTATTTTTGGTTACATAAGTATTGTATTTTTGTTCTCAACATATTACTTGCCTTTTCTTCTGTTGTTTTCTCCATTAAAATTTGATTGTATTGTGGTAGACACATATCATATATATCAGATTAATGCATTAATTTTCTTTATGATAATAAATTCTTGACCTGTATCCTTCGACACTACATTACTTCGGGCTCAATTTAAACTTCAAATTGAAACCACGAAACAGCCCCACGTTTTTTGTCTTAAGGTCCACGAATAGGTGTCTATTATAAATACCAATTATGCTATGAATTCTTTTACAGAAAGGTATGCTTATTGAATCTTTAAATCTTATTTTGGACCGAGTATTTATGAACCTTATCGTATTTATAAATCTTGTTGAATTTTTCCGTGGAGAAATGCAATTTTTCGAGTGATTAAATTAAGTAAAAAAAATCGGAATTACTGTAGTATAATTTAAAAGTATTTATTTTTGTTTCGATTTGTTAACAACAATCATACAATCATAGTGTATGGTGGGTTTCACTTTACTGTTGAATTGACACACACACACACACACACACACATATATATATATATATATATATATATATATATGAGGCCCCTAGAGGCCCTAGATAGGAGCCTTGCTTGTATGGCCCAAGAGCCGGCTCTGATATTCAGTCTCATGCTATTGAGTCCTGAGGACACAACGAGTATAGAGGACAATTTTTTGTATTAGAGGGGAACAAATAAAGAGTTGTTAAACAAAACGAATCACTTGTGAGTTCCAACTGAGTTTAGACGAAGTTAGAGGGGAACAAATAAAGACTTTTTGTATTAGAGGGAAACAAATAAAGACTTTTTCAGTTTACACCACTTGTAAAGTTATATTACATCCGACTCATAAGTTTTGACGAAGGTAGAGGAAATTCCAAACTGAGGTTATGCAAAAGAATTACTCCTTAACCCACGATTCTTGTGTAGGTGTCCTTTCGCACAGTTCTCCTTCTTTGAACCACAAAGCTGCAGAATAGTAATAAACACATAATCAAACAAAATTTTTCAAACCCAAACACTTCACTTTGCATCACAAAACCATATTAAACGACTAAGTAGAAATTACTGGAATAAGAATATCCCATTTTCTATACTGGACTTTTGAAGTTCCGAGAGAATGAGAAAAAGGTAATTCTAATTTTGGCGCTTGCAATATCAAAAAGTGCCCACATGCAAAAGTAGCAAGAATAAAAAAACAGGGGAATTTCAAATTTTTCTATGTACTTTCTTGTTGAATTGTTCTTTCTTGTTTCTAGACATGCAATAGCAAGATTTATTCAAACTAAATGTTCAGATCCATCTATTCATTTCTTTTACTGTGATTTTAATACAGAAAGTACTGTAAAAGCATGTTGAAATACAAATTCAGGAAATTTGAGCATTACACAAGATCATATTAGTGAATCCAGAAGACGCACAATAAAAACGTTATACAAAACTTCACCTATTTCCCGTTTGCCATTTTCTGGAATGTCACTTCCATGAACCACATTCCTGCAAGCCAAGGCAGTGGTTAGCATAAAATCATGAGAATCCCTGTTTCGAGCACTTAGAATTGCAACAAAATAGAAAAGTCCACATCTAAATTCAATTCAAAGCTTTTCTAAGAAATGCAAAGTTGTAGAATATAAGGGGATTGACCTTCCAGTATGAACATCAAGATCTCCTCTAATTGTGCCGGGCTTCGCATCTCCAATCAATTTGCGGGCTGAGGGTACAATACCCACGCCCTCCCTGGCCTTGCAGTGACAAAAAAACAAAGCCAACACAATCAATTATAAGTTAAAAAATATCTTACAGGACCATGATGTACTCCATCTGGCCTAATCTTGATATAAGTCTCTTCCACTTGCTCCTGCACAAGGAAGACGAACAAATGCATGATAACGAAAACGAAACAGAATCATAAATTGACAAAATTCTGAATGAGAATTAAAGAAATCGATACCATTGAAGCAACTACGAGTAAAAGGAAGATGTGGCCTGTGGGGTTTGCGGGAGGCAAAGGGGCGAGACCCGAAATAGGTCAAGACATGGGACGATTGGAAATTCCTGTGCATTTGCGGCAAGCGAAGAAGATGAAGAAGAATAGAGAGTGTGAGCAACAACACACAGAGCGCCCATTTTCCTCTCTCCCGGCCCTAATCCTTCCGGATCCCACCAACACAACACGAGTAAAAAAGCGAACTCTATTCAGATTAATTGAATTAATCGCTAATTTCGGTTTTTCTTTTTTTTTTTTGGCACTTAGATTCTTCAGTTTTGTTTACTTGTGAAGAATTTCTTTTCCAAATGTGTAAGAATAAAATGTATTACTAGTATTCTAACCTTAAAACTTTAATTTTTTGTGATATGAAGGTATTTATTTGGATAGGACTCCTGAGATATGTATAATTGGATGACTTGCGTGAAGGAAGAATGAAAATAAAGACAAATAGTGGATCTTCATTATGTCTTCTTAAGTCAAAATGAGAACTGACTGAGAATCAACATCAATAAATATAATTGAACGTAATTGAGTATTGTAAATTTTTTTTTATAAGAAAAGGAAGAAGAAAAAGAGATCATACATCATGCCAAATTTTATTCAGTCCTAAAATCCAAAAAACAATAGCATGTTTAGCTTTTTCCATTGTTCGACTCAAGTTCAACTTGTTAATATATAATAATCAAGCCCAACTTGAGCTCGTTCATCGACACTTTTTTGAAAGACATGAGCTCGGTTCAACTCGACTCGTTTACACATAGTGATATTGTCGCGCATCTAAGCACATGATTCCACTTAACACTGGCAAACCCTAGTATGCAGTGACCTTATGGTAACACTTATTTAACACACAGGCAAAACCCAGTGACCTTATGGCAACACCTATTTAATGTTGACTAAATACAAATAATAAAACCACATATTTCATAAAATTAATAATCAATTTCATTGTATCTTGTTGTTTGTGTTGGGAATTAGAAAGGAACAAAACAAAAATTGGACTCTTTCAGTTTACACCTCTTGTAAAGTTATTTTACATCTGACTCAAAAGATCTAACGAAGGTAGAGGAAATTCAAAACTGAGTTGTTGCGAAAGAATTATTCCTTAACCCACAGTTCTTGTGCAGGTGTCCATTCGCACAGTTCTCCTTCTTTGAACCACAAAGCTGCAGAATAGTAATAAACACATAATCAAACAAAATTTTCCAAACGCAAACACTTCACTTTGCATCACAAAACCATATTAAACAACCAAGTAGAAATTCCACAATTGCACAGGAATAAGAATATCCCATTCGCTATACTGGACTTTCAAGTTCCGAGAGAATGGAAAAAGGGAAATTCTAATTTTGGCGCTTGCCCTCTCATAAAGTGCCTTCATGCATAAGTAGCAAGTATAAAAAAATAGTGAGATTTCAAATTTTTTTATCTACTTGTTCTTTCTTGCTTCAAGACATGCAATAGCAAGTTTATTCAAACTCAGATCCATCTATTCATTTCTTTTACTGTGTGTTTAATGCAGGTAGTACAGTAAAAGCACGTTGACATACATATTCAGGAAATTTGAGCATTACACAAGATCATATTAGTGAGTCCAAAAGACACACAATAAAAATGTTATACACACCTATTTCCCGTTTGCCATTTTCAGGACTGTCACTTCCATGAACCACATTCCTGCAAGGCAAGGCAGTAATTCACATAAAATCATGAAAATCCCTGTTTCGAGCACTTAGAATTGCAACAAAATAAAAAAGTCCACATCTAAATTCAATTCAAAGCTTTTCTAAGAAATGCAAAGTTGTAGGATATAAGGGGATTGACCTTCCAGTATGAACAGCAAGATCTCCTCTAATCGTGCCGGGCTTCGCATCTAGAGGATTTGTAGCTCCAATCAATTTGCGGGCTGAGGCTACAATACCCACGCCCTCCCAGGCCTTGCAGTGAAAAAATTTAACCATAACACTCATCAATTCAAAACAACTTCAAACAAGAAAACATAATAACCTATTACAAATAAAAATCGAAAGAAAGATGACACAGTCAATAACAGCTCCCAGTGCATACCATACAAACAACAGGGCCAGAAGTAATGTAGTTGGTCAATTTGGGGAAGAATGGTCTTGATTGCAGATCCTTATAATGCTCCTGCAACCATCACCATTAAAAGACACTGTAGCATAACCACATAATTAATAATTAATAAGATATCGCCAAAAACTGAATANACAATCAATCATAAGGTCACATAAAAAAATCTTACAAGACCACGTTGAACTCCATCTGGCTTAATCATGATATAAGTCTCTTCCACTTGCTCCTGCACAAGGACGAACAAAAGCATGATAACGAAAACGAAACAAAACCATAAATTGATAAAATTCTGAATGAGAATTAAAGAAATTGATACCATTGAAGCAACAACGAGTGGAAGGAAGATGCGAGACCTGTGGGGTTTACGAGAGGCAAAGGGTCGAGATCGGGAATAGGTCGAGACATGGGACGGAGGTCGGAATGCGGGGAGCTGGGAGGTGCGCATGTTAAGGCTTCGTGCATAGGATAAGCGGGCATTTGCGACAAGCGAATACGATGAAGAAGAATAGAAAGTGTGAGCAGCAACACACAAAGCGTCCATTTTCCTCTCTCCCGGCCCTAATCCTTCCGGATCCCAACCAACACAACACGAGTAGAAAAGCAAACTCTATTGTTTAAATTTACTCATTTACCCCTGCACAAGTATAATTTAAAAATATATTGTTTTTATTAATTTGACTAGTACAACACCTGTGAATTACACGGGTGCTTGCTAAATTTTTTTCTTAAAATTTAAAATTAATGAGAAAAAGTAGTTGAAAATTTAAATACTTTTTATAAAAAATATATATTATTATATATTTTAGTATGCCACTTGTTACTTGTGAGACTTACCTGTATTATATTCTAACTAGTATGAGTCCCGTGCAGTGCACGGGTAAGAGATATTCATTAATATTGATAAATTAAGATTTTTTTATTAAGTAATATCTATAAATTAAAAATATGGAATCAATATTTAATACAATTACCTATATTAATTTATTGAAAATGTAATATAAAGTTTAAATTCTACAAAATTACATAACAATTACTATTTAAAATTAGTACACAACTCGTGGGGTGCACATAACGATAATAAATTACATTATATTCGTTTTAAAATAAGTATCATTTCAAAATTTTTATTCAGAACTTCGATTTGACTGTAATGTGATTTTATAAAATAGTTATTTTGATAAAATGTTATCATATGTTTAACAATCTATGTGAATAATAAGTGTAAATATAAAATTTATTGTTTCAATACTTAAAATAATTTATTTTGTATAAACTATTCAAATAAACAAAAATTAAGTAGTTGAGAATTTATTAAACTATAAATAATTGACTATTTCGTTTACCTCGAAGTTAATATTGACCCGTAAGTTATGAATAATTATTTTTTATTTTTAAATTTTTTATTTTTTTTTCAATATATTATAAACTATGCAACTAATAAAGGTAATAACTACAAGTTTTGACAATATATTATATTCCAAATTTAAATCATTCAACTAATAAAGGTAATAGTCGCAATATTTGACCAAAATGATTTTGTACATTAATTACAATAATTTAGGCGGGATTTTTAAAATTTTGACCAAAAATATTACTCAATATAGTAAATACTTTAGGCGGGAAACCAATTTTTTTTTTTTAGTTGTTATTTCAAGTAAATATCATTGCCTCTTTATATATTAATAGATCTACCATCAAAATTGAACGCTAAAACATACACTATATATACATGTGGTTTTGTATTGATTAACATGGATTTCTTTCGTTCATATCAATATGTTTACCTATTAGATTTAATATGAATGATATAGTCCATATAAATAAGTAATTTTAAATAGCTGTTAATTATTTTTATAATTATGATAACTACAAAAATTAGTTTGATTTATGATAATTCTTATTTTTTTTAATATTTTCGATTAAAAAACATTTTTTTTCTAAAAACTAATTAAAAAAATATAATCTTTCACTAATAGACGATTATAAAAAATGGAAGAATATATGAACAAATTATCACGAACAAAATATGCTTGATAAAATTATGTTTTATCGTTTTCAAAGCTATACATAATTCAAATAAAAGGTAAATATACAATTACCAATTATCTTTAAAATTAAAATTCTAATTGTAAATATTTATTTAATTTCTTGATTGCGCCCAATTTCATTAATTTAACGTTTTTGGTCAAATTGTTAAATTCTGATTGTGCACAGTTTCACAATTGTTGTGAAAATTATTATATACAAATTGTTAACAAAAATCGATTTTTTATTAGCATGAGATTCGGCTCTTACAAAAATAAATAGCATAAGTATATTGGATAGACACAAAATTAAGCTTGATTTTTGTTTCCAAACTTATCCAATACTCACAGTTTAAATTTTTGAAAAACATAAAGAAGATATCACATAAGCAAAATTTTTCAAATTTTGGCAAAAAAAGAAAAATACTCAATTTAGTAAATATTTTAGGCGGGAAACAAAATCTTTTTTTTGTTGATTTTCTACATGATTTTTTCAAAAAACTATCATTCCCTCTTTATATATTAATAGATAATTTTTCTAACTTATAACATATAACTACATTAAACATAAATATATTAATTGAGAAATAAGCGAACCCTTATTTAGTGAACTATCTTTAACTCATAAATATTTGGTGAACTATCTTTATATATCTTTGACTTGCATATTGCATATATAAAATAAAAGATAATTTCATCTACATTTATAAATAAAGTCAATTTTATTATCAATTCAATTTAAAAAACATCTTATAACAATATAAACCATTTTATAAAAATAATAAAAATCTAATTCATTAATACACCATAAAATAATCATTTTATTGTTTCTTTCCATAAATTTTGGATAAATCAAATAAAATAAATTTTAAGAAAAATTATAATATATTATTTTTCAATTTAAATAGATTATATAAAAAATTGAATGTTATTATGTTATTTAAAATAGTAAATATAAAAAATATCATAATTAAATATAATAAAATAATTTTGTACTTCATAAAATTAGAAAAAATACCTTTCTACGTAAATTCTAAATTATTAATTATATGAATTTAAAATACGTACAAAATTAATAAACGTGAGACACTGATTTTATGAATATCTATATAATCACAATACAATAAAATTTGTTTTGTTTAAAAAAAACAAATCAAATATATGAAGTTGTAAATAATATCAGTTTCATACATATATAATTTTAGAAAAATAATTAAAAATATCTTTTTTTTTTTTTGGCAAATTTAGTATAAAAATATGGGCAACATTAGAATTAATTATCACTTTGTTAGTAATTTATTATTGTTGCATATTCATCATACATAATTTCACAATAATAATGTAAATTATTTTAATTTTTTATTGTAGAAATATTAATATAGTTAAAAAGTTTATGTTCCACAATTATTCGAATACGAACGAACTCGAACTTTACGAACAATTACATGAACGACCTCGAACATGATTTTTTGCTCCAAAAATAAACGAACGATGGAATAGAACGTAAACGAACACGAGCTCGAACAGCCCAAGCTCGGCTAGTTCGATTCAATTACAGCACTACATGCAAGTTTATCAGCCTATTGTTGAAACAAAGTTCGAAGAACAAAGATACAATTTTGGAAAAATTACACTTTGCCTACTGAACTATTCTCGATTTTACACTTTGCCCACTCAACTTTTTTCGCTGACACTTTACCCCTTGAACTTCAAATAATCTTGCACTTAACGAATTATAGCCACCGGAGATGCAAAATCAAGGGCAAACTGTAAAAACGCGAATAGTTCGGTAGGCAAAGTGTACTCGTGAAGACTAATTTGAGGTGTCTCCTAAGGTGTAAATGACGATTTTGCCCTTGATTTTGCATCTCCGGTGGCCGGAAGTCGTTAAGTGCAAGAATATTTGAAGTTCAAGGGGTAAAGTGTCACCGGAAAAAGTTGAGTGGCAAAGTGTAAAAACGCGAATAGTAGTGTAATTTTCCCTTTGAGGTATGTAAATTCACTAGGAAGCCAGAAGCCCATGACCACCCAAATGCAGAATTGAATCGAGAAAATGGATATGAAAGGTATACAGCAATTGGGGGAAAAATTAGAAATCTGGACAAAGTACAAACCAGCTTCGAGGTCATGTTCTTGTTTCCACTGGACGCCATCAGCCAAATACTTGTGATTTCCATGTTCTAATTATACTTCATTATGTTCAAAACTTATATCTAGAAGCTGGTGTATTTAAACTACCATCAAACCAGTAATCACAATCTAATTGCTACAGTCTACACAGACCACATCATGTAATCTTCACAGCTAAATCAGATTAGACATGATAAACAATCACCCAAACTTTAAGAAAATGCCTAACTGAGTATAACCCAGAATCTACTGTCTAAACAAAGTTAGAAAAATAATGATGCGATCTTCATAATTGGGGTCAGAAATTGGTAAAATTCACGGGAAAACAGGCATCCCATAAAAACCCAAGTGCAAAATCGAATCTAGAACAAGATTATACAAAATTATACAGTAATTGGGAGGCAAAATTAGAAAATAGGATAAAGAATAAACCAGCTTCACGTTGATGTTTTTGTTGCCGCTGGACGCCATCAGCCAAATTCAGGTACAAAATCGACGGATGAATCTGGCGAGTGTAGACTTGCAGTTCAATTGACGCAATTAATTCCCATCAAAAGTAGAAAGAAATTTTGAGCTTAAGGGTATCTATGAGTTGACGCGAAGAAAAAGAGAACTTGAAAACCTAATAAAGAAGTCTAGAAGGGATAGAAGAAGACGTGATGTAAACTTGGGAGGGATTATTTTGGTAAATTTAATTTCGTCTGTTTGTAAAAAAAATTTTATTGTTACGAAACTAGAGAGAATTAGTGAATAGATTCTCTCTTCTGGGAGTGAAACGATTCTTTCGTTGAGAGTGGGAAACTTCTGATTCTTCTTTGGGAGAGAAGGAGAGGGGTAGATTTTGTTGTCTGAGTGTAGGGATCGGGAGGGTTGGGTCGTAAGAGTTTTTTTAGGGCTAGGGCTTAGTTGAGATTGTGCGATGGACAGAGATTCACCTGGGCCTACTAGATCACGGGAAGCGGCAGAAGAAGTGGAGGAAAGACTCCGCAATTTCTCGTTGTCAGCGAAGGAGAATGCGGATATTGAGCTGGGCTCGGAGGATATTAAGGCTAGTGAGGAGGAATGTGGGCGAAGTCTGTTTGGGAAGGTGATTGGGGACAGACGGGCTAGCTTGTATGGGATACGAAGGACCATGAGCATTATTTGGCGGGTTCAGAACCAGATTGAAGTTAGGGAGCTGGGTTACAACTTCTTTCAGTTCATCTTTGGGACTAAGGAGGATCGTAAAAAGGTAGCTGCAGGACTGAACTGGGTTTTCGAGAACCAGTATCTTATACTTCATGAATGGGTTACAGGTCTGAATGCAAATCATCCTATATTTGATGAGTTGAACATTTGGGTACAAGCGTTCGATATTCCTCTGAACTGGCTGTGTACGGAAGTGGGGTTAAAACTGGATAAAATGTTCAACTCAGTGAAGAATGTTGTGGTGGTGAAAACTGGTGGTCCTGAGGGTCGGTTCTTGAGACTTCTGGTATCACTAAACTTGAAAGAACCCCTTCCTCGGTGTGCTAATATAAAGCTGGGCGATCAGAGAGTGACAGTGCGATTTAAGTATGAGAAGCTAGTTAATTTATGCTTTTACTGTGGCTTCATCGGGCATATCGATAGAGGGTGTGAGAAAAAGATGAAAGATATAGAATGTAAGAATGTGAAGGAGGGGCAGTTTGGAGGATGGATGAAGGCGGGGGATTGGGGGCAGAATAGTAGGAATGGTCAGCACTCTAACCACTCCGGGAACTCCCAAGAAACTCCAACAGGTCAGGCTAATCCTCACTCCACTTCATCTGGAGTGGCCAGGAGAATGCAACAGGTGGCAACTCAACAACTGTTTGAGGAGGAAGCTAGTGGTACTGCTGGTGAGGAGCCTATGTCCAGGTTATGTGTATTCAGATCGAAGGAACCAAGTGAGAGGATTGACAGCACTATAAATCCTAGCCAGGAGAATGATGCATTGGTCGTTCACAAAATGTTGGAACAACAGCAGATGAGCCAAGGGAGGGAGATGGAGGAACACAGGCAAATGATTGTTGGTGGAGTAGCAAAGATTCCAGAGGTGGAGATTTCTACTGAGGCAATGGAGGTGAGGGAGGAGGTGCAATTGAGAAATAATAGAACATGGAGGAGAGCCATTAGACAGTGTTCAACATCTGTGAAACCTATGGAGGATGAAAGTGAAGATCAAAAGGGTAAGGCTAAGAAGAGAGGGAGAAAGGCAGGGGTGTTAAAACTAAGCACTACGGCTGATCTAGTGATTGAAGGGGGGAAAGGGAAGAAACCCAAAGTAACAGCAGATGAGGTGGGGGTAGCCAGCCTAGAATGGCCCCAAAGTGATAAATGAGGGCTCTGGTGTGGAATTGTAGAGGGTTGGGTGGACCCTCTACAGTTTCCCAAATCAAGGAGGTAATTAAACTCCACCACCCCTGTTTTATATTTTTGTCAGAAACAAAAAAATCGAGGGCATTTACTAAGACGGTCTGTAGGAAGTTGGGGATGGAAGATAGATGGAAATTGGTGGAGCCAGTGAGGATAAGTGGTGGATTGCTGTTAATGTGGAATTTGGAGGTGGAGATAAAGCAGGTGAGGTGTTCTGATTTCAGTATTGGGGTTGAATTTAGGATGGAGGGGGAGGCTATGTGGGAGTGGTGCACGTTTGTCTATATGAACACTGATAAGAGGGTGAGAACTGTTAGAGTAGGGTACCCGGCGTTCCAATCTAATTGGATGTATTCTACTTGTAAATACAGTCTATTGGAATTATATTATGAATAAGGCATTTCTTTATCTTAAGAGAAAGCATTTATCTTATAATTGCACTTAAGATAAAATCCCTAGATCACTTATGGTTATAAGGTATGGTTGCGCATAGAGATGGTGATCATGGAACATACCTTGAAAGCCGTGATCTTAAATACAGTTCCAAGTCGATGGATGTTTCGAGATGGGATATCGAATAATCCATAAAAGACTTGCACATAGTTTGTATGCTTGTTGGACAAGAATGTTGCATTCCATCAACATTAGCGTAAGACGTAAGTACATTTATGTGGGTGCTTGTTAGAGAACAAGTTCACTGAACATGACCGTATGAAAATTCTTAATGAAGAATTTATTCAGTCGAATAAGAATTTTCATGTTACAATAGTACATGACTAATCCTAAGACTTGAGGCACAATGGTAACTTTGTGCATATTACATTCTACTTTGATTTATCCTTTTGGTAGCTAGCACTATCGTTTAAAGGGATAAGTTGGGTATTATGTTAATATGTATGGAAGTTTGTTAGTGGCCAATAAAGGATTCGACACTTATGAAGATAAGTGAATTTCCTATGTGTTTCATAGTTATTAATCCAAAGTCCTTGGCCAAGGCAGAGATGAATAGTGATTCATAACAGGGTTAATAAACTTGAAATAGAATCATAGTTATTAAGTCAATTTGGGTTTCGACAAAATCATACCCAAGACTTAATCGGGAAATTAGATGTCGAAAGGATTTTACATGTATGGAGTTGTAATCGGAATAGGTTTACTCGCTATTCACTTAATACTAGATTCATGCTACTTGCTAGGTGTTCCCATGATATGTGGGTTCTTGAATTAAAGGGTTAATTCATGAATAAGAGTTAATGTGATTAACTCAAATTACAAAGAGTTGTAAACCCACTACTAGTATTAAGGTGAACCTAAAAGGTCACACCTATTATGAACAAAGGTGAAAAATTGTATTTCTAAAGAGTTAGAATTAATTGACATAATCTAATTTGATTAGATATCAATTAAAAGGAATATATTAATCAATAAGATTGATTAATTACATTTTGGATATTACTTTAGTAATTAAGGTAATTACTAAATTAATATGTTGGAATTTAAAATTGGATTTTAAATTTCCAAACCAAAATAATAATAATATGATTATTATAATATGGATGTAAATTGGGAAAATGAATATAATAATAAAGTCTTGAAAAGATTCTCAAGATTTATTATTCTATTATTATTTTTATCTTTAAATATGATTTAAGGATTAAAATAATAAATATGATTATAATAAAATGGTGGTTAAAGGTGGTTTGAACCACTTAACATTATTTATTATTTTCAAAGTCAATAGTTAGTAAATTCAAAGTCAATAGTTAGTAAATATTATTTAAATAAAATCTGATTTTATTTAAATATTACTAAATGTTGATTATTTTATGCTAAAATGTTTAGTATAAATAGATGCAAAATGGTTTTGCATTTAAGGTGAATTCATTCCTAAAATTTCTAAGTGTTAGAAAGAAGAAGAGTTCTTCATAAACATCAAGAAAGAGTTCTTGAAAATTCCCAAATAAAATTCATACATATTCCTATACAAGAAAACCGAGTCATTCCTACTAGCGAAGGAAGGTAGTCGGAACCGGGTTTCATAGGGTGGATACGTTTAGAGGGAAGACACTTGGATTCCTAAAGTGAGTAACCTCAATCCGTTGAAGTTATCAAACCGGGAACCGATTCCCACAATCCACATCGTCGTTGAAGGAGTTCAAGACATTCGGTAAATACTTTGTATTTGTATTTATTTTATATAACAAATCAGAATTTGTATGTGATGCATGTTTTAAAGATGACGATCAGTTAATTCGCAATTAGTATGTACGGGTGTTGTATTTATACGATAAATAATTACTTTAAAAAATTTTAAATTCCGCTGCTTAAAGCCCGTACGGTACTAGCGAACCCAACAAGAACTATGCAGTGGAATCAATTGACAGAGGAGAAAAATGATTGGGGCAGGAAGTGGTTACTAGTGGGAGACTGGAATGATATTTGTTGGCAAGAAGAGAAGAAAGGGGGGAGATTGAGATCTGAGGCCAGTATGTTAGGGTTCAGAGGGTTTGTAGAGGGGATGGGAATGAAGGAGGTGGATATGATTGGTCATGCTTATACTTGGGGGAATAATAGGGAGGGAGAGGGTTTTGTGGAGGAGAGAATAGATAAGGCCTTTGCATCTTTTGAATGGCTTGTAAGCTACCCTGCAGCCATTGTGCAGAGTTTGTTTAAATCTGCATCAGACCATTGCATGCTACTGGTGGAGAGAGACAAGGGGAAACCAAAGGTGAAGAGGAGATTCCAATTTGATAAGAGGTGGACTAAAGAGGAAGCAATCAGGGATAGGTTGATGGCAGTGTGGGATAAAGATTTTGAGGGGACCCCAATGTGGAAGGTGAAAGAAAAAATCAAGCTATCTAGATTAGCTCTGAGGAATTGGGACTGGCAAAAGAAATCTAACAGTAAGGAGCAGATTCAGCAGCTCTCTCAAAGGTTAGAGAGTTTGAGGGAATTAGGAGGTGATAAGGACTGGGAGGAGTGGGAATCTATTAGAAAGGAGTTGGATGCAGCATATCAGGCTGAGGAAGTGTATTGGCAGCAAAAGGCCAGAGTTCAATGGTTGAAAGAAGGTGATTGCAACTCAAAATTCTTCCATGCCTATACCATCCAGAGGAGAAAGCAAAATGCCATTAGTAGACTGGTGGGAGAAGGCAACAGAGTGTTCAGTACAGAGAAGGATATTGAGGAGCATATTCATATCTTCTATGACAATCTGTTTAAGTCTGAGCACTCAACAGAGGGAGATCTCTTGCTTCAGCACATCCCACAAACTATAACAACTCAGATGAACAGTGATCTAGTAGGCCCAGTGGATGAAGACATCATCAAACAATCTCTTTTCAGCCTCAATCCTAATAAAGCTCCAGGAGAGGATGGTATGTCAGCCCTTTTCTTTCAGCATTATTGGTCCATTGTTAAGAATGATTTGTGTCTTGCTGTTAGTAGTTTTTTTGAATCTGGCATGCTTTTAAAATCCTGGAATCATACTTTGATTACACTTATTCCTAAATGTGTGAATCCTGAATCCCTCAGCCAATACAGACCCATAAGCTTGTGTTCTGTGATCTATAAAATTATTGCTAAAATTTTGGCTGACAGACTGAAGGTTTGTCTAGATGAGTGTATTGATGTTGCTCAGTCAGCCTTTATTCCTGGGAGGCAGTTGATGGATAATGTGATTATAGCCCATGAAACTTTTCATTTTCTTAATAGACATAGAACGGGGCAGAATTGTTTTATGGCCATTAAGTTAGATATGGAAAAGGCTTATGATAGAGTTGAATGGGAGTGTGTGAGGGCTGTGATGTTAAAAATGGGTTTTCATGGGCAATTTGTGAAATGGATTTTTGCTTGTCTGTCTACCCCTTGTTTTTCTTTTAACATTAATGGGAGAGTGGGGGGTCTGGTGAATCCTTCTAGGGGATTGAGGCAAGGGGATCCAATATCCCCTTATCTCTTTCTGATAGTATCCCAGGTTCTCTCAGCTGCCATTACCAATGCAGTGGGGTTGGGTAGATTTAAAGGGGTTAGATTGGCTAGGGACTGTCCCACTTTGACCCATCTTCTTTTTGCTGATGATTCCCTGCTTTTCTGCCATGCTTCAACTGATCAGGCTTATTTGATTAACCAGATTTTGGGTCAATATAAAGCTTTCACAGGGCAGAAGGTTAATCTCTCTAAATCATCCATTTTTTTCAGTAAAAACACTTCTGAGGGTGTTAAGAGGGGTGTGTGCACTATTCTTGAGGGAATTAAGGTTCAGAACTCTACTAGGTATTTAGAGCTCCCTTTGGGTATTGGGAAATCTAAGCTTGAGACTTTTAACTTTGTTGTGGAGGCTGTGAGAAATAGGATTGTGAGCTGGAAGAATAAATTCTTGTCAACTGCTGGGAAAGAAACTTTAATTAAAGCTGTTCTAAATGCATTGCCAGTGTTTGTAATGAGTTGTTTTCAGATTCCTAAGGGAACTTGCAAAGCTATTACCAACTTGTGTGCCAACTTTTGGTGGAGCAGAGGGGAAGACCAAGCCAAAGGCATGCATTGAAAGCCTGGAAAGATCTTACCTTATCAAAAGACATGGGTGGGCTGGGGTTCCAAGATATCAAACTGTTCAATCAAGCCCTTATGATCAAGCAACTCTGGAGAATATCAACACAGCCTAATTTGTTGGTGAGCAGGATCCTCAAAGGCAAATACTTTGCAAATCATTCCATTTTTGAGTGCAAGAAGAAACCCAATTCATCATGGCTTTGGAACTGTTGGCTGGGTGTTCTACCAATGCTGCAGCAAGGATTAAAGGTAGAAATCAGAGATGGCAGGTCCACTAAACTCACAGACTGGAATTGGGTAGTGAATGGTCCAACTAAAACCAAGCAGGGAACAGTGGGCACAGATATTTGGGTGGCTGAATTGATGGCAAATGGTGGGAGGAATTGGGATGAGAGACTGGTGAGGGAGTTCTTTGAAGACACTGAATGCCGACAAGTGCTGCAAATCAATACCCTTAACCCAGAGGCTGCAGATAAATGGAGGTGGACCTTTGACACTAAAGGAAGGCATACTGTGGCTGCAACCTATGCTAAGTTGATGGTAGAGAAAGCTTTGATGCTGGACAGAGCTGAAAGCAGTAGGGCTGCTCAAAGGACTAAAGAGGCCAGGAGGAGATGCTGGAAGTTAAAAGTGCAGGGGAAGGTTAAGCATTTCATATGGAGAGCCTTTACAGACACATTGCCAACTTTGGCCAATATTCAAAGCAGGGGACTGGACATTGATGCAAGGTGCAGAGGATGTGGTGAAGCAACAGAATCAGTGCAACACATTCTATTCCAATGCAGAAGGGCTCAGTTGGTGTGGAAGATATCTCCTGTGCAATGGGATGACCTAGCTGGTGGAGAAGGGGAGTTTAAAGATTGGTGGTGGTGGATTAGTACATTAAATCACACTGAGGTGGCTGAAAAGAGGATCCAGCTTTCCACATACATCCTTTGGTGGCTGTGGAAAGCTAGAAACCTCTGGATGTTTGAAAATGTGTGGAAACCGGAGAGGATAATTGTGAAGATGGCTGTGAGGGATTGGATGGACTTTGCTAGTTGCAGAGGAGCTGGGAACTAAAGGGGTGGCAGGTTCTATGCTAGGTCGGGTGACAGTGGCTAGGGACTTGTTCTACTTTCATTGTCTTGCTGTTTTAGTTTTGTAGACTTTCTATTGTGATGATGTGTTGATGTGGTGTCTGTTGGGTTTCAGCTCGTGTGGCTGCCTTCAGTGCATTTGGTGTGTGTTTGTCTAGACCAGATCATGTTCTGGTTCTCTCATTGTATCCCGTTTGTGCGAACCTTTTATTTTTCTATGAGATCGTCTATCGTTTGGAAAAAAAAAAATGTAATTGTGTATTGAAGNGTCAAAAAACTAGAGAGAATTGAGACTATAGAGAATAGAGAAACTGTATTCTTTTCAGTGTATTTTTCATTATAATTGAAGCCCCTATTTATATGAAAACTTCTGATGGTACAATCGTAATAATACATTTACATCAAGGACAAAATAGTCATTCACATATATTAAAATAATAACACGAGGTGCATGCGCACCTTATATTACAACACTCCCCCTTGAATGACTATTTTTAGTGGAATATCCACTCGTTTATAACACTCCCCCTTGGAATTACTGCTATTAACTGTGCGTTTATGCTGCCTCGTTAAAAATCTTATCTGGAAAAACCCTGTGGAAAAAAACCGAGATAAGGAAAAAAGAGTACAGCCGCACATACTCCCCCTCGAGTTATTATCTATGCAAATCCCGAAGATGTCTCATTCCAATATTGTGCACATGCTTTCGAAACATTGTAGTCGGAAGCGCTTTCGTAAATAAATCTGCTGCATTATCGCTTGATCGAATGTATTGAACTTTGATTTGGTTGTTTCTTTCAAGCTCCTGAGCATATGAGAAGAACTTTGGCGGAATATGTTTAGTTCTGTCACTCTTAATGTATCCCTCTTTAGTTTGAGCGCCACATGCTGCATTGTCTTCGAATATCACCGTCGGGCCAGTATTATTCGATAGTCCACTGGCTTGTTGAATATGTTGAGTCATGTTTCTGAGCCAGATGCTTTCCCTAGTTGCTTCATGAAGTGCAATGATCTCAGCATGGTTTGAAGATGTCGCGACTAATGTTTGTTTCTGGGAACGCCAAGAAAACGCAGTTCCACCAATCATGAAAACGTAGCCAATTTGAGATCTCGCTTTATGGGGGGTCTGATAGATATTCTGCATCTGCAAAACCGATCATTTCAAGTTTTTTATCATTTGAGTAAAACAATCCCAAATCGATTGTCCCTTGAAGATAACGGAATATGTGCTTGATTCCATTCCAGTGTCTCCTCGTAGGTGACGAGTTATATCTTGCTAACAAGTTGGTGGCAAACGATATATCTGGTCTGGTGCAATTTGCAAGATACATAAGAGCTCCTATTGCACTCATATATGGTATTTCAGGACCAAGTAATTCTTCATCCTTTCCACAAGGTCGAAATGGATCCTTTTCAACATCTAATGTTCGATTGACCATTGGGGTACAAAGAGGATTAGCTTTGTCCATATTGAATCGTTTCAATATTCTTAGTATAATTAGATTGATGGACAAATATCCCATTTTGGACTCGTTCTATTTGCAAGCCGAGACAATATTTGGTTTGTCCAAGATCTTTCATTTCAAATTCGCCTTTCAGTAAAGTGACTGCTTCTTGGATTTCATTTGTAGTCCCAATAATATTAAGATCATCGACATAGACAGCAATTATCACAACTCCATCTTGTGATCTTTTGATAAAGACACACGGGCATATTTGATTATTTATGTATCCTCGTTTTAGTAATTGCTCACTCAAACAATTATACCACTTACGCCTGCATTGTTTCAAGCCATACAATGATCTTTGCAGTTTTATCGCACATAAATCTTTAGGTTTGGACTTTAGTGCTTCGGGTACCCTAATCCCTTCTGGGATTTTCATATAAATGTCAGCGTCTAGCGATCCATATAAATAAGCAGTCACAACATCCATGAGACGCATCTCAAGATTTTCATTATGGCTAAACTAATCAAGTATCTGAATGTAATTGCATCCATAACAGGGGAATATGTTTCATCATAATCAATCTCAGGCCTCTGGGAGAATCCCTGTGCTACAAGGCGAGCTTTATATCTTGTGATCTCATTTTCCTCATTTCTTTTTCTGACAAAAACCCATCTGTATCCAATAGGTTTTATGTCTTTTGGTATAATGGTAATAGGTCCAAAAACCTTTCGTTTATTAAGTGAATCTAACTCTGCTTGAATAGCATCTTTCCACTTGTCCCAATCATGTCTTTTCTGACATTCAATCATAGATTTTGGTTCAGGATCCTCAACCTCTTTGTCAATTTTTGTGATACCATATATGCGAATGCATCATTAATGACCCCATCACGCTTCCAAATATTCCCATTGTTCACGTAATTGATGGAGATTTCAATATTTTCATTTCGTTCCGAAATTTTTCCATCATCTTGATTCTTTTTCAAATTCGAGTCATGAATTTTTCTTTTCTTTCGAGGATTCTTATCTTTAGATCCAACTGGTCTTCCTCGTTTTAAGCGTATTTTTAACTCATTTGGCATATCATCATTTGCCATTTCATTTGCATATAATCTCAATCTCACCGACTCAAGAATGACAAAAGAAATCTCTTACAATAAAATAAGAATAATTCTTTTCTAATGTGGAAGATCAGTTTAAACTGCGACCACATATCATACTAAGAATATCCCAAATAAATAAAATATGCAAGAAAGAAGACACCAAGATTTTACGTGGAAAAATCTCCAATGTAGAGGAAAAAACCACGGGACTACCTCCGAACAATTCTACTATATTTTCAAAATAATTACAATATCTTTTCACACTCCCCTACACTAGAAATGTATAATAGAGTGACCCAGTGAGACACCACTCCTATTTAAATATTTCAAACAATGCTGGTTCNTTTTTTTTTTTTTTTTTCTTTGCTTTTGGTTAGCCCACCAAAATTGACAGTTTTCTTTCTTCTTTTGCCGGCTGGATGCCTGGATCCCACACTTATAAACTATAAGCTAGCTTATCAGCTAGTTTTACCAAACATAACGAATTACGCTGCTTGTTTTCAGGTTGCTGGGCTTATAGCCCTCTCGACAAGATTCCTTCCAACTGTCATGAATTTATTGAGTAGACTTGCTGCTGAAGGCCACGGACAATTAGCAACTACACAACACTTTGATTCTCGGAGTTTCCAAAATCGAAAGCCACAATCAAATTCTGAATCGAGTTCAGTACCAGATTCATCTGTCTCGACTGAAACTAGTTCGGAATATTCGAGCCCCCAGGTTAGACACAGAAGAGCAGCTCATACAGAAGAATTTGAGATCTCTTGATTAAAAATAAAGAAAAAACATAGGTTTGCAATTTGTATATAACTCGTAAATAATGTCCAAACTTGACCCTCCCTCTGTTGTATACTGATGTTGTGTTATGATTTACCTATACAACATCTTTGAGCTTCATTTGTTAGATTTATGGAATATCTATGTGAATACATTTGTGCATTGCTTCATTTCTGTAGTATATCACAAGTACCCTTTTTTTTTTCACAAATATGCATATTTTTATTAGAAAACATCATACTTCAAAAAACAACATAAATAAGTATTTTATTTTTGTTCACATAAGTATTGTATTTTTGTTCTCAATATATTACTTACCTTTCTTCTGTTGTTTTCTCCATTACAATTTGATTTTATTGTGGTAGACACGTATCGTATATATCAGATTAATGCATTAATTTGCTTTATGATAATAAATTCTTGACCTGTATCCTACGACACTACATTACTTCGGGCTCAATTTAAACTTCAAATTGAAACCACGAAACAACCCCACGTTTTTTGTCTTAAGGTCCACGGATAGGTGTGTATTATAAATGTTAATTATGCTATAAATTCTTTTACAGAAATATATGCTTATTGAATCTTTGAATCTTATTTTGGACCGAGTATTTATGAACTTTATCGTATCTATAAATCTTGTTGAATTTTTCTGGGGAAAAATGCAATTTTTTGAGTGATTAAACTAAGTAAAAAAATTGGAATTACTGTAGTATAATTTGAAAGTATTCATTTTTGTTTTGATTTGTTAACTACAATCGTATGTTGGGTTTTACTTTACTGTCGAATAAAAACATATCTACATCAACGTGTTTGTTTGTGTCTGATCTAACGATTTAGTTGCCCACACCGATTTTCAACCCATCGAATTATCATACATCTAGCGCATGTGTTTGAGTGTGATTCGACTGCCCATTCAAATTCTCCCATAGCCCATAGATAAGCATAACTATGACTGTTAACAAATTGAACGTTCGTAAACAAAAGTTTGTTCGTGTTCTACAAGAGCTCGTTCATTTGTTAATTGAACCGAGTTCGAGACTCGTTTAATAATCGAACGAACATGAGTCCCTTCGCGAGTGTTGTATAATGTTCGAGAACATTAATTTAATACAATTTTATTTTATTTATTTATATTTACATTAAATTTTAATAAAAAAATATAAAATATAAAATAATTTATTTAAAAGAAAATATATTTTTAATAAAAAAATCTAAAATCTAACCTATTTCGAGTTAATCAAATATACTTTAAAAGTTTGTATCCTAAATTATTTGAATACGAACAATCAAACTTTGACGAATAATTAATAAATAAGCTCGAACATGATTTTTTGTTTGAAAAATAAAAAAATAAATACGAACGGTGTTCGAACATAAACAAACACAAATTTGAAATGTTTTCGGCTAGTTGGATTCGATTACACCACGAAGCATAACACTAGGAAAATTGAAAATTATGAGGTGGGGCTAGTTGAGTGTACTTTCTTCATTGTTGACAATCCCAATGAATTCCTTTTTAAGGCAATGCGTGTGTGGAGGCAATAAGGAGAGGTTTGAAAATTGAAAAGGTGTAATATTAAATAAGGTGGGTCCTGGTCAAAGTAAAGCCTCATGGCTGTGATTGGATGCATGCAATTTTTTCTTTTAAAGATTATCATATTTCAAAGCATCAATTATTGTTGTTTTGACTGTTTGGAAACATACACTCCTTGTCTGCTATTCGCTTTCGTTTTACATTTTTTCTATCAATTATCATGGTTGAAAATACTTCTTCACATGTTTTGATCGAACTAATTGTACTGTACATCATTTTAGTCGATTCAATATGAATGACTATTAGATGTAAAATTGTCATTCCAATCAAGTGCGTGTTCTGTAAAATAGTTTTTTCGATTAAGTTTGACTCCTTCGTATGCTTAAATGAATTGAGTTATCAACTATTTGAGCTTAAATGCTAAACATGATCAATAGATTGACTCGTGGTGTATTTGCGAACTATGCTATACTCGTTTATGCTCCTCTGCCGACTCATTGGCCAATACAGATGATTAATTATCGCTATTTACCATTTCATAAGCCTTTCAAATGTCTCTAGCTACCTCTAAGTTGTTTGCACCCCAACCTGTCATAATGTGTGATGGTCAATTAGTGTATTATGATTTTATATGATAGATGGATGAGCGATATTATTTTGTATACATTTTCATGTTAAGTATTATTACATATATAGTCAATCAAATTAGAGTTTATCTCACTATAATGATTTTCTTGGTCAAAGATACAAGTTGAGGAATCATATCTTCATCATACATTTTTTATAGATTTGGAGAATCTTAATTCTTGGTTTATTCTCCAATTTTGCAGCTTTCTCTCATCTTTTCTCTCTTCCCTCTCTCGATTTGATAGAGGATAATATTGATCAACTTTGAATTCATAAAATAAATGTGTAATGTATGAAATAAAAGCCTTTGTTGTGAAATAAATTATTTAAAGAAAATTACTTGGATGTCAACATAAAGATTTTCTCGGACAAATATGTAATATTTTTTTGCCACTTTCAATAATTATAACGTGAAAATGTTAGCTCGGATAACCAAGTATGACAAAAAATTTAATTAAACAACATTGCACTTCTGTTAAGTTGTCTATACTCTTTCAATTAATGTACATAGTTGTATGTTCAACTCATACTTTACAACACAATGTAAATAAAAGCATGATAGTTCATAATATATATATATACATTTTTTTTTAAAAAAAAATATGTTTGTCTAACCGTTACGTATGGGCTTAATTAAACAATAGTTATATGCATATAGATAAAATTTCTTGATTTTTCCATGTCATGTTTGATTGAAATCCACATAAAATCCCAAATTTGAATGCAACTTTTTGAACAATATGTTCAACTTGATTTCATTAAATTCAAATTTGAATGCAACTTTTTGAACAATATGTTCAACTTGATTTCATTAAATTCCAAAAACAAACACGCCATTGCTCCCTCACGTGCGCTGGTTCACTGTCCACACACAAAGTTGAGCTGGAACTCACGTGCTCTCTCTTTTATTGCTTCATAATAATAATATGGAGTAGTATTTTGCTAACCCCCCAATTTATTGCACCAACACTTAATCCTCTAATGAAAAAAGAATAATTACTTAATTATTATCATAATCAATTCAAAATGCCAAGCTGGCATTAATTCAGCTCAGTGACCCAGTCAAACCTAACACCTATCTGGTATTCTGGTTACTGTCGCGGACAGGTCTGAGGTGGCAAAAAATATAATTCTGATGAAAAATGTTATATTTTTGTTTGAGTTAATTACAATTGTTAGATTTTTTTTGTTCCATGTGAAAGGAAAAATAAATTGATCCATAATTTAATTACAGCAAACCTAACTCATTATTTGACTACTCATAATATGAAAAAAGATAATTGTATTAAGTGCATTATTTTTCATATTTTTTTAAGTAATAACTATTTAATGATAAAAGATAAAATTGTATTAAATACACGGTATATTTATAATTTATAACTAATTTAATTGCATCAGATTGTATTGCATATATATATATATTATATATATATAATATATATATATATACAATATATAATATATATATATACAAGTATCATGCCTTTCAATGTAATATTTTAATAATAAAATTATAATGAATTCATAGGAAAAAGCATCACAAGGTAGATGTTTTGTTTTCAATTTTCTTTTTTATTGCTAGGTAGATTAACAATTATATAATCATATTTTTTATTATATACAATTTCATTACCTTTTTAATTTATATATAAATAATTTAATTGAATCATTAGATTTTAAGAATAAATAAATAAAACTATAATATTTTATAATATAGACATATACATGTACTTGAAAAGCATAAATTTTTTTATTTTGATTATCCGCGTAGCTATTACTTTTCGGATTATGCGGGAAATAATTACAATTTTAGTCGTTGGCCAAAAACGATGCAAAGCCCAAAAGGGCTACATCGACAAAAATAGATAAGTATAGGGCCAAACATGGAATAAAGGTTAAAAGTTGAGTGGGCAAAAAATCAAAAGGAGGGACGTGTCAGTATATCATTGGCGACAAGTATTACTAAAAGCGCAAAAAATAGAAAAAAGCAGTCAAAACCCCCACACGGGGAAAAGGCCGAGGAGTACAGTCAAAGCAAACACTGTCACGGCGGTCAAACTGTTCCCCCATCACAACTTTTCATAATGTAAAATAAAATTAATCTCTTTAATCTCTTTACATGGAATAATTTTATTTATTTATTTATTTTAGGGAATTTCACCATAATATAAATTATACTAATCTCTTCATATTAAATAATTTTATTTATTTATTTCATTTAAGGAATTTCAAAACATATTCCTATTACGGGTAGATTACTTACGGATCGACGTACACTCGTGTAGATAACTATATTAAATGTGACAATGAAAAATTCGATAACTAACTATTGTACATATATGTGCTGATTCGATGATTAAAAACAAGATAACTACAAATAGGATCTAATGAACTCATATTGTTAAGATCAACGATGAAAATCTCGATGTGATTGTAGGTGTGTTTGATAAGTTCAACTGAAAATCTATCTTCTAGTAAAAAATTAGTGAATAGTTTATAAAATAATTTCGGCTTATAATTTATAATTATGACCAATTTCTTGAAAACTTATTCGTATAATAAAAATATTTTTTTTAAAAAAAAGTTAGCTGATATAATAAAATTTTTGATAAATTAAATTATTGAAATAAAAATTTCTAACAATTTTTTTCAAAATATAAAACGAACTTATGAAATAAGCTCGCATTTCTTTTTTAATTCCATTTAGTGGATCAAGATTATTCAAATACAACAAACATTTTTTTAAGTCCATTTACTAGATCAAGATTATTTAAATACAACAAACTTATAAATTAATAAATAAGATGTAAGTCTTATATATAATTATTTATATATATTTTCGAGGAGTATTTATATAATTATTTATATATATTTGCTGGTCTGTAAAATCCAGAAAATAATAATTATTTTATTTTATTGTTTTATAGGGTCAAGGTTGTCTGGCCCCAAGAAAAAAGAAAAGAGAAAGGAGGAGCCTTTTGCTGGGATGCCCTTTCTCTCTCCTCTCCAATTATTATATCAGTGATTTTCTTTCACTGGATTTGCCTCTGAATCCCCATTGTCACAGGCCTTATGATCTGGGTCTCAATTATTTTCTCCAATTTTCTGCTGCAAATTGTTCAAAATTGAGTCTTTTTTTCCTGGGTCTCTCTAAAGTTCTTGTTTACTTCGTCCATTTTGTGTGTGTGTGTGTGTGAGAGCTTTTTGAGGCTTGAATTTGGAAAAACAAAAGTGAGAGTTGAATTTTTGGGGAAGAGTGTTTGATTATCCATGGTCTATTATGTGGTGTATGATGATGGTGATGAGTCTTTTTGACCACTAAAAAGAAAATCAGATAAAGTGGTGAGAGAGAGAGAAACAAAGATAGAGAGAAGAGAGGTAAAAAAAGGAAGTAGAGATTTGGCCATTGATACAGCACTATTGCTTGTTGTTGTCAATGAAAGCTAGATACTTTCAGAGACAAATTTTCCTTCTCTCTCTTTATCCTTTTCTTTTTTCTCCCCCTTTTTTTTTTCAGCCCAAACCACATGTGCAGTAAGTGTAGATTTTGCTAATGTGCTTTCTTGAAAGGCCTGTGGTTTGCTGATTATGGAGTAGCCTTTTACAAGTGAGCCTCGTATGTGTTATTCATTCAGTAATTAACCTTCTTTCTATTTGATAATTCATTTCTTTTGAGTTTGTTCTAGCTGGGATAATTCTTTCTTCTGGCAAGATGCCTATGTTTCAGCCTGCAAAAAAAGATGGGTTTTCAGGGATTGAAGTTTTAGGAGATGGGCTTGTGTTAGATCTTGATAAAGAGGCTAAAAATGGAGTCTTGGATGAATTTGGTGAGAAATTAAGTCTGAAGAAGATGATTGAGGAGCTAAATTTGCCTGAAATCCCTTCAGTTTTCATCTGCCCAATTTCTCTCGAACCCATGCAAGAACCCGTTACTCTCTGCACCGGCCAAACCTACGAAAAATCAAACATCCTCAAATGGTTCAGCTTAGGTCACTTCACTTGTCCAACCACAATGCAAGAGCTTTGGGATTACACTTTAACCCCAAACACAACCCTTCACCATTTAATCCACACTTGGTTCTCCCAAAAGTACATTCAGATGAAAAAGTGGTCTCAAGATGCTCAAGGAAGAGCAATCGAGCTTTTAAACGCCCTCAAAAAGGTCAAGGGCCAGTCGAGAATTCAAACCCTTAAGGAGTTAAAACGAGTCGTGGCTAATCACACAACCTCCCGAAAAACAGTTGTCGATGAAGGTGGAGTTACAATCCTTTTATCTTTACTCGGGCCTTTCACTTCGTATGCAGTTGGCTCTGAACTCATCGGGATTCTTGTGAATTTGAACCTGAGTCCCGAATCGAAAACGAATTTGATGCAACCCGCGAAAATATCGACCGTTGTGGATATTCTGAACGAGGGCTCCTTCGAAACTAAAGTCAATTGCGTGCGATTAATCAAGACTTTGATGGAGGAGAACGATTTTCGGAAGAAGGAATTTGTCTCCAGCCATCGGCTTTTGCTTGCTTTAATGCGGCTAGTGAGGGATAAAAGAAGCCCGGAAGGCCTTTTTCCCGGGCTCGGGCTTTTGAAGCTAATTAGCATGCACGAGCACGTGAGGGGTTTGATCGTGAGCATTGGGGCAGTACCCCAATTAGTCGAATTAATACCTTTCTTGAATAACAATAATAATAATAATAGTGCAGAGTGCATAGAGATGGTGCTTTTTGTATTGGATGCTTTGTGTTCTGTGTCTGAAGGGAGACAGGCTTTGAAGGATTGTCCGAATACGATTCCAAATTTGGTGAAATTGTTGGTGAGAATTTCTGAAAAGTGTACAGAGTGCACTCTCTCGATTTTGTGGTCCGTTTGCAGATTGTGTCCAGAGGAATGCTCGTTGAGAGCCGTTGAGGCTGGCTTAGCAGCAAAGCTTCTCCTTGTGATACAGAGTGGCTGCAAGCCTTCGCTCAAGCAACGAGCCTCTGAGCTTTTGAAGCTCTGCAGTTTGAATTATTCGGACACAATTTTCATTTCAAAGTGTAAATTAACAAGGACAATTCAGTGATTATGGAAGCTTTTGAGTTGCGAAAATGTGAATTATTCAAGGATTTGATTCGATGAATGTATTTGTACGCGAACAATTACTACATTTTAGCTCGTTTTCGATGAGGAAGAAAAGGGGGAGAAGAAGGCCAAGGAGCTCTTTTTTTTTTTTTCTTTTTTCTTTGGAAATAATTACCGTCTGTAAAGATCTAAAGATGGAAGTTTTTCATGTAGGCTTTTCTGTAAAATTATGAATATTTTTGGTGCTTTGCAATTGCAATTGTAAGTTTTTTCAGCAGTTGCTTGCTCCATGAAGAATCTCCACATTTTCTGGACTCTTTAGGAGGATTTTGAGGTCCTCCATATTTTTCTTTCATGTTTTGTGCTCAATTTTAACAGATTGTGTATATTGTAGTACAATTACAATAGGACCTTTTTCTTGGCTTCTCATCCATTCATTCTGTATGATTTATTCATAAGTTTTTAGTTTCATCACAAGAGAGCAGCATAACCTATCTCCAGCTTTTACTTTTGTTTTGATTTTGATGATCAGCAATCTCTCACTTTGTACAACAATAATTTTTTCATTTTTCATCATTTTATTTCTTCCTTGCTCATCACAATATGTTCTTTAACTAGAAGTAGAATGTTTAAGTTTACTTGGAAAATAATGTATCCTATCATTTTAATCGAACAAATCACATTATGCGAAAAGAGTTTGAGTTATTAATTATTTTTTGACTCGTTTATCAACTACCCTCATTCCAGAGCTAGCGGTTGTCTGTAAATCGCTTTAGTGTCTAAATTATGTGAACAAAGTCTAGTTTAAACACAATAACCATGAAAAACATGAGCTGAAAATTTGCAACTTAGAAGCAGAAACTTTATCATGAGGGAAACTATAAAACGAGTAGAATTCACCAACGCCCGAACTCCCATTGACATTTGCAAAAGCCGAGGATTTATAGGTCGAATGCTTGTGATATGGTTATGTTTTTTAAGGTGATGACTTTGTGCCATACTGGAATTCTGTAAAAGAAAATGTCAAAGAAGATGAAATTGTTTATGAGACAGAATCACCTGAGGAAGCTTTGTTTTTGGTCGCTGCTAAAGAGTTGGGAATCAATACTCTCGTTTTTATTTTTTCAGGACGAAAAATACGAAATTCTGTCCCGATTACAGAGTTTTACCCAACTGATTAGCGCCGGAAACAGAAAGCTCGATTCTCCTTTTGCTTTGTTGGTGGATGGAAAAGCACTCGAACTCAGCATGAGCAATGAATTGAGGATTCACTTCTTCTCGGTGCCTCGGTGGCTATGAACAGAAAAACACTCGTCATATTTTGCCTCGTGTCACCCAAACAGAAAGCATTGGTAAGGAAAATTAATCAACTAAGCAGCTAGCTTATAAGCTTCTTATATTCAAATAAGCTTGATTTAGTAGGACAAGGATTTTTATTTTTTTATTTTTTTTTTCGGTTTTTCGTTACCCGTTTTTATGATCCCGAACATAATATTCTTGTTTCCAGTCGAACTAAAATTCGCAATTTTCTGCAGAATCCGTATTTTGTGTACAAAAACGTTGCATTTGGACTCACACTGTTCTACCACAACATATTCACTGGATTTTCAGGGCAGGATTTATATGATGACTGGTTCATGGTCATGTTCAATGTTGTCTTGACATCTTTGCCAGTTATATCTTTAGGTGTGCTTGAACAAGATGTTTCTTCTTGTTTGAAGGTACTTAAAAGATCAATTAACTATATTTTATTTTCAGTGTTATGCAAATCAGGACTGTAGATCGACCCTGGAATCGGTCACTTGGACCTCTCTAGCAAGAGGCCCATTATGTACCTTCGACTAGCCGAGCTGAGTCGAGTATTGGTTGATAGGTCGAAAAATGTGCATATTTTATTTATTTAATAGTGTATTTTTATATGTTTAATTTAATTGCACATTTATATTTTTCAACTTATTTATTATTTAAATAAATTTTTTTGCTTTGATGTGTTATACGTTATTTTCAGTACTAGTACGTTGTCCGTGCGATGCACGGGAGCATTTATTATTATATATATATATATTTTTTAAAAGATATTTTTGTATTTAAACACTTCCGTATGTACAACATTATTGATTTGATTCTTTGGCACGTAAAGTACTACATAGGTGTTCGAATTTATCTAAAATTGCATATTATTAGTTATTAGTTAACAATTTTTAAAAAAAATTAAAGGATCTTATTTATTGAACAAAATTAAAGTAGAAAAAAAAAGTAAATTTTTTTAGGGATTTTCACCCATTAATAATTTTAAATCGAATTCTAAATTTCAATTAAGAAAAATTGAAAAGAATCATTAGTTAGTCCCGGAAATGAACGATTTTCCTACCAATAAACCGATTTTATCAAACAAATTGATCCGAATTTTTTTTTTAAAACCAAATAAAAAAAATCATCAATTTTTTCTAAAAATGCAACCAAATTTTCCTAACATTGCACCAATTTTTGTACCAAACAAATTAAATTAAAAATAATTCTAATAAAAAATTGAAATAAATTATTAATGTTTATGCAACTGTCTCTTTCCGAAAGAAAATGATATGAACTTAACAAAAAAAAAAATGATATGAACTTACCAAAATCTCGGTAAAACATGGTTAAGAAAAAATATAAGAATCCAAAAAAATCAATGCATTTAAATTTTGAAAAGTTGCACATATTTTTTCCTAAATAATTGGATAAGGTGACTTTAAATATTAATGATGAACCGCTTTTGTTACCAAAAAATGTGGACACAATTTTGAATGTACATCCCGTCCAAATTCAATTTTATTTTAAAATAAAAATTGCACGTGGCTTTATCCAATTTACACAATTTTTTTGAAAGAAAAAATTATTCATTAAGATTGTTAGAATTGGTTAAGAATTATACAACTATTTGCTTCCTAAATTTGTATCCAATTTGCACGGTTTTTAAATTAATTTGTACTTAAAATTATTTTCATAAATAATTGACACATTTTTTGCATAAGAATCTTCAAATTTGTTACCAAAAAAGATATGATTTAAATTTTAGTAAATAAATAAAATATGATACGAAAAATATGGGATTCCAATTTTGCCATAAGAATCTCCAAATTTGTTACCAAAAAAATAGGATTTAGATTTTGTTACTAAGGATTCACATGTGTTTTTTTTAACTTTCCATTAATAGTAAGTCAAACTTTATATTTATTTGGTCAAACTTTCTATTAATGTACTTTCCAACAACCTCTTTATATATATATATATATATATATATATAGATATAAATATAGATATAGATATCTATCATTATATAAAAAGAATAACCTTTTTACAAATTTAGAAACTTTTTCCCACCAAAATCATTAAATATATCCTAATATAGTAATTGTTGGACAAATCTGAATAGGCAAAAAAATCGGCTCATTTTTTTTAGTTTATCAAAACCGTTGTTTGACAATAAATATTTGTTTTTCTTTTTCCTATTTTTAATATAAATCTACACGCTTATCTCTTTTGTTACAAAATTCCATTGCATACGATCTCACGTGTTTAAAAAATCTCATCCCTTATTTATACAGATTTAAAAAAATAAAATAAAATAGAAACCAATT
>BKCP01005217.1:583524-609966 GCA_008636005.1 Striga asiatica | reverse complement strand
CTTTGCTATGCTAGCAATTAAATCTAGTACACGTGAGCAACAATTTTGGATGGCGGTTGATTAACTTCCAAGGATTGGTGGATCATCAAATGGGATGAATTATTGTTGACAATAATTATAATTAAAAAATGAATAAAAGCAGTGTGGCTTTAGGGAATTAATTTCCCAAGAGAAAAAATAGCCCAAGATGAAGGGCCGGGAGCATATATACGCGGAGAAGCCGAGAAAAATATTTATTCTCTTTCTTTTATTTATAATTTATTTTTATTAGTATGTTAGTTTAGTATTTTTATCCAATTTTAGAAGATGTTTGAATCCTAAACGACTTAGTTATTTTAGATTTTTCTATGAATTGAAAGATCTTGATTTATCGATGATTAATCTAAACAATGTATTTATTTTTGTTGATGAATTGATTCATGTTATCTGTGTATTATGTTTATGAATTATGGTATTGGTGTTTGATTTAGTATGGCTAGCTACGTTGAATAATCATAGTTAATTGCTAGAATCGAGACTTTAATCTGTAATTATTATCGTTCTCGTTTCGTTAGTAGTAAAATAGGGGTCGTACATCTCTAGGATAGCATGAGCTTAAGTTAAATGGTCCGAACTTTTGGCTTAGACTAATTTATATCCTAGGGATTAATGTTGCTAGTGCACTAAATCTAGAGAGCTTATGCTAGGATGTTCGCTAGTTAGGTTTAATCGAAAAGTTTATTTCGATAAAATATTCGGTAAGGGAAAATTCGGTTAACATAGATTGTTGTTAGCTAGAGTTAGTAATTCGTAAGCAATTTAAATAAGACATTGAAATTAATTATATAGGTTTAGATTGGGTGATAACTGAATTGAAAAACTGGACTTCTCTTATTTTATTTGGTTTTTAATTTATTTATCTTTATTTTTAGTTTATAAAATCAATTCCCCATCTTTTATCGCTTTCATAGATTAGTTCGATTAATACGAGAATAATCACAATTTGATTCCTGATCCTCGTGGGATCGACCATTATTCGTCTCTACTACTAATTAGTAGAGATTAGTCGAGGAAAACTTGTAAATTCAAATTTGCCGCGTCGCGACGTGCTATCATTGGTCTTATCAATCTAAGCTCAATTTTTTTCCAATGTTGCTTGAGCTCGAGCTCGACTTTCTAAAGCTCGCTTCGACTTGACAAAATTTATAATTGCTCGACATCAGCTTGAATATTACTTCATCTTTTTTTTTTTTTTTTTTTTGTACTGGAAGGGAAACGACGCTTTCGCTATCGTTAGATCACGATCTGACGAGGGTGGGACACGCCAGCCGCATCGTGTTGTAACCACAAACCCGCCCCCCTAGGAGGGCTATCAAACTGGTGTAAACCACCCTGCCTTTAGCCGTCAACGAGGCCATAAAATCAGCGACGAAATTAGACTCACGATAACCATGAACGAGCACAGTCCTCCATGAACGACCCAACAAATCCTGAATGGCCCGTATGAGCCCCCCATGCAGCCCATTGGTTTCCTCATGGCATCTCTATAGTGCTTTTGTTATCGACCTCCAATATGACGTTACGGGCCCCAACATCCCACGCCAACTGCAGGCCCTGGAGCAGACCCCATATCTCAGCCCCAATAATGGAGCAGTAGCCAATATTCATCATAAAACCACTGACCCAATGGCCAAGATGATCCCGGATGACGACCCCCGCACTAGCCATTCCCGACGACGGAACATAGCTTCCATCCGTATTAACCTTAACACACCTTCCGACGGAGATGCCCAAGAGATCCACCTTGTTTCACGAAGAGCACTAGCCCCAAGCCGTTGGCTATCCATCAGAACTCCTCGCACTCGACCAGAATAAGACAAAACCTCACGCACCCGACTATCCAAATTCATTCGAAGACTGCGAGGTTTCTCCATCGCCACAAACGCCAGGCGGTAAGACCAAACATAGTCACCCAATCATCCGCTTGAAAGAGACGGCCCGATAGGTTCTGTAATAACCAATTACGAAGATTGAAAGAAAAGAACCTCTGCCATTAGGCCCGCGGTACTAACCTTTGCCACGTTGTTCGAGCCACCTCACAGTCGCGCAGAACTTGCATCGTGGACTCCACCGCCACCGCACACACCAGACACGCAGAAGAGCTCGCCATGTGCCGTCGCAGTCGAGTCTCATTTGTCAGTAAGCTCTCCCTCGCGGCCAACCACAGAAAAGTACGGACCCGCCACAAACCATCCTCGCATCTTTCTTCGGGCTGCTGCAACATCGAATAAGCCGACCTTGTGGAGAAAGATCCATCGGCCGACCACCCCCAATACACCCCATCTTCCCGACAATCCTCCCATTGTGGCGGGATCGCGGCGATCCGAAGCAGACAGGTCGCCGGCAGCCACTCTTGATTTAAGTGAAAATATGTAATAGAAAAAATGAAATAAAAAGAAAAGTATTATGGTAACTGTGGAGAAAAATATATAATTATTTCAATAAAGTAATATATTTAATGAATTGGAAATAACAATGCTTATTGGACATTTGATATGGCACCCGAGCCTAATTATGTATCAATCCAAAGCATACAATTATGGCAAATAGAATTTCAAAGTATGCGAGTTTGCCACTTAGGCTCAACACATTCGAGAATATATAAGGAGAATTTTGTGACTTCAATTCTCACATTTGTACTTAGCTATATTACAAAGATGTGGGTTTTGTACTAAAATATTCATTCATAAACTAGTGAGAGTTTAATGCACATTCAAATTATTGTAAAATGTGTATGCTATCTAGTTTCTAGGTTTATGATCTAGTGATATATAGGTTGTTAAAAGGTCTTCCTATTGAAATAGACCTGCATGCATAGACAAATTTGGATATATATATATATAGACAATACTTCACACATTCACAAACACATTAACAACTATTGGTGTGCCCATCATATCTATCAGACAATCTAGTGTTACATTTAGCCATACATCCATATCTCTTTTCTCAATCAAATACAAATAATAATATTAACAAAATATTCACTGCCTAATACAAGACAACACAATTATATAGTTTATTATCTGGGCTTACTTCAATTTAATATCATTTCATTAATTAATTAACCAGACAAATTCAATTTCTAGTATACCTCAAAAGTTAGCTAGATTATTGAGATGACAATGAAATTTAATTCTGCTCAGACCAAAATAAGGAAAATCTTTGTCAAAATTGCACTTTATGAACAGTAAAAATGCTGTTGCAAGTATATTTTTTTAACAAATTTATATATTTTTGAATTGAAATGGCATACTCTATAAAACAACATAAATAAAAATATGACATATTATAATATAAATATGCATTTTTATTTTAAATATAATGACAGAACGACCCGTCTAATGGTTAGGTAGCTTGCAAAAATTTGTGCTTTTATGAAAGAGCTGTCTTCATCATCTTTGCAAATCCTTCGGACATAATTAAGCAAAAAGAGCCATGGCCCTCTTGTCTGATTATTTTTTCTCTATTAAAAGAACAATGACAATTATATCATGCGTGCGAATCAAATGTTCAATCTGAAAACATAAAGATTTATAAAAAAGACAAGAAAAATACATCAAACACAATCTAGAATTATGGACGCTTTATTACTTTACCCAATTTTTTTCAGGAAAAAAAAATATATATATATATATATTAGGAATGGTCAGCAAAAGTTTTTAACTGTTATTTTGCAATCATGACTAGTTATTAATTACTAGTATTATAGTTATGTAAAAAGTAAGTTTTTGATTAGGCCAGCCTAATATTTTCTCATAAATATTAAGTATATATACTTTTTTATCTAAAAAGTATCATGTTTTATGAAATAATATACATGAAAATAAGTATGATACTTGATATAAGTATTCACATTTGTTAAAAAAGTTGACAAGTCATCTCGTCTAATGGTTAGTCTGTTTCACACAAAAATTATGAGTTATATATTATTTCATTTAAATTATTTTTAAAAAAATAGGAAAAATAAGAGGAAAACAAAAATTTGGGTATATGCTATGATGTTTATGGTCTTGGGCAGTGGCATAACACTATTTCAAATTATTTTTTAATGGCGGTTTGTCTGGTCAATCTATTCACTTGTTTTTTTATATTATATACATAATTTTATTAAAATTATATTCTAAAAATTACTATAATTAAAAGTATGAAATTCGATAGTAAAAATATGTATTTTAATTTATAAAATATGACGAGTCGACCTGGCTAACTTTTAAGTCGCTGGATAGGTGATTTTTCAAAACATTTGGTAAAGTAAACGCCTAAAATGATGAAAACCACGTTCATCACAACATTATGATTGAGTTACTCAATTTTTTTCAAAGGCAAACACGTAGCAACATTATTTCAATAAAGCAATCTTGACGCATCTCTTATACAAATACTATTTTAAGTATATATTTCTTATTTTTATTTTACAATTTTATTTCATTATGAGGTTATTATCATAAATAAATAGAGTAACCATTAAATAGATTGATCCTTGAAGTATAACGAAAAAAATATGCATACTTCTATAATTAAATTTCATCTTATGTTTATATTTCATTCATTTACAAATAAGAGTCCTTTCAAGAAAATAACAAGAGAATTAAAAATTCGTGTTTTACATAATATAACTTTATAAAAAAAAATCTTCTTAAATCATCTATTTATATGCTACTTCTTAATAATTATTGTGTTTCTTTCATAATTAAAATATTTCCTCTATATATTCTTCTTTAATTATTTTCTCTTTCCATTTTTTAAGATTGCATGTGATATATAATTGGAGAATGGTTCAAAATAATAGATAAAACTCCATCCAACACTGAAATATTATTTTTCTAGTATGACATTTAGGGAAATTTATCTATAAAAAACAAAANTTTTTTTTTTTTTGTGTTTTTCTGTTCAGTTAACTTAAAATTATTTTTTTTTGGTAAAAAAATCATGACAATTAAGTATAGAAATATATATTTATTAAAAAAAAAATGTGTAACTGCCAAGGCACCTAACAGCACCACTATGTCCATTAGGCACATGGCTTATTTGGAAAAAGAGACTCTAGGTCAACTATGTATTTTAGTCACATGTTCGTTATTTTATTTTTCTTTAAGGAAAAAAAATTAATAGCATAATTTATTACAAATCATTTCAATAAATATAATAATGCAAAAGAAAAACGAACCTCAAACCGCGTTTCTAGAATAATTTCTACTCCCTCCATTTTGAAATATAAGGCATTTAAGGTTATTGCACAAATATTAAGGAGACATTAATTAATGAATAAATTGACTAAATTAACCTTATTTACTCTAATCACAACCACTCCACACTTTCTTAATTTCAATACAATGAGGGTATATTTGGAAAAAATTGTAAAAATTTGTCTTGATTTTTGAGCGCGCCTTATATTTCAAAAAAATTAAGAAATCTTTATACGCCTTATATTTCAAAATGGAGGGAGTAGAATATTTCTTCTTGAGTGTCTATTAGGAGAACGAACAATGGCAATCCGATTTTGAAATGTTGATTAAAATTTTGAGAGTTTCAACTACTTATTAAGAGTTGGGTTTGAACTGTCGCCTTTTACTAAAATTTTAAATAGAATAAAATATAAATTGAGCCCGTTTTAAGCTTAAATACATCAACTATCCACTTATTTATTTATTATTTAGGAGAAAAATGAGTATAAACCTCGCAGTATTATATCATGTCTAAATGAGAGAATAATATTCAATAATCCGTATTTTTTTTTGGTCGAAACGATAGGAAATACTATAACCACTCAAAGAGAACATAGTTCAAATACAAAGCGCGGAAACAACCGAATAAGAACGCAAACTGAGAGGACACGCTAGAAGCGGCCTAGAAACCCACATGCGGGTATAAAAACCAATAACTGCCCTATAAACAAGAATGGGAAACAACCACTGCATAAGCCTAGCTATTACACCATTCTGAGGACTGAAACAGAAACAAAGAGAAAACTAAACAAACACAAGAAACCACAAATGCTACAGAAACGATAAAGAAGCTAGCTAATCCTAGAGAAATCCTGCCATTCAGATAATGCACATCTAACAAGAACTTGGATTGGAACATCTGCTTCTTCAAACAGCCATTTTAATAAGCGTGCTTGCTTGCAACATACAAAGAATTGATAAAAAAGAATCATGCCTGTAAGGTTGTTTTGAAAAATAGAAAGGAAAAAAAAAAGCTATAACAATTAAAATAATTTTAGCATGAATATAAGATAAAACTAGTAATCAACCTGTGCATTTGCACAGAGAAAAATACTTTAAAAAGATAACAATATAAAAAAAAAAAATCATAATTTAATTCATGAAAAAATATAAATTAAGAAAATAATTCACAAAATTGATTTTGATTAAGTAATTGCTATGGAAGAGTTGGTACAACTATTTTCTTTATGCTAATACATCCGGCCATTTTCATGAGTGAGTGTGACTTAAAATTTGGGTACAATTTTGTAACTCTCTTGATTGGTTTATGCTCATAATTTATGGCATTCAAGCAAGTTATTTTGTAACTTAAAAATAAAATTGAATGTTGAAAATTTTGGAGGGATAATAAAATTTAATGCATGATAATATAATTAAATGTCATGTTGCTCCTCTTTATTTATATATAGATTCCCTCTACACATAAATGTAAAGTTTCTTGAACTTATGTATCAACTTTTGATATTTCGTAATTATATTTATCCATTTCTAGTGCTTCGTAATTAATTTTTCACACCTCGAAATGGTCCATATAGTCATATAGATTGACTTCTATTCATGCCTATGAGGACTCTAATATTATAAAATATTTGACTAACTTAAATTATAAATATATTTTAAAAGTTATAACTTTTATATTTATAGAATTTTCATACATAATATATTAAATTAATAATCTCTCAACAAGCTTAGATATAATATCTATATTGCATATAAGTAAATTGGGGTGTGTGTATGCATACATTTTAATTTTCCATTAATATTAGTTAAAAAATAATAAATAACTTATCAATTAAATTATTTATTTATAAAATTCATTTTAGTGGTAAACTTTTTTATTAGGATCATGTAACTCTACTAGAAAAGTGATTATTGTTTACAATTTCAACTAGTGTGTACCCCATGCGATGCACGGGAACAATATTAAATTAACAATATTATAAATAGACCTCGAGTTTGAGTCACTCAATGGCGAAAGTGGAAACTACTATTAATCCTATTTAAAAAGAGGAAGAAAAAAAATAATTATAAATTAAAGAGAAGGATAAACAATACTTAATAATTATAAATTAAAGATTCAGGGTCAAACAATGTAAAATTATTTTGTATAAGAGAATATAAAAAAATTTGATTACACACCATTTCAAAATTATTATTATACTTTTTTTGTATGGTTAGCTTATAATATTTGAAAAAATATTAGTAATTAGACCGATGAAAATTAGCTTCTTAAAGTAGATAATGAATTTCTAATAGTAATTATGAATGGGTTTCTATTTTATTTTATTTTTTCTTTTTAAAGATAATAGATTTCTAGTAGTAATTATAAATTGGTTTCTATTTTATTCTATTTTTTTAAATCTATATAAATAAGGGATGAGATTTTTTAAACACGTGAGACGTATGCAATGAGATTTTGTAACAGAAGCTCGTGTAGATTTATACTAAAAATAGGAAAAAGAAAAACAAATATTTATTGTCAAGCAATGAGATTTTGTAACATAAGAGATAAGCTCGTGTAAATTTATACTAAAAATAGGAAAAAGAAAACAAATATTTATTGTCAAACAACGGTTTTGATAAACTTAAAAACAAGAAAAAGAGAAACAAATTTTTACACAATTAATGAGCCGATTTTTTTGCCTATTCAGATTTGTCCAACAATTACTATATGTCGGATATATTTAATGATTTTGGCAGAAAAATATTTCTAAATTTGTAAAAAGGGAGTATGAAACTTTAGCTAATCAAACAAATCAAAAATTCTCATTATATCCATTGTGTCCCCTAATTGTCAAGATTTTCAATAATTTGGTATGTCAGAGACTTGACATGATCTTCTACAAAATTTGGACCCACATAATTACAGTCCAAAAGCTTGATGATAAATAATAATAATAAATCTTTATACTTGTCGCCTACTTAGCCTTGCTTCAATTTTTCACTTTCCTCGCAAAATCGGATTCACATTTTTCCTTTTGTTCGAACGTTAGAAAAAAAAATAGTAATAATATTAACCCATCACACACATTTTGTCGTTTCCTCATACATTGCTCAATATAAGAGAATCTAGTTAGATATCCTCAACATATATACATGTTAGTTAACACACACACACCAAAAAAAAAAAAAAAAAAAAANAAAAAAAAAAAAAAAAAAAAAACATACAAATTAAATAATTACTAGGATACATGAAAGAATCATTCTGCAAAAAACAAGGCGGCTCGTCGCCATGTGCCGCCTGTAAGCAGCTGAGGCGGAGATGCACACCGGAGTGTGTGTTTGCACCCTATTTTCCGGCAGACGAGCCACAGAAGTTTGCCGGAGTTCATAGGGTTTTTGGGGCTAGCAATGTCACCAAGATGTTACAGGTCTTATTACATTTCTTCTTAATTGTTACCATGTTTTGGTTCTATTGAGATCATATGTGTGTATTGATCATGACTAGGTTTCTATTTGTATATCATTCGGTAAGTCTTATGTTAAGTCATTTTAATTAACAGTTAGACCGACATATTTTTCTCACAAATATGCATACTTTTATTAGAGAATATCATATTTTGAAAAATAACGTGAACATAAGTACGGCATTATGTAGTATAAATATGCATTTTTGTTCACATAGTATGACCAGTCGACTCACCTAACTGTTAGGGTGCCTTACACAAGAATTTATGGTATATCATAATTTCGAAAGTGTAGATTTCTATGCATTTGTTTAGTTGTTTTGATCACCTGATTTTTCTTTATGGATTGTAAAATAATTGGGTTATATATAATTTATTTTTTTTCAAGTGTAAAGGGTCAAGATAACACTTACTCATTCACAACATCTTTTCTATCCTTTTTTTCATTTTTTTCCAAACACATCATGTTTCTTTAGCCCTTTTGATTAGTCAAAAGATATATGCATGGAAGATAAGGACTAAAAAACATGTCTTGTGAGAAAATTAGTGGAAAAAGGTGTTGATTGTATACATATATATAGAATCATGCGATGGACATAAAATTTGACATAATACACACGTGACAGGATTTTTAGTTTTAGTTTTACACATCACATCAGTTTTATTTTAAAATCAACAGTTCCAGCTACTCTTACAATTCATTTATATCAACCATTATGTCAAACCTGTAAAATTCACGTACATAACTACACAAAACCTCGACGATTTCTTTTTTCTTTTATTTTTTAAATAAATTAATACTATTTTCCTCTTTTATCAGGAGTTGCCAGAGTGCCTGAGAGGAGATGCCGTCAGTAGCTTAGTCTACGAAGCTAATGCTCGAATGCGGGACCCAGTCTACGGGTGTGTGGGGGCTATTTCTCACCTGCAACAACAGGTTGATGGGCTCAGCCAGCAGTTGGCTCTGGCCCAAGCCGAGGTGGTCCACCTTAGGGTTCATCAGGCCGTGTTGGGCCAAGCCAATAGCCCAATCGATAACGGGTCTCCGCTATCATACTCCTTGTTAGACCCCAACCCATCTTTCGACTTGGATGTGATGCTTGAGCAGGACTCACTCGAAGAATGTATGTGGTTGTGTAATTAAGTTGTATAAAGTTAAAATTCAATATGATCAGAAACCATTCAATAGGAGCCAAAAGAAATGCCACTCACTGTCTATATTGTAATGAAAGTGGTTTTATGGCTTCTAAATGGTGTAAAATTTAGCAAGTTTAACTATAAAAAATAAAAAAATAAATAAATAGCTGTACTCCTTCAAAGTTACAAAAGTTCGCGTAATATTAGCTTCTATTTTGCTTCACTAATAGGTTATTAGCCGAGAAAAAGCAAATGGAGCAACTCAATTACACGATCTTGTTAGAAACAATTCAGTAACAATTCAGTTTCACTATTGCAAGTAGATCGTCACTAAAATGGTAGATTTTGCTATTATTGTTCACGATATTTTTTCTCTGTTCTCTGCTGGCTCGGTTCTCAACATTCATCGAGCAAATAATTAACAACGAACGAACAATTTATGAGAAACAAAAGTGTCCCTCCATAATATACACTCCCAAAAAAAAACCAGAAAAATCGACAAATAATTTAACATAAACAATACCCGGAACTTTTTTTGTTAGACATTGGGGTCAATAAGCTCCCCATTCAAGTACTCTCTGTAAGCAGCAACTGGCCAGCTGAAGCCTCTCCAGATGAGCTTATTGGCCAGTGGCACATCGATTATGATCTCCTTCATTGTGGGCTTCTTCTCATCTCTAATGGCAATCAAGTAGCTGCGGCCAACCCACCCAATCCAACCGGCAATGTACAAGAACAATATGCCCGGAGTTATGAACTCACCCCAGTGCCTCTGGTCACCGCTCACGATCAGGTGAGGAAGACCGTCTGAACCGCACAATAGTCCCACTTTGCCATAGTTGTCAAACCTAAGTAACAAAAACACAGCAATCAAAGGTTGTATGGATGAATGAGACATTCCACACATACTCTCACCTCATACATATTTATGCATTCAAGAATCACAGTAAGTTACAGATTCGTGACGGGTAATGAAGAACTTGTAGGGAAAAAAAATCTGATGAGACCAAATCAATCATCAACTAAAAATACAAGAGATCATCCACAATGAAAATCTTATACTGATGACACACAATACTCTCATCTCATGGCAATCAGATTTACATTACAAAATGATTGAACTCTAATAACACTTTATGGGAGCTAATCTGAGATCTTTCTGGATATGATTAGAATCATTTTTTTTTTTTTTTTTTCAATAAATCATTTACATCAATCGCAGTCGGACAAATTTCTTAATACAAGCGCAATTAAAAACATTTACACACACACACAAAAAAATCAGGATCCAAAATTAACAACACATGAAAAGGGATAAAGCAGTATTTTTACCTGCGCTTGGTCTTCTCGATGGTGGCCTGGATGGCGAGGGCAGGGGCGCTGTCGGGGGCGTACAGCTTGAGCGACGACTCGAGCTTCTTAATCTCCTGCTTCTCGCGCTTGGCGAACTGCTTCGACTCCTTGCACGGCGTCAGCCCCGAGATGTCGGCTGACGCCGGCAGCACCGGCGCGGATAGAACGATCGAAGACAGGGCGAGCGCCGCAGAGAACGCCTTCAGCTGGGAGGAGGAGGTGGTGACTGCGGCGGAGGGCTCCTCGGAGCTCGCCCGGCACACCACAACTGCAGCGGTGGCGTTACGAGGCTTTCCGGCGGATATGGGGGTTGAGATGGATTTGGAGAAGTTTGTTGGGATCGTGAGCGACATTTTTTTTTCTTTAGTTGAATTTTTGTTATTGAGATGATGACCGAGTGTGGAGAGTTATTTTGAGATTTTGGAGGGAGAAGGGATTTGTGGCTGTAGGAGAAGATAAGGTGAGGTTGAGTGAAGGGGGACGCTGAGCTGGCGGGATGCTATTGGTCGGAGGAGTTTGGTCTTTGGCTCTGTAATTTTAGATTCTGGTGCGAATTAAATTTGGTCTATCCATATCATGTGTGCTGCAGTCTGCAGACTGTTCGTATTGCCTCCATATGTTGGATTTTGGATATATCATTTATTTCAATATGAATAATTTAAATTAAATAAACAAAGTAAATACTTTGTCTTTATCCATTGGATTGTACCGGTAAAAAATCCAAGTCAATAGAGTAAAAAACAGGTAGTGTCGAATTTTATAATTTTCTTAAAATAATAAGTTTCCATAACAAGTATCAGACTATGAAAAAAATATAAATATTTATGCAAGAAGAAGTCAAAAAATGTTTTTATATGATTAATTTTTTTGACCACATCGTTAAAAATTAAAATAGATTACCCATATTATAACGGTAGCTTGCAGTACTATGAACCGATTTATTTTTTTTTATGTTAAATTTCACAACTCCTACAAGGAGCTGATCAAAAAAGTATCATAATTATGCAACAACGAATCACTGTCTCGGTTTTCCTCGCATTTCTTGATACAAACAGAATATTATTATTATTATTATTATTATTATTATTATTATTATTATTATTATTATTATTATTATTANAATAATAATAATGTAGTTCAGCAAGTGCATAGTTTAGATCATTTTACAACAAACGATCAGCAGTATCATTCTTCTCCTCCCTCAAATGAACCATCTAAGCTGCTTGTTCTTCTAATTGTCACAATATATTTCAATATGGTTCTCTCTCTTTCTCCATAACAAATGCCAGGTCAGTATCTAGTCTCCGACTTCGGTGACCAGCTTCAACTAAGTCGACAAGTAAATCTAACGAGCCAATCTCAACCATCCAAATACTGAAGCGAATTGGATTAGATTACGCATATCTGCCGAGTCTCAGGGGCTTGCCATTGATCAAATGTTTCGTTTTTTGTCATTGAGTAACCAGCCAACCGGGTTTAATTATAACCTCTTTTTTGAAATCTCGGCCGCTGGTGGAAGTGGACTCACCTTGACGGCGGTAACACTGCCATGAGAAGGTGACCGAAAGCCCAATCAGTCGGGAGTGTAAGTGTGTGTGTGTGTGTCAAAAATTGAATATAGCTATGTTTAGTAAACCTAACTGATAAGCTAGTTTATAGCATTTTAAATGAATTTTGAGCTTATAACTGATAGCTTATGACTTATGACGTGTTTGGTAAAATTGGCTGATAAGCTAGTTTATAGCATTTTAAATGAATTTTGAGCTTGTAACTGATAGCTTATGACTTATGACGTGTTTGGTAAAATTGGCTGATAAGCTAGCTGAACTAAAATTTTCAATGAATTTATTTGAAAAGCTACCTAAGAAAGAAGCTTATGAGATAAGCTCGAGCTTTTTAAAGAAGTTCGTTCTACCAAACCAAACTTATTTGAATACAGGAAACTTATAAGCTAATCAAATAAGCTATAAGCTAGTTTATATGCTTTACCAAACACAGCATAAGAGGAATAACGAACCTTGTAACAAACAACTGAGTCGTCTGGATACATTGCAAATAGTTTGGTACTGAGACGTGCGTGGCAAGAATCACACGTGCTATCGTCGTTAATCTGCACATTTCGGGACCTCTCTTCAAGTCTCGACAATCTTGCATCAACTTCTAATGCATGTGACAAATTACGCACAATCTGCCAAGAAAATAAAAAGACCCGAAACTTACAAAAGGTAATTCCGATATCAAATTTTTGAGTATACAAATTAGTTTCCTTAAATTAGTTTTCATTTTACCCCCACGCGCAATATGACTCAAAGAAAGAAATAAAAACATAACCTCTCCTTGACGATGGTGATGATACCGGGCTCTTAAAAGCCTTAATATTGTGTCAGATGCCAGTTGGAGGGGCATTTCTGGGGATAATTTCTGCAAAAGGTGATCTCAAATTACCTCATTCTATCATAAAAAGGCAAATCATTAAACAATTAAACCGCATGGCGAATTCTTGAATCTGTTGATTTATTTAGCAAAAAAGTGGAAATTATACCTCCAAGACTCGTAATGGATCGAGCATTTCACCGTGATTGTGGATAAGACGAACAGCAGCTTTAAACATGGGCCCTCTGCCATCCTTAGGGTCCAAATATATCTCAAGTAATCTGATGATCAAGCGTGTGAAATAAATAACGTAGATAAAAGAAAAGCACTTCACCAGAACATTCAATGAAAAACGAGAGACATATTTACTCACTGCATATAAGCATCTGGTCTTCCGATCTCCACACAATATTGTTCCGCAGCTTCATAATCCTCCAATTTCCTAATAAAAATAGATATCATTTATATTTTACATCACATCTAATCATGATAAATACGTTGCAGATGTACACTGAATCTCCCCATATTCTTCAGGCTTCAGCAATTAAGACAATAGTTATAGACATATAGTAATAGCATGGAGAAAACTCACAAGGCCAAAATATTTAGTACTAGTGCCTCTTGTCCAAGCCTCCTATAAAGAATAGCCTGTCAAGCACAACCGGGCTAATCAGCCAAAACTAAGGGAAAAGAGATTTCACCAGCTTCAGTTGCTTTAAAAGCCAGTTCACCAATTTAATAAGATGAAAGAAATCTCAAAGCAACTGTAAATACTGATTTAAACAATTTCTGATTTTACGAGTACAAATAATGTGGAGCATACCTTTTCTAGCCATAGCTCGGATCCTTCAATCGTATCAAGAACTTCTTCAGCATCATATAAATCTGATGACTGCAAGAAAATCTGCAGTCTATCCCTAACAGGGTTATCAAAAATCGAGCTCCTTTCAAGCTGAGAAATTTTCTTCTCATTTTCAGGCAGTCCGACAGATTCTAGTAATGAAAGCTCCGCTTCATAAGTTTCTAGTGCCGACTTGGCGAGCAAAAGGGCATAAGCGGTATGGAACTGTGAGTCATCAGAGTCTTGGTCTTCAATCAACCACTGGAGATATCTGCAGCATAATGGGCAAATAGAGTTCTGTGACTAATACAGACACCTATGAAAGTCACAACTTCAACTAAATTACAACCTTCAGTAAAAGTTAAAACCACTAGGTAAACAACAACCAGGCTGCGTACCTTTGAAGGATTTCCACTTTTTTGGGATCAATTGCAGCAATCACTTCATCTGTCAAAAACTATTGGAAGTTAACATATTATAACATAAAGCCATTTAAACTGCACATGTAAATGCTACTTAAGTGAGGAGTTCTATAGACACTAATTGTCAGTCTTGCCTGGTGATAGTAAATTGGTTCTTTTCTCTGATGTCAAAATTTGTACTGCAAGCACCTGGTTGATATCTGCAATCTATAAAGGAAACAGAAGACAATCAGCAATGAGATATATCAAACATAAAAGTCGACGTATAATGAATGACATTTCTTTGACTAATCAGAAAATTGTAATAATAAGAAAAATTTAATTTGAAAAGTCTTGGCAACGAACCCAGCGAAGGTGCTGGAGTATCAAATCTTGATCACAGGACTCCTCGAGAAGCTTAGTCGCCTCTATTGCAGCAGTCTCCCTACCTAAGGTGAACTTTCTAGATGGATCATGTAAATCAGTTTCATCATGTTGATCTTTATTATAGCCGCTTGTTGAATAATTTCTTGCCAACATACGCCAAGTAGAAAGAGCCTTAGCACTCATCCCCTTACCAGCATACAAGAAAGCAAGAGTGCGTAAATGCCCAGACTCACTGAGTAATGCTTCTAGCTCCTCCTGCACTGCCCATTGAAATCCATGGTCATTGTTGAAGGCGGTTCATTTATCTCACATTACAAGATATTTATGCCATTTATGCCAATACAAACACTTATACAAGATCCAAATTATTCACGCTAAATAAGAAAAGCGAACTGTTTTTACCATTTTCACAGGGTCAACTACTTAAGGAGCGATTGTATACAAATTGTACAGTAAAAAAAACCAATCAAAACTCAAATTTAACTCAACTCCACAATCTCCATTATTATCAATATAATTAAATAATATCAACCAATCATTCTTACACATCACAACTTTAATTCACTATTCATCTACTCACATAATTTTAACTAATTATCACTTCCAATCATTTTCTCCTACTTTTACATCAAATCAACTTTAATTATTTTATTTTAAATATTATTTTAATATATCCACTAACAACTAACAATACCACATTTTTCTAAACTTAACTATAGTTAAAAAATAACCAGATTTTTACTAGTTGAATTCATATCAAATCACCCCCTTAATTGCCAAAGAGAAAAGTCAACTTAGTAAGTCATGCTAACTAACTTTTACGAAATCCAAGTAGTACGAATTAATCCTTAGAGCAATCAATTCCCTTGACCCTTGACCATCAAATAACAATTTCCCTAACGGTAAGGCATACCCAGGAACTCACCCCAAGAACAGAAAATGATAAATTGACAAACGGTCCATTCAGCCAAGTGAAAGGAAAAATGAGAGGAAATCCATACCACTACACAGCTATTCTCAGAAGATGCAAATTTTTCCATGTCTTCAACACAATTAACAGCTCTATACAGGTACATCAGAAGCGTATCAACTCCCTCTCTCACTGACGTGGCAAGGTCTCTTCCATGACAAGCTTCCAGATACCTGTACAAATATATTGACAGTTCGGCAAGGATAACAAGTAAGAACTTGATCAGCTGATGATGCAACACCAATGAACAGTGAACTGAGAATAACTAACGCACACATAAAGTGAAACTTAAACTGTTCTTGCATCTTGAACCACCAAAAAGCAAGAGGAAAGAAAGAAGGAAAGAGGGGAGAAAGATAATTGTTATCACATAATCAACAACATAAATTCAGACCCACCTTATCATGTTTTTAATGGCAGACTCTAACAGATCTGCTTTACTAGGTGGATTACGCAGAAACTCATCATCGACAGCAGTCTCTAATCCTGCCTTCTTAAGAAAAACGGCTTTTTGAATAGCTGACAAGCCATCATCTATAACGCTTTCAAGAGGTTTTGGTGGAGGATGCAAGCCCCAGTATCGGTTCCTCGGAACCTGGAAGTTAACAAACAATTCAATTTTACATATATCAAGTAAAAATAGTGCGGAAAATTTTGAAAAAATAAAAATAAAAAATCATGTGTGTCTGTGAGAATATAATAATGGAGAGGGGACGAGGCAAGAAACAGACTATCAAGTAAAGATATAATGAATCCGATACAAGCGGCACGCACATAAAACACCTGAATGTACAACCAGTTAGCTTTACCATAGGATTTATTCGTCCTCCTTGGTATTCGTATCTATTATGTAAACATGAAGAGCATATGGTACAAAATAATTCCTTACATACCAGCAGTGTCCAGCGATTTGGGTCTCGCATGATGAAAGGAAAAAGTTCGGAAGGCTGCATGTTTTCTGCTACCAAGAAATGATCTACTGCTTCCTTGAAATGCAAGTCGAAAAGCAAGGCGTATCCAACCTGCGCGTGGATGAAAGATAGTGTCTCCTTTGTCATTTCGCCTTCATTCTGAAGCTCTTCCAACAAAGATACAGCTTCCTTGAAGCTCTTTTTTCGAAGAAGATCCTTGATTTGTGCTTCTCCAGAAATTTTTCCGTAACAAACAAGCTTCATGATGAAACAATTCAAGATATCATGAAGAAAAAATAAGAATTTCAAAAAGACAAGAAAATGGAGACTGGTCGATTTGTTTAGACTACACATTACCAATTAAAATCAACTAAAGGACTCGTGCATTAGTCCTGTTGAAAGTGGTTCACACTAGCTAGTTGCTACAAACAAAAGTTTCCCTTTTCAAGCATCATGCAGAACTACCATAAAGTTTGTCCTGAATTTCATTCGGAAGTAAGATCAAATTTAAATACATGATCTAAACTTGTTATCAGTTCTCTTTCCTTCCTGAGTACCGAAAAATGGCAAGTATAGTTCCCAAGAAACAATCACAAAAGCAAATTAGCACACAAGTTGAAATTTCAGGAAATTCAGTCAAATCAAAATAAACAAATACATTGTTTTTCATCTTCCAATTAATAAGTACCTTTAAGCTAGTTGCAACAACAACAAGCTTCCCACTCTCATTATCCTCATCCGCCAGAACACATGATCCCCCGCCACCATCCCCCACCATAAACCTCTGTGAACAGAAGCCTGTTCTCGTGTGATACAATTCCACCACTGAGTTCCGAATGGCAACTACATAAGTTCCTATTTCCCCAAATGAATCCGGAGCCTCCCCGAACACCAAACTCCCTCCAACCGGCTGCCCCTCCATGTCCACAATAATACCCACATTATCGACCATTAACAGAACCCTCGACTCTCGGACTAACAACTTCATTCGAGGCACGACTGAAGAATCCGGAAGAGAGAATAACATCCCACATCGTCCGTCCACACAGTTATACAGATAATACCCCGTCTTGGTACCAACAAATACACTATCATCAACCCACAGTAAACTCACGATAATCCCATCAACAAGCCCTTGAATCTCTTTTTGAATCACGAAAGACCCATTCGGAATCAAATCCGCTATTACCAGCTTTTTCCCGATCCCAATCACGAAAAAATTGCTGCTATCAGTACTATTGCCATTACTATACACATAATTAGACTCCGTACCTCCGTCAGTGTGAATGCTGGAGCTCCATCTCTGGCTCCCAAGCTTACGAGATAGTGCAGTCACGCCTTTGAAGAGACCCATTCGTTTAGCTGGTCCAAGTAAACTCGAGTCAAGCAAATACAGATATCCACCGGCGAGGATGAGAACTTTCCCTAGGCCGGAAAGAGGGACGACTGGACTAGGTGAGCCGCCGCCGGGCACGGTGAGTCGTCTGACGAAGGCAATTTCGGGAGGGGCATTTCCGGGCACACGGATGGAATACAGTGACAGAACGCCGGAGAGAACGGCGATGTAGATTAGGTATTGGTCATCGGCTTGCTTTGATACGGCAACGGATTTGATCGGAGAGTTGCCGGAGTCGATGGCGGACTCGGCGAGGGGTTCGATAATCGCCCGAGACTTGGGTTTTACAGCCATCGGAAAAATTTGGGGGTTTTAGGGAAACGAGAGGAGATGAATTGTGGAGAAATGGTTATCGAATTTGCAGTGTGCAGGGTATCAACGACGCTGTTCGCCGGTGAAGAACTCGGCCGGCGATCACCGGATCAGCTTCTGGAATGCGCTTTCGACTGTCTCACCTGGAACTAAAGTCGCTACTATGAAGCGAGTTTATCTTCTTAATCTAAATATATATATATATATATATATATATATAATAAGAATTAACATTTTTAAAAGATAGTAAGAAAAAAAATAGAAAATATTAATTGCATTCCATTTTTGATATTTTTTTTATTTTTTAATAAAAAATCAAGTAGCATTAAATGCTAGTATAAATCATGGGATTTGTTATATAGATGCATATTTAAATTTCAAACTTCAAACAAAACATGCCTAAATATATTTTGAATTTTTTAGAGGAAAAATTTAACAAACACGTTTAAGATTGCATACAATACATTTATATATATTATCTTAACATATAGGTTAATTAGTTTCATATCTAAATAATATATATTTAAACAATATATAAACAAATATAATAATTTTTCGTCAATACAGACAAATATATAAGCAATATATTTATATACAAATATAATAAACAATACAAACAAATATACAAACAATATATAAACAAATATAGTAACTTGTCAGGTGTATATTTCGTACAATACATATATTTATATATATTATCTTAACATATAAGTTAATTAATTTCATATCTAAACAATATATATTTTAGGAACTTAAAGATTCATAACATTACTGACGTCATGTATCTTTATAATATATTGTTACGTACAATTTACTACAATTGGTAACTTTTTTAAAATTATTTGAATAATTGGAGGTTGATTTGTAATTTGAATTTCAAATTCATTCAAACATTTAAAGTAAAGTATCATAAGCAGATTTTTTCGATACATCATTTTATCTCAACTTACATATAATCACATTCCTACCAAACATTAAATTTGCTTATATCTTTTTAAATTAATTACATCAATAAATAATATGAATATACATTACATATTTATCATTATATAACAAATATATTACTTCTACAAGTGTTATAAATAATAATGACATTATATGATAATAGATTTTTTGATAGATTAATAATTGAGTATTATGATGAACCAAAATATATAAAATTATTATTATTTTGTATTAAAAAATGTATATGTTAAAATATTATTTATAATAATATAAACGGGTCAGCATGCTAATATATTGTGAAAATAAAGTTTAAAAACAAAAATTCTAAAGTACGGAAACCCCGTGCATCGCACAGGATTCTCACTAGTTTTATGGTCCTATAGAATGAATATTTATTTTTTGAGAATTTTTCAAAAGAACGATGGTAAAGACTAGCTCAAAACAATTGTATAAATAAATAATACATGGCACCACACATAACACTACACAAAAAAATAAAAAATAAATTACATTTATATTTATTTTTGTATTTATAATCAAATATGTTAAAAGAAATAATATGAAAACACAATGTTAAAACACGAAGATGAGTGGAAGATTTCAGATAAAAAAAAGTAGAAGCTATAAATCCTCAAATTCCCTTGCAGATAAGCAAAGCCTTCTTCTGGCGCATATAAGCAAAGCCTTCTTCTGGCGCCGCCTCGTCCTCGCAGGGCCTTCCGTGTTGGTGTTTGTGTTGTGTGTTTGTTGTTTTGTGGTTATTTTTCTTGTTTTAGCGGTTGATTCTCTTCTTGTAGGAGTTGTATTTTTCCTTTCCGAAAGTTGTTAGTTTTGTGTTTGGTGTTTGTCTCGTGGGTGCGTTAGTGTAGTCTCCTTAAGCTCATGATCGCGGGGCGTCTCATACTAGATTCTGCTATATGACTCCTTGACTAATTTAATTCTTATCTAGTTGTAATTATGTGTTTTTTGTTCTATATATTCTATCGTTTCGGAAAAAAAAAAAAAAAATAAAAAATAAAAAAATAAAATAAAAAAAAATGAGACAATAGCACAATTTATACTACTATTCAAATTTAAAAAAGTTGACATATGAAATAATAATTGTAGCACAATTATACAACTATTCAAATTTGAAAAAGCTAACATATGAAATCTATATATATATATATATAAAGAGTAGCAACAAAGCATTTAATTTTATTAACATGCATTAAATTTTATTCTCCCTCCAAAATTTTCAGCATTCAATTTCATTTTTAAGTTATAAAATAACTTGCTTGAATGCATAAATTATGAGCATAAACCAATCAAGGGAATTACAAAATTGTACTCAAATTTTAAGTCACACCCACTCATGAAAATAGCCGGGTGTATTAGTATAAAGAAAATGGTTGGAACGGCTCTTCCATAGCAATTACTTGATCAAAAACAGTTTTGAGAATTATTTTCTTAATTCATATTTTTTCATGAATTAATTTATGATTTATTTATTTATTTATTTATTTTTATATATTTTTATGTTTTGAAAGTATTCGTCTCTGTGCAAATGCACATGTTGATTACTTGTAATGCTAGTATGAAAGATGAGTGAACACCTTAAATATAAATTATATTAATTTGAGATTCGAAATATCTGAAACTATAAATTCAGGCAGAAAATTTAATTTTTTTTTTATTCGAAACGCAAAAAACTTGATTATCAATTTAAGATATTGAATGTAANATTTACCCCCATCAAAATCATGTTTCATTAAAAATTTTTAATCAAAATTCAAACACTACTTAATTCATCTGCATTTTATATCCAAACACTACTAAAAATTCAATTCAAATTTTCATTCAATCACTTTTTTGTTGTAAATTAACTCACTTTATCCTTAAAAAAAATAAAAAATTAATAGATAGTATATCAAAATTACAGAAGTTTACTTAATGTTTGCTTCTTTTTTATAGAGCACGGTTAACTTCTTTTTTTTTAAAGAATATCAATAGTTGTTTTCCACTTATTCCATGTATTACTTAATGTTTCCCACTTCTACTTATTTTTATTTTTTACTTTTAATTAGACCATGATCAATCAGTTGTCCAATAGCTTATTATCAATTTTTTTTTTCAACAATAAATAGAATAAACTTCTCCATTATTCAAGCAAGTCATCGCAAAAACTGTCCCAAAAAGGCCACAAGCTAACCACTCATCCTTACCAAGAGAACATAACCACATATTTAAGTTTTACGTCCGAAAACTTCTGAACTAACTCGGACAGCTAATCAGATCAAGATCTGGACTCTGGAGTCAAACTGTTCCAAATAAAGGCTTCGAAAGTAAGGGAGACACCACCAAATAATGTTTTAAATACGGAACATTACAGATGGTCTGGATAACCCTTTAAATATCATTTTAGCCAAAATATCGAATTATACGATTTCATACTAGAAAATACTGGCCAAAATATCGGTTAGTTGAATAGACATATAATACAAAAACCTAAATATAAAAACCCACAAAAGCCACAGACCACAGTATACTTGCACCAATTTAACATGAGCATCAAAACACATAGAACTTCAAATTATTAGAGAAACGGAAGTACAAGTACAGAACATGTATCACTTCAACAGCAGGTGCCGTTTCATTTTGCCTACAAAAAGCAAGTAATAAAAACAAGTCAAAACCCATATAGAAATTTAAACTGACGACTTATGGTCATAACGCACGCAATCCAATTAATAACGACTGGTAATGCGTATCGAGACAAATACAGGAAGAGTCTACTCTTGAAATCATCAAAATTTTCCCAAGAGAAATATCAATGCCGGTTGCAGACCAATAACAAATAAGTGATTCAACATGATCTCATCTTATGGTTCACCTGAGCCATCGTTAATGAAACATAAGCACAGACACAAATGCATTCATTGAAGTTTAGAACACAGCCGTAAGCATGAAAGAGCCCATAGCTAACGAGAACGCACCTCAAAGAAAATGTGTTATATCCTAAGAATTAACGTAGCAACAATGTTCTTTTGGACTTCTATTCCTCCGATTATTCCATTGTAAAAATCTTCTAATTCATAATGTCCAAAGAATCTATTAATCGACATAGAATCACTAAACTACACATTCACATTTAGCACTCTCTGTTTGCAGTCAATTCTAATTTGCTAAAGAGCTTTTAATTTAAGCAGTTCACTGTGTTCTCAATGCTTCTCAAGAAGCTCCTACACCGGGACCTCTTATACAAACACATGACATTTTCATTCTGAATATTATTTTGTTTCTTTTATTTGTATTTCTTTAATGTGTCCCCATTTATAATGTCAAAACAGAGCTAAATTTAGGCTTCCAAGAAATCTGGGAAATCCCCAGAAGTTATTTTTTTCTCAGAAATTTCAAAACTCCCAGAACATCTCCTCAAAAATTTTAGTAGGGTTAATTTATGCTGAAGAATATAACGCACGTCTTCACTCATTGTTCGCAAATGGCTAAAACATTCTCAGCCTAAGCCCTTAAATGATTATCAATCAAATGAGAAGTTAATGTATGTATCAATCCTTACAAGGCAACTACTAGCAGGGTAACAACTAGTTTTGGCATGTTGAAGGATATCATTAGTGCCGGTCTCTATTGTATGTTTCTTTCTTTCTTTGTTACTTGTACCCTCAAGCAAATGTAAATAAAAAAGATATGTGTGTGTGTGTGTTTACATTACATTCTTACTTCTTTCACACAATTGTTAGCAAAAACGACAATTTCAGAAATACAAGCACAAAGATCATGCCAGTGAACAACACGTAAAATCCTAACAATTCAAAGTAAATATTACTTCTGTGAAAAGCAGGAGTTTATTAACACACACACAGAGAATCAAATCCCATGTAGCGGTTTCATGCTTGCAGTAAATTGGCCAGTAAGGGAGATTAAACAAACTGTAATACCACTTTAAAGAGTGATGGAGTTCGGCACTTTCGTTGCCAATAGATAGAGAAATTCGGGCAGGTCAATCACAGAACCGACCGAGTAGATCGCTCCCAGTGAACGTCAACTAGACTGTAATTACTAATCCACATATGTTTGGACAAACATTTATGCATAATTGGTGAAAAAAATAATAACAAGCAAAAAAGTAATTACAACTAACAATTCACTGGGAAATTGGAATGGAAGGAAACAACACCAAAAGTAATAACTGGAATTAATAAAGCAAGTTACAACAACTAGAAACAGTCGGATAATATTAATATTGGATAAGTTGATTATTTGAGTATTTCATTCTCTAATACATGTCCATCATCAGTAACAATATGCATGCTAAGATTACGCTTGACCTTGTTTCTTCAAAATGAATTCATAAGTCACTCAATTCATTGTTTTCTAACCTTTATTGTTATAGTTTCCAACTCCAATTTCTCTCATTCACAAGATCCTTCAACATCATACGGGTTGGCAAAAAAGATACAAGATATTGAGATGGATGGCGCCAGGAAAGTGATAAATTAGAGAAGATTTATGGTAGGAGTATATACAAGCTCATCATCGGACATCAGAAAAGACTAGAGGAAAATGAGGACGACTACTATTTTCGGACCTCTGAGAGCAAGAGATGAAAATGAAGACGGCCATTATTTTTCGACCATCTCAACCACAAATGGCGGCATGTGCTTCTCACGTGAAAAACAATTGTGCTTGCAACATATAGAATCAAAAATCGAGGCGGAGTACCCCGTGGACATTATTGGGTCCTGTGATAGAATACTTTTACTGCAAGAGCAGTCGGATGAGCCGTACATGCTCTGCAGTCCCCTAACCGAAGAATTCAAGATCCTCCCGCCTGCTCAATGGAGACTCCGCCTACCTATTCCAGTGTTCACACACATGTCCCGAATGCGGCCGTTATGCACGTTTGCAAATTTGAAGGTTGTAAGGACAATTATCTTTATGAACGAAGATGAGGAAGACAATCTTGTGGATACAATTGAGCTTATTCTATGAAGAAAGATGCGGAGAGGCCCTTGATCCACTAAAATGGTGACTCCCAATATTTGCCATCGGTCGGTCTCAACGGGTCTCACTATTGTATCAGTTGCGGTAGCAGACTTGACGAAGGCATCCTGTGGTTCAACTTCAATGAAGCGTTTAACTTGTTACTCATGTCCGTCAGTACATCCCGAAGTGATGAAAGTTTTGCATCTTGCAAAAATTGATGGTTCACTAGACACTTTCTTTCCAATGGTTGGAGATAGAAAGAGGGTTCACGTGTGGGGTGGGATCGGGGGCTGTGGAGTGAAACTTGGAGCTTTGATGCGTGCGGGATCGACCGTTTGTTGAGTATCTGGACCAAGGACAAGTGTTTCCTTCGGGACGAATGGCGACTTGATTCTTTTTATTGCTGCTGTGGGAGAGTGGGGGCGGTTGATCTGGAGGGTTATTTTGAGAAAACTTGCTCACCAATAGCAAGTTCTCAAAATAACCATCCACCACAACCGCCCCTATTCTCCGATAGATGCATTAAAAAGAATGAAATCGTCATTCGTCCTTTCGAGAAAGCACTTGTCCTTGGCCCAGATACTCAACTCAACGGACGATCGACCCCAAACGCATCAAAGTTCTAAGCTTCACTCCACAACCCCGATCTCACACTCACACGTGAATCCTCTTTTTATCTACAACCACTGGGTGGGAAAGAGAAAACACCTAGTGAACCATCAATCTCTGCAATATGCAAAACTTTCATCGGATCGAGACAAATAGTGACGAGCATGGGTAACAAGTTAAACACTTAAGTTGAACTATAAGATGCCTTCGTTAAGTCGGCTACCGCAACTGATCCACTAGTGAGACGCCAAATACTGAGAGTCACCATTTTAGAAACGGTCAAGGTCTCCACGCATCTTCTTTCAAAGAATAGAGCTCAAATAACTTAGTTGTATCCACAAGATTGTCTTCCTCATCTTCGTTCATAAAGACAATTATCCTTACAATCTTCAGATCCCCAACGAGGTATAACACCCAAATCTGGGACACGTGTGTGAAGAACTGGAACAAGTAGGCAGGTCTCCATTGAGCAGGGCAGCAAGATAATGGATTCTTCGACTAGGGAATTCCAGAGCATGTACGCCGATCTGCTCTTGTAGTAGAAGTACCCCATCACAGGACTCAATAATGTCCACAGGGTACTCCGCCTTGATTTTTGCTTCTATATGTTGCAAGCACAATTTTTTTTCACGTGAAAAGCACAGGCACCATTTGGGGTGGAGATGGTCGAAAAATAATGGTCGTACTCATTTTCCTCTTTTGCTTTCAGAGGTCCGAAGAAGTTCCGAAAATAATAGTCGTCCTCATTTTCTCTCTACTTTTATGACGTCCGATGATGAGCTTGTTTATGCTCCTACCATAAATCTTCTCAGAGTTCGAACGGTTGTGATTTATCACTTTCCTGGCGCCATACATCTCGAGTGGGTTACTCACATGGCTGAACTTCGAAGATAAACATCGAACCGAGTTGGAGAAGATGCTCATATTTGGAAAGTGACGAGTGTTAGATGAAAAGTTGAGAAGACCCATGAATTGCTTATGACTATAATTACAAGGGAGAAGTGGGAACTCGAAAATGTGAAGACCCATGAAGTGCTTATGACTATAATTACAACGGAGAAGTGGGAACTCGGAAATGTTGGGACCTAATAGACTAAAATTAGCAAAGCTAAAAAAGACAATAAGAAACAAGTCCTAGGCACCATTT
>BKCP01005217.1:545143-583512 GCA_008636005.1 Striga asiatica | reverse complement strand
AACTCAGATTCTGCATGAAATAAACCATTGCAAACAAACCATAGCAAAATTAATGCATCAACAAAGACCAAACCCAATATAATTACGCAGGAAATAAGCAGCAATAAGGTTAAACAACACCGTTATACAGCTGAAGCACCCTGAAAATGAAAACCTAGCTCAAGACAAAATGCTGAAACTATTTCAGTAATTCCTAGCCATGAATCAATCAAGCAAAAAGCAGTGTTCCAACATTCGCTAGATCAAAATATAGAACACGTACAGGAAAAATAGGAAAAATAATCACTTGGTGAAAGCTCAACCGGTCACAGCATGGAATAAAGATCAATTGATTCGAAAATACTTCCTCCTATGAAATTTCACAAGAGGATAAACGCAGCTACTACGGTTTCGGATAAGTTTAAGAGTATGGATGGCAATGGGCCAGGGTACTTGCGGATAGTATGGATGAAGATGGAGATGGTGTATTTATACGGGGAAATTAGGGTTTTTGACTTGTTGGGCTTTACTTGGGCTTTTACTTATCGGGCTTATAATTAAATCGACTTGGGCTCGATTATTAATCGATTCGGGCTTAGAAAATTAGACTCGTTCGGAAATTAAATAAATTCCCGACTTTACTAATACTCGAATAAAATTATAAATCGAGACTTAGACTTAGAATTTTATCTCATTTTCGAAATAAAATCTGAACTTTTTCTCCATGAACATACTTAGGACTTTATAAATTATGCGATTTAAAATTAATAAAATACGGCATAATTATGAACTTACTATCTGAAAAATAAAGTCGAGCTAATAATGTATATTTATTATGTACTTGTAGCATTTTTCTTATATATCTATATTATAATTTATATAAACAAATTAAGGCAGGCCGAGTCGGAGCGGGGCAGTAGCTAGGATCCTGACCTAGCCCGTTTTTCTAACGGGTCGAACCTGCCCGACCCGTTTTACAAATGGGACAGGCCAGGCCTGCCCCAAATGCTCTGGCTCGGGCCGGATCAGGTCGGGTTCAGGTCGTTCTGTCATTCCTATTTAGGAGAGTAATTGTTTTGTGGCGGAGAGAAAGTCAGAAAAAAAAAATTAGTCGGCCGCTAAATCCCTATCTAGGTCTGTTTCACGCTTATATATGGCCCATTATCATTGTGGATCTTTTGTAGCGCATAAAAAGTTAAAACTAAAGCCCAAGTCAATAATGCATGTTGGCTCATCAAGAATCTATATGTCTATCTACTAGTGGGCATAGTCAGCCCGAATGTAGTCCATAATCCCCATATATTTACTATTTTTTGTCGCATAAAATAATTGCAAATTTAATTGTATGTTTCTTAATTCCGGAAACATGATCTAAGTTATTTCAAGTTATTTCAAGTACAATAACATCATAACATACACTAACAAGTACAATACACGTGTACTTTGATAAGAAAATTATTTTTAAAACTAAATAATAATAACTACAACAATTGTTTAAAATTAAATATATGTATTTATTAGACTAATTTGAGGTTTTCATAGAAATTAATGAACCGATTGAGAGCTTCCAGAAAAAATCAAGATTATATTAGACAATCAATATCATTATCAAATGTTCCAATACAACTTAAGGGTTATATTAGTCAAGCTATTATGGAATTACCAAGTTAGTTTTTTAATAATTTTAGAATGTCCGAACCTAAAATTAATGATTTAGAACAATATTATTTTTTATCCAAACCAAACTACGAAGCATGTTTTTTCACCAAGTATGTTTCCGAAGCGTACAAGACTGACACTTAGACTCAGCGCATTCTACAATTATATATAGGGTGATAAACCAGTAAAAGAATAATCAAATTACATGGTAAACAATGAACAATCAGCTGCTGACTAAGTGAAACCATAAGTAATAAGGCGCTTAGTAAGTTTGTGAAACCACTATTTAGAAGCTCATTTTAAACCATAAAGAATTTTAACTAATTTGCAAACGTTGTTATCTTAAGGTTAACATTATCCAGGAGGAGGTTTCATTATAGATACATTTTACCCAAATCGCCATGTAAAAATGCATTATTGAGATCAAGTTGATGAAAATATCATTTTTTTATGGATTCAAATGCAACAACAAACCTCACGCCAGTAATTTTTGCAACAGGAGAAAAAGTTTCAATATAATCTATATCCTCTTATTGAGTGGATTCTTTAGCTACTAATCGAAGTTTATATCTTTCTAAACTACCATCAAACTTATATTTTATTTTTAATACCTACTTGCAGCATATGCAGTGTTTGTCCTTAGTAATGGTGTTAAAACTCAAATATTAGTTTGTTAAGTGCATCAAGTTATTTTCTCATAATTGGTTGCCGTAAAGGATCTTTTTCAACTTCAAAATAAGTTAATAGGTTCATGCAAGAGTGAAAGTGATGCAGTATAGCATGAATGAGATGCAGATAACGAGTCAATTGAATAAAATAGGATATTTTGATGTCCCAGATGTGCAACTGATGTGATTATTGAGTTTGTGTGTGAAGGTTGTAGTGAGTGTTAATAACTTAATATATATCAAGATAAGCAAGTGGTTTGATTGGTTTGATTTTTCTAGTGGATCTTCGTTTGTGTGGAGAGATACGCTATGTTAAGTTTATTTCATGTTGTGATGAGGAAGGGTCTGAATGATTGATTGGTTGAGGTTTGAGGGATTTTTGTAGAAGGAGAAGAGATATTGTTTCTTGTCTGAATAGACATCAGTGAAGGTAAAGAAAGTTGGTTGTGGAAATAGCAAGTCACACTGGTTTGTGGTATTAGTTTTTTCATAAGGAAAAATAATTTCATAGAATTGCACATTTTTGTAAAATAATGTTTACAAGGTTGTAAAGTTTATAACCATTACACAGCTATAGGATAACCAAGAAGTGTGCATTTATGTGCTCTTGAATCGATTTTAGTCCTATTAACATGTAATGCAAATCATACCATAAAGAACCTATGACTCCAAGCTGATCATACATTGCTTTGTTATAAACTAGTACGTAACCCGTGCGATGCACGAGATGTAAAATTTGGAAGAATAATATAATCTCACATGCATTAGGATCGAAATTGAAATTATTAAAATACATAGGAACATTGTTGAATCATAAAAAGTTCGGTAACAATCATAAATTATTAAAAACCTCCTTGTACACAACATTATAAGTTTGATTATTTGGTAACCCCTCATTATCACAAACTAATATTTTCAACCCCCTTCTATTATTTACACGCGAAGCAGCAACATATAATTGGCCATGACTAAAAATGGGTTTCTTCAGGAAAGGACCAACGTGCGATAAAAAAAGAGTTTTTAAAAAAAAAGTTTTTAAAAATTGAAAAGTCAAGGCAATCAGTTCAGATTAATTAAAGGTCAAAGAATATCCGCTCCTTGAAATAAAGACGTATGCTATCATTAACCAAATATCTGGTTATTGATATAGAGTGGTTAGCAAAAAATAGAACGCGATAAGGATGCTTCATGGAAATATCAATGGGATAAAGACATAACAGATCGCTATACATTTTAACGAGAAAAGCTCATATGGAATGATTTAATTAAATGTGTGAAAAGGACATAATTAAGGAGGAGTGTGAAAAGGATGAGAAGTGTGAAAAGGACAAAAACTTACCGATTTTGGAAAATATTTAATGCAAATCCGATTGACCATAATTTGACCTATTATTTTGGATAAATGTTAATTCTTATTATATAAGTATAGATAAGCTCATAATGGATTTGTTTATTTGATATACATAATATTGATACACACACGTTTTTTTAACTTTAACGAGTCGAGCTCACAAGTTACCTATTTTGTTCAGTTGCACACAAAATATACAAATGTCAAATAATTGATCAAACCATGTTATCACACATGACAACTCATGTAACAAGTTGTTTTTTTACGCACTAGCAAAGAATTAAGACAATAGAGTTAAACACGAACACATCATTTTCATTCTCTCCAAAAAACAAATCACACAATTGAAAGGTTCAATTTACTGGTGAGCAAATCCGAGTCGGAGCCAAAAAACCGAGCCAAATCGTGTAATTTCTTGCGATCCAATTCGATTTTTAGAGTGTGATAATCTTTGATTTGGTTTTTTCTACACTGCGGTGCACTTGAGTTAACATTTTCCACAAATTCGGTCTTTTTGGGTTTGGTGCGGTTTTGTATTGAATCGCAACAATTTAAAAATAAATGTAAAGAAAAAGCAAAACAAATTTAAAAATAAATGTAAACAAAAAGCAAAACAAAATCGAATCAATCCATGCATATCAGTTCAGTTCATTTATTTTAGTATAAATAAATTTCAGTTCACTTTTCTTTTATATTACGGTACGATTCAAATGTTTTTTAATAGGCTCAATCTTACGGTAATTTGTGGTTTGGTGTTGTTTAGCACCAAACCGCACCATTATTCACCCATAGCTCGACCCTACCAGTGTTGGGCGAAGTTTGAACCATCAGGCCATGCATATACACACGCACACAAGCATGGGTATATGTTGATCCAACAGTTCACACCTGCATGCCCGATGAATTTTTCCATAAAATTTTATGATCATATCCTTAAAAAAGAGGGATTTCAACTTTACCACATTATCGTACAAGATTCATTTCACCAAACAATAAAATCGCCTTCACAAGCAATCCCATCCCGACATAGCTCCTCCCATAAACCTCACAATTTGAATAACTGAATAAGTGGCTAGGGCCTGCAGCTATCTTCTACCTAATCGGGGAAAAGATTATTAGCCATTTGAAAACCTTGGATGGAAATCACAATCAAACTACTACAATGAAGTTAAGACAAATTGAGCCCTTCCTAGGCAGGGTGTCTCAGATGCAATTCGGAGATAAGTCAATACTCAATACAACACAGCACAAGTGGGGAAAAAATAGATGTTGGAATGTCACAGGCAGGCAGATCAGTCAAAAACTACAAATCTCAAAACATAAAGACATAAAAAAGAAACAACTAGCAAAGGAACCCAACTCAAACGAGAAGAGCCATAAACAAACCAAACCCACTAAGCGGCATCCACATCAGGAGTCTCGAGAACTGCCTGCTCAGCCTCCTGCACCTCCTTCTCGGTTTTCCTTCCTTTCTTCGACTTGTAGTACACGCTCATGAATGTCCCCACGGCACCATACTTGCGCCTGCAGTGCTCGTAAAGCCCAGCATCAAACATTCTCCAGAAATTCTTCTCCGTGAGCTCAGACACAGCGTATTGTGGCTGAAAACCGTGATTCTCGATCAGCCAACTCTCCATGCGGCGGACAGCCTCGGCCCCATCAAACACCTCACCCCTCAAGACGGGCCCCGGGGCATAGTAGACTCCCACATCAGTATACATCTGAGCATAGTTTGTGTCTCCTTGCCTACGCTCTTGCTCGAACCCTGGTTCTGGGTAAACCATGGTTTTCACTGGTAGTTGGTAAAGCCTATGTGGGCAGAGCCAAAGTGGGTAGACCTGTTCGAGTACATTCAATGATTCAATTGTTAATTCAGCCACATTGAACTTTCAGAATCAACTACTGCATAAACTATATATCTATATATATATAATTGCTAGCTAAGCAATAAATTTTACCTAATAGATAAAACCTAATAAATTTTACCTATGTGGCAAATCATTAATAAAACCTAATAAATAGAACCTATTAAATTTTATTTATGTGGCATTAATACACCCAATCTCATTAATAAGAAAATATTTCATTACATTTTTTTGGGTTAATTAAAACAAAAACCATTATATTTTATGTTAATTGATTAATAATTATATTTTTTATTGAATAATATAATAGTAAATATTAAAATTAGTAATTATATTTTATACTAAATAATATATGAAAGTTACATAAAATTATATTTTACACTAAAATCAATATTTTTTTATATGATGAAGATGTTGTTTATTAATAAATTAATTTTTTTTATGTCATAGTAAAATTTCTTAAAATCACATAAGCAATTGTTATAATAAATGTAATATTTTTCAGCTAATTAATTGGTCATGATCACTCAAAATTATAAAAAGTATATATTTATTACATTTTATGCAATCAATATAGTGATTCGTATACAATCAAATCGTGTGTACTATTTATTTTAACCAATGATCAAATTTTAAAATATAATACTATTATATAATTTATAATTTTAATATTATATACATAAATATAACTTGTAATACTATATGTTTGAAATATAATACAATTATATAACTTATAATTTTTATATTATATACATAAATATAACTTATAATATTTAATTTTATTTGTATTTGTGCATTAGTCGAATACTAGTATATATAATTACTAGCTAATAGCATTAAAGAAAACCTATTTAATAAAACCTCTAAAATTTTTCCTCCATTTTCGGTTACAAAATTTATCATAATGTTTTTTACTTCTCACATTAATACATCATAGAGTGTAATCATGTATTTTTCTATTATATTATATAATAATTAATGCTAATACCAACTAATAATAATTCACAATAAATATAAATTGCATAATTATAAACAATTGTTTCATGTTATTTATTTTAACATCAATATTCTCTTTTTCTTTTGTATCTCATGAAAAAAATTCTTTAAAAACAATTAGTAAATTGTTTTAATAGCATAATCAAACAACTTTAGAATCATATAAACAATTGTTTTTGTAATAATAATAATAATAATAATAATCAAACTGCTATTATATAATGATAATAAACAATTGTTCATAATATATAATAAACAATCATTAATTTATTTTTCCTAATGATTAAATTTTAAAAATGTAATATGTTCAGTATCTAAAATTTTAATATTAAATTTTCAAATATTACTTATAATATTTTATGTACATGCACAGGATATTTACTAGTTATTATTATTATTATAATCACGCTAAGGGCGTGTTTGTATACGAATATATCCGCTCACGATGAGTTTTTTTGGTCAACCACAATTAATTTCGAAAATATTAAAATAATATTTTAAATAAAATAATTAAAGTTGTGCAAAAGTAGAAGATACATAATGTGAAGTAATGGTTAGTTAAAATGATGCGAGTGGATGAATAGTGAATTTAGCCACATTGAACTTTCAGAATCAATTACTGCATAATTATTTATTATAATTAAGCCAAAAGTTCAGGGTTAATCTTGTAATTTCCAAGCAGAGCATAGCGAAGAATTACCTCCATTTCTCGGTGGACCCATTCAAGAGCATCCCCAACCTTATAAAGCGGGACGAGCATATCCTGAATGACATGCATCTCATGGTAATAGTTTCTGATGGCTTCCCCTTGAGTGGCCTTGAGAAGGGAGACTTTAGGCGGCATCATCCACCCTAACAGAAACCTGAACCAGAACTGATCAGCAAACGGAAGAATGAGCTTTCCCTCCCAATACAAGCACCTCGTGTGCCTGTGGTAATATTCTCTGGTCGGGATATACTCAACAAACTCCCCCTTCTTCAGTGCCGTTTGGGCATGCTGGTAGAACCATGGCTTGAACCACCACCCGACGCTATTGATTTTATTACCCTTCATCTTGGCTTCCTCTTTAGAAGCATACCTACCAGTCATGCAAACGGCTTCAGTCGGGGAGTAAATCATGGTCTCAACAAAATCCGGAACTTTATCAGGATTGTCTTGGTCTCCATCCCTTGGGGCAAAGGAATCCATATATCCCTGTGCAAGCTCTTTAAGATTGCCCACCACTGGCTTATATGTCAGCCTCATGTATTCCTTCACGGGTATAAGCTTAATCTCAGCCGCCACAAGAAGTCCCAGAGTTCCTTGAGACCAAGGGATAGCGTAGAAAAGGTCTGAGTATTCATTGTCCTTCGTGGCCCTAACCAAACGGCCGTCCGCCAAAACTATCTCATAAGCCACAACAGTATCTGAGAACAAGCCATAAATGTGAGAGCTTCCTTCAATTCCATAGCCATTGATCAAACCACCAACGGTCAAGTCATCGAGCTCGGCAACAACTGCTAAGGCCAAATTCATGGGGACAGTAGCCCGGGAAATCTGGCCCATATTGACTAAAGGCTCCACCCGAGCAATCATTCTCTCCCGATCTATGTCCAGAATGTGTCTGAAGGCGGAAAGGTCAACCTCGAAATGCCGAGCACGCTTATAGTCCACATTACGCATGCCAACAGCAATCCATGGCTTTCTTGCCGTGCAGACCAAGCCATCCTTCTTTGGGTTCCTCTCCTTGAGGCGCTTCACGACTTTCTTGACGTTCTCATCGTGTTCCTTCTGACGCTGCTTGAAAGATTTGCACTCGGACTTCACGTCCCCAAGGTACGTGAGGAAGTACAGTGTGAAGGAAATAGGAAGGACAACAAAGATGACGATTATCCATCGGAACTGAACAAAGTAGTCCACCCACACCTTCTTTCTCTTGGGACGTAGTGGGGCCTCGAGATCCGACATTGTGGGAAATGAAGAGACCTAAAACAATGGTAAACATTTATTTAAGTGGGAACTTTTCACATGCATAAAAACAAGGCACGGAGATGAGTGCTGATAAATACACATGTAAAAACAGTGGCGCGTATAGATAATTAAGCAATGTGAAGGGCCATTAATGAATGACTCTAAGTAAACGAAGTCCAGCAGAATCACGACCTCGAATATATAGTAGTGAAAGATTTCATGAAATGTGACTTTATAAATCATCATAAGTTATCCAAATATAAGCAAATGTAGATGAAATTTATTAAGTTATGACCAGTCCATATTAAATCTCCCCTTACGCTTGGCAGAAAGCAACTCATTTTAAATGTTATGTTGAAAAGATGAAGAAACTGGTTGTCATGTATAGAATGCAACCACTATTTCTGCATTCCCAGCCCTGCAGCCCTGTGATATACCTCCTCGTGGACATGCTGGCTCAACAAAACTCCCAACTGTACCACTCAACTCATGGAGGACAACAATCTTCACATTAATGGTGCCTATAGTTAGATTTACATTTATTGTTGTTGTATGAAGATGATAGTTCAAACATTATATATATATACACACACACACACACACTGAAGGCCGCCCCCATCATAAATCTGCATTTCTACTTGTTATTTCATATTTCAAATTGCCAATAGCCCATTACTGTTGGTTATTTCATTTTTTCATATTTCAAATCCCCCATCAGTGTTGGTCGAACTATTTGACAGAACCAGAATCATAGAAAATACGACATCACATGCCAGTCACCCTGAAGAAAAGATATAATAAAAAATACTAAAAAAAAAGTAAAATGACAGCCATGGGAAAAGCAGGTATGGCACATGACAAGCTGACTATATCCTATAGTTCGGCTACCCAAAATAAAAAGATATAAACGATAGCCACGAGCAAAACATGCATGCCAAAGCACAAGTCCCCAATTAACGAAACCAAGCTAATCTGCATAATTTGGAAAAAAAGAAAAAAAAATGTATTTCGAGAAATTAAATCAGATCATCATGTCACATGCATGTGCCTTTGCATACAACACCAATGCAGATAATTCTATTTAACAGAGACTTCATCCAGTAAAGGATTTAGCTCCAGCCATTAAAACCCAGGCTACACACTAGTGTTCAGCACCTGAGTCGGCTAAAACCAGAGGTACAAAACTTGTCGCACAAAGTACATACACTACTGAATAGCCAGATCTGCAGCATTAAGCGCAAATGTAACACAAATACATGCACAGAATCAAGTAAAAAACATGGATTCATCATATCAAACACTGAAACAACCTAAATCTGGCCAGATCTACAACAAGCAACTATGAGAAATATGAATTTGCCCTTCGTTTTTCGCACACACACATAGACAAAGTCATGGCATTGATTTTCGCACAAACACGAGCAACGCATTTCCAGATTGAACCTTCGATTCAAAATCATTTAATAAAGGCTCAAACACAGACTAGATTACATCGGCAAACAAAATCTATGGAGAGAGACTGCAAGAGTAAGAGCACCTTTGCGAAAGTGAGGGTTTGAGTTGGACTGTAGAGTGACCCTCACAAGTGCTGTGCTGCTGCGAATATGTATTTAGTGGACATTGAAAATGGATGATATAGCCAAATAGCCCATAAGGTAAAGGGCATTTTCGGGAATAATTAATTTGTGTACTATGAGCATGATTGGAAGATATAGCCAGTAGCTGTCACCTGCCAGCTAGAAAGAAACTAATGTGAGATTATAGTACTGTATCTCCAATGTTTTAATGTTGTTATAGAATAAATTTTGACAAATATCAATAAATTAAATGGATTGTGAACCATGTAAAATAAATGTAAAGTCTATAACTATAAAATTAAAAATTTGTCTCCAATGCACAATATAGTCTAACTACAATATTATGTAGTAAAAAAAATATCAAAAGTTTATAATATGTAGTAAAAAAATTATTTAAACAATTAAATAATTTGAAATTGGTAAGAATAATTCTCTCTCTTATCTTAATTGGCTAGCTAGAGTGTGGATGAGAATGTTGATGAACTACATTCTTGTCTACATTGTTGACATTAATTGTGTCCACATCATCACAACATTTGTGATCACATTGTGCATTGAAGGATGAAAAGTTATGACATTGTTAAATATATTGATGTTGAATGTAATTTACCACAACAACATTTGAGCATTGGAGATGCTCTTAGAGTGGATGATATAATACCACAAGCTTTTGGTTCAATCACAAAAAATTGTATATTACCTAAAAAATAGACATAGTCTAAAAAAATGTAGTCTCCGATACAAACAAAAATAGACTGTGTCTTACTGATGTGGCAGTCAGAAAAAAAGAGATTCGGTCTATCCTTAAGTCTATTTTAGACCCAAGTCTCGCGTTGAAGTGGATTTTATCAATTTTACATAGTTTTATCAATGTCATCCGGGATTTATTTACATGTCACATAGGCAAGGCTATACTCAATGCACTGTAAATGCTCCAGTAGCGGTACTATGGTAACACAAATATCTAGTTTTATTAGATATATTTTTTAACTAAAAATTAAGTCAAATTTAACGCAACTCTTTATTCTTTATTATTATCAATATAATTAAATAGATCATTTTAATACATCACATCACCTTCTACTTATACATTAAATCAACTATAATTATTATATTTTAAAATTATTTAATTGCAGATTCAAGATTCCACTCAAACCAAACTCAATCAACTTTACCTTGAATTATCTCACTTTATTCAATAAATTCCATCAAATCCAAATTAACTTATATATCCGATCACACTCTATTATAATCAAACCTAACCAACTCAACCAATCAAATACAAAATAACTTATATCTAATCAACCCTATCGTTATCAGACTCAACCAACCTAATTTTTTGTCCGACTGTTAAAAGATGTTAGTTTCCTACAGTTTGAATAACAATCGAATGAGCTTCAAATGAGTTTTTATTCGCAAACGTTGAGTTTGTTAACAATCTTAAATAATGACTACTAGGATTATTTTATTAACAACAAATATACCTTTGTAAAATATTTGGAACTGCTAAAAGAGTAGTGAAACAATCATGGAGCTATAATATTTTGATATCGTTTTCATTTTCAAATTAATTTTTCCACCGATAAGCATGTTATTCAAATTGAGTTGTTCACAAACAAAACTCTAGCTTAACTCGTGAATACTCGAGATCTTCTCTTTTGAGCCGAGTGTGAAGTGTGAACATCCAACAATCTCGTTTGTTAAATAAATTGAGTCGAGCTTGTTCACAATCAACTCAAATCTTTTTACCCATGTTAAGATTGTTTTATTAACAATGTAAGATGAAAGGTCACTAAGGGCTCGATTGTTTATGAAATAATTTGTTCAAAATGAGTTATTTTTGTTAAGTATAGTTAATTTTGAAAAATGTAGTATGCTTAGTTGTTAGTGTAATTTTAAGAATGTATTAAAATAATATTTAAAGTAAAATGATTAAAATTGATTTGATGTAAAAGTGAGAGATAAATGATTGAAAATGATATGCGAGTGGATTAATAGTGAATTAAGGTTGATGTGATGTGTAAGAATGATTGGTTTGTATTATTTAATTATATGAATAATATTAAAGATAGTATGATTGAATTAAAGTTGAGTTAAATTTTGAGTATGAAATAAAGATAAGTAAAATAATTCATAAATAATCAAACCGTAAGCCTTCTGAATTGGTAAAATATTTGGAAATGCTAATAGCAGAACAATTATGCTAAAGTATTCAGATAATTTTTTATTTTTCTTTCCAAACTATTATTTTTTTTTTCACTAGTGTTATTCAAATTAAGTTGTTCTTATTTTTCTTTCCAAACTATTATTTTTTTTTTTTCACTAGTGTTATTCAAAATTAAGTTGTTCACAAGCATAACTCGAGGTCGACTTTTGAATGCTCGGGACTTTTTCGTTCGAGCCGAGTGCGAACATCCAATCGATCTTGTTTGTTAAATAAATTGAGTGTAGCTTGTTCACGATCAACTTAAAATTTTTATATTTTTTATGAATTTTAAATGAAACAGTTGAACCGAACTTATTAGAAATAGTTGTTTTAAAGTTTAAGTTTATTAAAACGAGTCAAACTCAGACTCATTTATTTAACCAACATGAATTCTAATATAAATTATTCGAATCAAATAACACCCGACTCAACATAAATATATAATAATAATATCACGTGTCCCCTATAGCAATCTCAATCCCATGTTTACTCTGTTGTTATCTTAATTATGATATTATATTACATGTATAGCAATCTCAATCCCATGTTTACTCTGTTGTTATCTTAATTATAATATCATACATGTTGAACCTAATAAATAATTTACTTTACAATTTAAGACAAGTTTTATCCTTTCCTTGTCCCTGCCTAAAGCTATATTAAATAGTAACTAGGTATAGTCCATGCCTAATGATATATTTTAATTTCAATAGGTGTACTTATATATTTCGAATATCATACTTTTAAAAATAACATAACTTTAAAACTTGACATTTCATAATATAAAATATATATTTTTTGTAATAAAGCATGATTGTTTAACTAATAATTAATATAATATAGTAGATTTTGTGATTCAATAAACATACATTTCTCAAATGAATTTACAAATTTATTTTTTTTCGAAAGTTTTTATCCTTTATTTTTATGTAATGAACTTGTTGGAAAAAAAATAAAAAGAATTTATCTATAAGTTATTTTTAATTTAGCACAAAAACTAACCATTTGACTAACTTTTTAAAATTCAAAAAGTTCATTTGAGATTTTGTATTCCAAAAAGCTTAAAATATCATGTAATAATTTTGACTACATGACAAACATTTGTTGCTTATCTTCCTTTGACTACAAACAAAATTTTGACGTTTAAGTTAACCTTGAGTATGACAGTGTAAGTTTACAAAAATGAGATATTTTGACAAAAATAAAACGTACCATGTGAATATAAAAAAAACAAAAACAAAACAAAAAGCGAAAATCTCGAAAATGGATCCCAGCAGGATTCGCGGAGTTGCTGGCCATCACATTTTGCATCAGGAGATGCACATGACACAGATCCCACCTTTTTATTTTTTTTTTTACTAATTCCTATTAAGACTAAATTAACATAATCGGTGGATTATATTATTTATAATCAACATTATTGCGGTCTACGTAAAATAATTTATTAATGACAAGGCAATCGTGCAAGTTAACGTTCCAAATTATATAAACTAGTATTTAATCATGTGCACATGTACAGTTGCAATTAAAAATTTATATGTTATAGTTGTGAAATTAATATTTAAAATCACAAATTAGATAATGAGCATCATATTTTATAAATTTTATCATTAGTAAAAATGAGCGCTATAAATATAAACTATTAGATTTAAATATTAATCTTTATTGATTGCAATAGTGTAACTTTTGCAATTTTAGCTAATTACGACTAATTCATTTACATAAATATTTTTTTGTAAAAGATAATGAAATATCATTTAATGTGACTTTATGATTAGTTAGTATTTAGTAGTAGCTATTATCTAATGAAATAAATAAAAAATATAACTAATTAATTGATTCAAGATGTAATGGAAAATGGAGGGAAAAAAAAGTTTTATTAAATGTTTTGCCAACAATTATATATAGATATATAGATACCGGTACGTGTATTACACAAGTTTTATGTTTTGTTAATCAATTTATACTTAAAATTTTTTAAAAAAAATAATTAATTTGTAAATATTTTTTTAAAAAACTCTTATTATTTATATTTAAAATACACGTCACTTATATGACTTACCATATTATATTATAATAATTTTTTACTTATATCAAAACACTTCGTAGTTAATTTATTTATTTATATGTACAATAAACCACGTATATACTAGAAAATAATATTAAAACATAATCAATGCTCTTAAAAAGATAATAAAATCTAGTATATTTATGGATATTCTAGGCCTAGTTATTTTTGGATTGTAAATAATTTAAAATTCATCCAACCCAAATTAAAAAAATCATGAAAATTTGACACATAGGATTTCGAAGCATGCGGGCATTCCACTTAAACTAAACACATTCGTGAATTATATGTAGGGGTTGTTTTCATAATAATTGTATGGGCAATATTCTTTTAGTGGGGTAACTACTAGAAATTGTGCATTAGTAACCAAAATTTGCAACTAAATTTTAATTATTACAATAGTAACAATTATTTATATACAGAATATACTTTCAGAAACAGAATGTACTTTAAACAATTATATTTATATTAGTAACTAATTTTGTGACTAACACCCTATGTCACAAATACATATACATTATTTTAATTTAAAGACTTAAAATTGTAGCATATTCTAATTTATATAATATTAATATAAAATATAAATATTTCATTTATCGTCGTTACAAGTTCGAACACTAGAGTAAGGTTCATTCGAAGCTAGTTTGAGAAAAATGCTTGAATTGGACTAAATGAGCTAAACTCAATGCCTCACTCTCTTATCTAAAAGTTCAATTAGTAGATCACACTACGGCAAAAAGGAGTTGTAACAACATAAATATAGTGACATTTTTTAAAATTGTAATTAAAATTGATGTATTTGTGAAGTTTTTTAAAAAGCATTACAAAGATAAAATTATTCCAAACCATTTGTGTTGAATAAGAGCTCATTCTTTTGTTAATCAAGTCGAGCTCGAATAAAAAACGAGGTTCGTTTAATAATTGAACAAATCCGAGCTTATTCGCAAATGTTCAGTAATGTCCACGAACATTAATTTAATAAATTTTTATTTTATTTTTTATGTTTATATATATTATATTTATTTATAAAAAGCCTAAAATATGAAGTTATTTTATTTAATTAAATATTTATTTTCGAGCTTAAATGAGTTCGAACGAATGTCTCGTGCTAATCATATAATTTTAAATATTTTTTTAATTGGTCCAGCCCGGAGCTTGTGGGGCAGGTCAAATCTACCCCATTTTCAAAACGGGTCGGACCATGTTCGCCTCGTTAGTTGAGCGGGCTGCCTCAGAGTCTTATTTCCTGCACCTGCCTAGCTCGACCACCCCGGCCTCACCCGCTTTTTGTTTATATTTATTTTATAGTAACACACACACGCACATACATATATAATAGGAGCAGTGGTATATTTACCAAAAATTGAAAAATCGAACCAAATTCACAAGGAAATAAAACTGCAACATATCGACTAATTTTTAATGGTAACCGATAATCGGTTACCGAAAATCACTCGATTCGGTGTCAGTACCGCCCCATGAAGTTAGTTCGGTTAATTAGGAACAAATTTTCTCGATTCTAATTTGGTTTCTATTATTGAATAATAGTCTCGTTCTTAATTTGGTTTCTATTTATCAAACACTAGAAACGTGTTGTTTGTTACAAAAACCGTTAGTGATAACTTAGAAACAAAGAAAAAAATAGCATAAATGATTTTGTAGATTATTACTGTAAGAATGATAACATTGGCTATGATGGCCTATGTTGGAAACACCATATTAGGCCCAAAACAGAGATGCGACATTTGAATATTCTAGGCCGTCATGTGTGGGCTTGGGCCGCCTTTCTAAAAGCACAATGATGAGGTAAAGACCAGCCTGCCACGTGTTTTGACCCTTTCATTCTTTTTTCCCTTCGTAGCCGTTGCAACTTCCATGGTCTCCAAAGAGCCCTTCGTTCAGCCTTTTCGACGCAAACAAAACCCGAGGGCCTTTTCGTCATTTTCGCCTCTCCCACCTTCATCTTCATCTCTAGAAACAGTGCGAAGCTCTCTCTCTCACACACACACTCACACTCACTCCACGCACCACATCCTCTCTCAGGGTACTGAGGATTTTTCCGGCCATGGCTTCTTCCTCGGCCGCGAAGCCGGAGGAGACAGGCGGCGGAGAGAGCTCGGAAGTGCCCCCGCCTCCACCACTGCTGCCGCTGGGCGGCGGCGATCAGATTTTGTTGTATAGAGGTCTGAAAAAGGCGAAGAGAGAGAGGGGATGCACGGCTAAGGAGCGCATCAGTAAGATGCCGCCTTGCACCGCCGGCAAACGCAGCTCAATTTATCGAGGGGTCACCAGGTACGCCGACAATCAAACGCGTGGTGCGCATCTTTTTAGCTGATTGTTTTGTGTGTGTTTTGGGTGCTGGAATTCTTCACGGTGCTGTAACTGAAGTTATAGGCACGAGAGTCCATCGCCATAGCTGTTAGAGCTTGGTACAACCTTTGATGCGGGAGGCACTATTTACTTGCTTGTTCTCTTACTCTTTTTTTCACCTCTTTTCAACTGTTCTTTTAATGATTAATAGCTATTTTTGCTTTTGTGCCTTTTGTTTCCTCAAGAGCAGGCATAGATGGACTGGTCGGTATGAAGCTCATCTTTGGGATAAAAGTACCTGGAATCAAAATCAGAACAAAAAGGGAAAGCAAGGTTGGTGTGCTTATACATATGAATCCTTATTCAAGTGTTAATAATTCGACTTTCGATGTTGTGAAAAGAGGATCTTATTTGTCTCTTGTTTGGCTTTTTTTTTGTTGTTATCGACGTTTGATGGGGAATCGATGCTGGTGCCCTGGTTATTATTGACAGTGTACTTGGGTAAGTAATCTGATCACTTTATGTTTTGGGAGGAAAAATGGGGTAACAAGGACTTCAGGCTGATGTTGTTAGTTCAAAACCGCGTTAGGTGCATATGATGATGAGGAAGCTGCAGCAAGAGCTTATGATCTCGCAGCTCTTAAATATTGGGGCCCAGGAACACTCATTAATTTTCCTGTAAGAAGTTGTGAATTCTATTCTTGCGGTTGAGTTTATTTCACTTCTGCATTGCTTTACGAGTCTCATGGTTTTGTAGTTGGTAAATGATTTTATTTGTTCCTTTCCATGGTCTGGATTCACATTTGCTTTTACTTTGTATGATGTGTTGGGTCTGTACAGGTGACAGATTATAGTAGAGACCTTGAGGAAATGCAAAATGTCTCGAGGGAAGATTATCTAGCGTCACTTAGAAGGTTCGTATAGTATTCATTCAAATATACGATTTTCTTATGGCATTCTTAGAATTTAGTTTTTACATGTCATCTCCTTTACAGGAAGAGTAGTGGTTTCTCAAGGGGTATGTCAAAATATCGGCCCCTCTCCAGGTATTCTACCACACAATTATCCAGTACTTTTACAAGTTAATGAATAATGGTAATACCTGGGACACTGCACAAATATCTTTTTTGCTATTTATCATCTGAAGTCTTTATGCTTATAATTGAACGATTGTGTAACTGATTTTTTTTTGGCATCTTTTCACATCACTTTATAACCTTTTGAATTCAATGTAGTCGATGGGATTCCCAGTTTGGCCAAGGGCCTGCACCTGACTACAACAGTGAGTTCTATGGTGAGACCAGCTGAGAGTTCTAACTTCTAATAGCCTCATTTGTTTTTACGCTGAACACGAATCTGAATTTCTACCATTGACTTCTTCTCCTCTGACTACAATTGAGGGTACAGGTGATGATGTTGCTGCAGGAAGTGGTTACTCCACCGAACGGAAAATCGACTTGTCCAATCACATCAAATGGTGGGGGGCAAATAAATCTGGTCAAACTGACTTCCGTTTAAGGGCCTTAGATGAAACAAACATTGGGTTTCCCGATGATGTTGCTAGTGAACTTAAAGATTTAGAATGCTCGGCCGGCAAGCCCACTGAACCCTACGAAATGCCTCGGCTAGGCTTCCCTCCAGAAAGATTGAAGCACAAAAAGATATCTGCCTTGAGCACTTTACTCAACTCAGATGCGTACAAGCGCCTTGAGGAGAAAGTATCGAAAAATAAAGAAAAGGATGAGAATAATGAAAATGAGAACAAGAACAATATATTAGACAAAATTGAGGTTGGAAAAACGGCTGACAGAACATGCCACGATGGAGGAAGTGAAGGACAGGAGCACGGTTTGGCATTTGGATTAGGTGGAGGATTATCTATTCATAGAAATGCTTACCCTTTAACCTCTCTTTTGTCAGCTCCGCTAATTACCAACTACAATGGTATTGAGTCTATTGACCCATTGGCTGATTCTGCACTTTGGAGTAATCTCATTCCTGTTCTTCAATCGGGTCCTGGATCTTCAAACACAAACGAGGTCTGCTATTCTTCTGCCGAGTTTATTTTCATATGATTGAATATGCATTTGTGAATGCTGATAAATATGATAAATTTTGATTCAGGGCTGTGAATATTTTCAGCTTATGTAATGTTTGATTAAGGTCTAAAAGTTCTTTATAGGAGACACTGATGTGTTTTTAAATCACGGAGAGGATAGTTAGATTAAGTAATTTTTATGTTTTTGGGTGTGATCTCAAGAATCTCAACAAAGCAAATCAACTCGTGCAAAATCAGAGAAGATTTTGGATTCTCTTTTGAAAAAAAAAAAAAATAAAAAAAATTGATTGCATATTTTTAGGCATGAAAAAGTGCTGAAAATCATGTGCAGGTTACCAAAAATGAGTCGAGCCCCGATTATACTTTCTTTCATCAAGGAGATTAAGCATCACGAATTGTCCGCTTTCGGTTCTGATGCTTCCCGAGTGATCGGTTGATGAATAGTGGNTTTTTCATTGTCTTCTACACGATATGTTGAATGTAATACTTCATTGTATAGTTAAAAATGCTTTTGACAACACAGGCAGCTTATCGTTAGAACTATTATTATCTGTATTACTCTCAGTTTTTCCGATGCCGATGTTTGTGCTTTCTACGCTTTTACCGATGTGTACAGAATATGATATATATAAAATTCTGGAGCAAAATAAGTCACACGATGTAGTTTATTTGAGTTTTTAGTTCACCCAAATTCAGAAAATTCAGCAAAAAATTCAGTCACGCTTATTCTCTCATTCAATTCAAATTGACTGAACAATGCCTTCAAAACACGACTCGTTAAAAGAGTAAAAATACAATGAAAAATTCTCCAAACCACTCTAGCTTAGCAAAATTATAATATTCTTCTTCTTCATACGTTAAGCTTTTTACGCTCACCGAGAAGGTAAGCCAAAAGACAGAGTAGATATATAACACATCTTTCAACACAAGAAATATCATATATCCCTTTTCAATCTCTGCTTTTATTCAAAACAACAGCAAGGTCTCGAAGCTCCTCAAACGCGTGCATTGTCTCAGAATCAAATCCTCCAGCAAACTGCACGAATCATTTTCAGACACAAACCATTGGAATACAAGTGGCGAACAAAAAAATCTTACAAAAAAATGTGTTTTATTTCAGGTTTTCGCTAACCTGATGAATTCGAAAAGCAAATCTTACGCCCTGAAGTAACATATAATCCAAGGACGAATCTTTATTATTATCGGGTGGTACTCCTCCTCCCTTGGACTGAAGTTCCATTGCCACTCTCTTCATGTACATTTTCGCCAACTTCACCGAGCCAAACTTTATCTGCATAATTGTCGAGCCAAATTGATTAAATTGCCGAAAATTAATCAAGAAAGAGAATGAAAGAAAACATTAGTCACATACGGACCTTGCTTAATATTCCCATGTCCAACATCCAGTCTGTCGGGATGTGGAACTCCTTGCAGTGCCTCATTAGTGAATCTCTTGTTCGGAGAATATCATGCACAGTACGTTCCATTCTGATGAAAAGATCAAATTTTTAAAAAGAAAAAGAAGATCATTCATGTTAACAGAAAACCGAACCATATTGATGTCAGTATGAATGAAGTCTTACCTTTCGGACAAAGCTGCAATTTTCTTTAATGCAAGATCACATGGCAAATGAGGATCATCTTTGTAATTTATAACTTCTTGCTCCAACCTTTTCAGATCTCTGTATCCAAATGCCGCCTCACGTAAAGTGTCCGCTTTCTTTTCCGGCCATTCAAAGTGTTTCAAAACTGCCCTTTCATCCACCTGTAAAAAGCCAAGTCAAACGGAAGGAGATTAATTTTGGAAAAATAAATAAATGTAGTGAATTTTATTTATTTATTTTTTTTTATGGCAAGAATCTTACGAGAAAGCAGAGTTCATCATCAAGCCACTTCACGAACGCAACAACATCCTCAATATATCGGTAAACCGCGCTGTTGACCTCTTGTATTAGAGAGTTCACAAATTCTCCTTGAGTCTCAACATCTGCCTTTATCTACACTCATACATTCAGACAAAAATAAATAAATAAATAAATAAAATCCTACATTCTATTATTTTTCATATGTTCAAGAAAAAAACAGAACAAAAAGCACTAACCGCAAGCAAATGAGACGAACGGTTCTCAATTTCGTCTATCATGCTACTCCGAACATTCGCTACACTTAATTCATCCGTAGTCCCCGAATTCAAGCAGTCCTTTCTCGATTCTCTCTTCATGAGCGAGTGGTAAAACTCGACTACCTGTGGGGCCCGCTGAACTTTCCCGCCCGTTGTGGCCCGAGCCACCATTAGTCTTTGAGGAGGTGGTGGGGGTGGAGGAGGAGCTGAAGGGGGAAAACCGGAAGAAGAAGCCAAAAAAGTTTCTTGCTTTATTAATTCTCTTGAATCACTGCAAGAAGGTCTCGGAGGAGGATTAGCAATTCTCAAAGCCCTTTTTTTCTCAACAACATCTAAAGAGGCCGTCGAATAAACTCGGGCACGGTTGCTTACTACTTCCAAGTCGTATTTTTCCGAAACTAATGCCTCTTTCGAGCATATAAAGCTATCCGACTGTCTCTTTTTATTATTAAATGCTAAATCTTTTGGACAGCAATTTGTTCCACTAATAGAGTGCCTTCTTGCCGAACTCTTTTGTTCGTCCCATGTAAAGTTCCGGTTCTTTATTTGTTGCAAGTCTTCATCGGTAATCGGCCATTTTTTGAACTTTTTGACAAGGTACAGCTGCCTCTTAGTGGCCGTGTTGTTGTTGTCATCAGAATCTTCTTCCTCAACTGGATAAGGCGAAAAGCAAATGGATTCTGGGCTTGATGAGTGCTTATCAGAAAGATTGTTGTTAGAACAACTTCTTAATTCATCTCTTAAACATGAGTTGACCCATCTTAGATAAGCTAGTTCTTCAACTTCGTTCATCCGACTTATTTGAAGACCTTCGACTTGCTTGCTGAGGTCTTCATTGGTGTGCCTTAGCAAAGAGGCCTCTGCCTTAATTTGCTCCACAGTGTTACTCTGCAAATCAGACAAACAAACAATGTGACTTGTTATACTGTTTTTACTTAAGAAAACAATGTAAAAGTAAGGAAACCAACAAACAAATATAGCCATTTACATATTCCAACTTCTACTTCTGAGTAGGAAAAATAGTAAACATGCAAAAGTAAAGGAAAAAGCCCTCTTCTGATTTCTGATATTTATTAATGATCATGCCATCACTAACCATTAATTAAACATATACAACAACAACTTTATGATCCAAGAAGATACAATTATCAAACTACCTGACTAAAATAAAATTTTACAATGACATTTGATCTAGGATAACAATAAGGCTATGTTTGGTAACCAAATAAGCTAGCTAATTACTTATTTGGTTAGTTTATAAGCTTCCTGTATTCAAATAAGTTTCGTTTAGTAGGACTAGCTTATCTCATAAGCTTCTTGTGTAACTTATCAACTAATTTTACCGAACACTTTTATCATATAAGCAAGCTGTTCAACTCTGAGTCATAACCTATAAGCTATAAGCTCGAAAATCACTTATAAGTTATAAGTTAGTTTATTAGCTATCAACCAACTTATCAGCTAGTTTTACCAAACATACCCTAAAAACACAACTAAATGAAAGAAAAACTTGGTAAAAATGAAATAGCAAACAATAGGTTGTGATATGTACCTCATGAACTTTAGAAAGGGCAGCTAATTGGGCTTCCAAGGTTGCAATCCTCCCAGAAAGAGTTCTCGTTTGAAGCTGCAGCTCCTTGTTCAAGCGCCTCAACTCTAAAACCTCCATCTCCACACTACTCAAATCATCATCATGTACCTCAGTTATCAAAATCTCATCTTGCTTTTTTCCCATTACAGAATTCAAGGCCTCAACCTGAGACAAAAGATTTGCCTTTTCTCCTTCGAGCAAACCCACTTTCTTGAGAAGTCCATTAACTTCACTCCTTTTCGATTCAAGCTCCCTCTCGACCTCCTTCTTCGTACACTCCGAAAGCTCGGCTTGCAAAATGACCTCCCTGTCCTTGGATTCTTGCAGCAAGTTCCTCAAGTGATCGATTTCGAGAAAAAGATCCTCCGAAGAAGCTGTAAAAGATTTAGTCTTGCTGTGAATTGTCTGAGGGTGCACTTGGGTAGCGTTTATCGAGCACGAGAGGTCACCAATGAGGGATCTTTTGATCCTCGAATTCGAGACCGAAGGCGGCTGATGATTATTTCTCTGGTTCGCCACGTCAGCGCCAGTGAGCGGCGGTTTTTTGGTCTGAGCTGTGACGTGGACTACTCTGGTTTTGGTCTTTTTGTCGCCTGAAAACCCTTTTACTATGTTCGAGCCCCACGAAGATTTCATCTTTGGGACATTACTGTTTGCCTTCGCATTTCCATTGTTGTTTTTCGGAGGCTGGTTTTGATCAGCAAAGTTGGAAGCTTTAGGGTTATTAGCAGATGGGATTTCTTCCCTCATGATGAGCTGCAGTCAAGCTTCACTTTTTCAGCCTGAACACTCGAAGACCCTATTTTTTCAGCTAAACAACGTTAAAACACTCGGAGACCCTCTTGACACACTCAAGAACTCTCTGATTTTCGAGATTATGAACAATTCAGCTAAAATAATCTAACTTGATTGAAAAAAAGAAGAAGGGCACACACAACTCACAAGCATAAACAAAGGGTTCTTGTTCTTGTGCTGATTATTCAGAACAACAGAGGAAAGACGCCCATAAAAGAAAGAGCAGTGGTGGACTGTTTTTTTGTTCACTATTACACCTGATGGGATTCAAAACTCTTGAGATGTTTGATTAATTAATGCAAGATAATATACAAAGGTGGTCGATTTTGGGGACATGGGAGGAAAAAGAAAACAAGGGACTGTCTGTGTGACGATGTTTCTGTTCTGTTCTGATTTTCCGAAGCTCGAAAGAGTAAAAAATGGTGCTGGGTCGAACTTTTCGCTGCTTTTTTAGCCCTTTTTCTTTTTCTTTATTCTGTCGCCATTTGAATTTTGAAAATTTGAATCTGCGTGTGGCTGCGGAATCAGAGTTTTCAGATAATCGACGGCTGGGAGTGGAGCGCGCGAGGGGAAGATGATGACGTGTCAGAGAGGGTCGAAGGAAATTGGGTCCAAGTGTGACAACACCAACGGTCGAATTCCAAGCCCGGCACATATTTTTTAAATAGGTGTTGACGTGTTGTTTTTAAATTATATGGTTGATTATTATTGATATTATAAGGGACAAATTAAATAATCATCATTATTATTACAAAAGAGTATATACACGAGTATTTTGTGATATGATTAGTTTCACCTAGAAAGTGTTGGGAAGACTACGGCTATATTTGATAAAACTAGCTGATAACGGATAAATTAGCTTATAACTTATCAACAGTTTTTGAGCTTATAGCTTATGACTTTTAGTTGAAAAACTAGCTTATATGATAAAAGTATTCGGTAAAATTAACTGATAAGCTAGCTGAAGTAAAAATTTGAATTTATTTGAAAAGCTACCTAAAGAAACTTATGACATAAGTTCGAACTTTTTAAAAAAACTTGTCATACCAAACGAAGCTATAAGCTTTTTAAACAAGCTCGACCTTTTTAAAAAAGTCCATTCTACCAAACAAGACTTTAAAACTAAAAAAACTTATAAGCTAATTAAATAAGCTATAAGTTAGTTTATATGCCTACCAAACACAGCCTAAAAGGCTGGTGTGTCTAGTGGACCTCAGATAACATAAAAATGTATTAGAGCAATGACAAAGTCTTATTGTATACATTCATTGTAAGGTGTAATGTGTGCATTCCAGGCACATTTATTTACCTTGACTCAATTGTAGTTGTTTTTATTTATGTTAGAGAACCATTTTACTATTAAGCTGTCTATTAGTTAGTCAATTATATTTTCTTAATAAAAATCATACTCTATAAAATTGTTATATATTTTTGTATATTATTTATTAAGACATGACATTTGAGTATAAATTAATGTAAATCTAATAAAAAAATCGCAACTCACTAATCATTAAATAGTGTAACATCAACATTATCATATACTAGAAAATCTAACATTTGGCATGTAAACAATATATTTCCTTCTTAATTGTCCCTCCAACTCCAAGTGACAATTTACACTTGTTAGACGTGCAATTAGGCACAATTTTTAATCATTGACATGGATTATACTAAGAGAATCTTCAATGCATTGGGTCTAGTCTTGCCTATGTGGCAAGTAAATAAACCCAAGTCTTAGATGACGTGGATAAAATTATGTAAAATTAATAAAATTCACTCCAATGTAAAGAGACTAGGTCTCTACTTGGGTCTAAAATGGACTTAAGGGGAGACCGGGTCTCTTTTTCTGGCTGCCACATCAGCAGGACCCAATCTACTTTTATTTGCATTGGAGAATATATTTTTTTGGACTGAATCTATTTCTTATGTGGCATGTAATTTTTTGAGATTGAACCCAAAGCATTGTAGATGCTCCCAAAGCAAATACATGAATTGTACATAATCACTCAACACAAGTAGCTATAATACTAATTGACTTTTGACCCGTGTAATGATAAGGCTAGTTAGAACATAAATTGAATTTTACTTTATACAATGTGAATTAAGCTTGAGTGGAATTAGACAAGTAGTTGATAAACAAGATTGAACTTAGCCTAACCCGAATAAGAAAAAAAATAAAAAAAAAAGAATTACTTGCTCTTTGACTTGAGGCATGAGAAAATCTTCATTATTTAAAGTAATTATTTCGTCAACATTCTCAACTAATTATCACACGCCTACACAAAAATGAGGTCTAAGCAAATAGCAATTTTGGAATCGAGCATCGACTTTCGAGGTAGCATATGAGTATAATCTAAAGAGTAGTGCATTATTAATTTTCGATGACGTGATTAGCATTTATAAGATATTAAAAGGAAATCATAGGGTATCTATAACATAATTAAAGAAAATTTAACAATAAGCCATTAGTTGGTGGCATGACAATTCTCAATTTTTATGTATCACAAATTTAGTCAACGAGTCTAATTATCAGGTGAGTCGATTCCGCATTTTTTTTTTTTTAATAAAAATAGATATTTATATTAAAATTTTCATATTTTATCTATATTGTTTGTTAAAATATGACATTTCGATTTAAAAATCAAACATATATATGTTGATGATAAATTATGAATAACTCATATTTTCGGTATTAAAATTTTTTGTGCAAACTGGCTTAATCTTTAGGCTTATTGTTCAATGATTTTTTAAAAATGATAATACATAATACTTTTGCTTATATTATTTTAATAATATGACCACATTTCGGTTAACATAAATTTGTTTATTGAAAAAAATATGTTAGTCTAACAGATTTGACTAACGGAAAATTTAATGTTTAAGCATATATACTCGGGTATTGACTAATATTCATAAATAGTCATTATATTTGGGGGTAACTTATTTAGCTAACTTATACAAAAACATAAAATTGGAGAGCTAAAAATATATTTGGGGGTAACTTATTTGTTGAAATTGAACCCGTAAAAATCACAAAAAAAAAAAAAGGGATGAATTCTTGACCTATATATTAATAGGTGCTTTTGGGACTATTTTTAACCATATTTAGGCATGTGGATTTGTGTATACTGACTAGTAACTGCAAAGTATTAGTCCATCACATCCAACGAAAATGAATTTAAGTTATAAATCAAAGACCTATAATAAATTAGTGAAGTCCTAAAAAGTAAAAAGGTAAAAAAAATAAATAGGTCAAGCATCAGTGATGCAAGGATGAAGGAACTGAAGAATAAGGCAATTACAGGCAACAAAATTGTGGATATAGAAAATGAAGGAAGGGGAGATTGGTAAAGTTTTCCTCATATATATATATTTCCAAACCTAATAACAAGTCATCACTATTTAAAATAAATAATAAGTAATATCTAAATAACTAAAATTTACATTAACAATTTCTAAAAATTTCTCATTTACATCTAAGTAACTAATTATAAATGTTTAAAATTTTATAAAATAGTTGGTAAAATTAGTTGTTAAGTATTATACTAGAATTAGTTGGAATGACATTTATAAATATTTTTCTTATGTTCATTAATTTTAGTTTTGAAAAAATAAATATTATTTATATTTTTAAATATGAAAATTGTGATATATATTTTATTGCTATAGATTTGGATAAAAGGTGTGAACAGTGCACAAGTTTTTATTAAAAATGATTTTTTCTACAATTGTGAGATTGAAGAGAGTGTTGTATAGTTTATGTCCGTGTGGTATAAGTAAGGGAAATTAAGACTTGTATTTTTTTTTTCTTGAATCGCCAACATCAAACGCTAGCAAAAGCAACGTTTTCCATATTAGGTGATTGGCCAAAAAAGCTAATTGTAAAACATACGGGAATCGGGGTGCTGAAATACTGGCTGTTTACCAAACATGTTTTTTAGCTGATTGTAAAAAGTCAAACAGCTAATAGATGAAAAAGCTCCTTTTAGGCCAAAAAGCCATTAAACAAACACAACCAAAGTGGCAAAAGGAAATCAAAACGCCAAAACAAAACGCTGCAAAATGTAGTATTTTCATTTTTGGCGTTTTGAGCCCACAAGCTAATTTCAAAAGATGTTTTACCAAACAACAAAAAAACCAATTTTAGCTTTTCTCATTTCGGTCAAAACCGCTAAAACAGCTTTTTGTTGTTTTGGCAAAAAAAGCTGAAAAACTAACGGGGCCATTAACTTTTAAAGTATATTTACAATTAAATGGTTATAATAAGAAATGATATTAAAATGCAATTAATACATGTAACATTACCATAAATAATCAACATATTTATGGATAATCTGAACCTAATTATTTTTGGATTGGAAGTAAATTAAAATCAACCCAAGCCTAATAAAAAAGCATGTAATTTTGCCATATAGGATCACGAAGCATGCGAGTCTGTCACTTAAGGTCAATACATTCTGAATTAATATATAGGGGAGGGGATGTAACAACAGAGATGCAATGCCTATAACATAATACTAATACTTAATAATGATATTTTAAACTGAAAATTAAATAAATGAGCTCAAAAGATCTCATACCTTACATCCCTATGATTGTAATGGCATAAGACTGTTATTAAACATATTTAAAAAACTATAGATTTAATTAAATAACATCAATTTATGATATCTCACATAAAATTAGGTGAATATTAGTAGAGATAAAGAAGAGTGTTTTTAGGACAAAAACCCTTTTTTCCAAGAGTCATAGTCCTGGTGGGGCTCGTCTCTCCTCGTCAGATTAGGGGGAAAACTCGCCACGTGTAGTCTTTTTATTTGATTTAACTAAGTGATAAATTTTTTGATTTGGTCCTTATATTAAGGTTCATTTTCTTTTCTTTTTCCCTTTTATTATATTGTCAGCAGTTTCAAAACGTACGCGCAGAGACAGCCCAGGCAAAAACAACACACTGCAACCTTCTCTCTCTCTTTTCGTTGCTATTACTATTCAGTTTCTCTCTGTAAGTGGTGGGTTCGTGAATAAATTCGATCTTTACGGCGGAGTTTCTTAAATTTTTTATTTTTATTTGTTCAGTTTTTTCATAGTTTTGTTGTTATACGTAATCGAATGTGTTTTGGGAGACATCAAAGTCATCGTCTTTTTCGTCTCTTTTCTATATGACATACAACTTTCGGCTTTTTAATGAAAAATTCGTCCGTTCTTAATTTGTTTTTTAGGTCAAATTTCTAATTGAAAAGTGATTTCCCTAGTTTGGCTGCAAAGTTTTGATCTTTCTTGCTTAGGAGCAATTGGGTTTGGAATTTTTGATTGGTGTAAGGTGGATCTTGAGAGTTTTGTTTAATTGACTTTGTATTTTCTGTGTGATAGGCTGAATCAAAATGCTTCTTGTTCTCTTGGTTCACTTTTGTTACCAAGACTGATGGAAATATATATGTTTTTATCTGTTTCCTTGCTTAATTGTTTCTTGTTTTTTCAATTATTATGTTTTATTTTTTTATGTGTTATTGTTGTACCCATCCTTTTCAACAGGGCCCAGCTTTAGTTTCCCTTTTTAGTTGAATTTTTACCCTCCTTTAAAATGTGTTATTTGATCAATGATCTATCCCGGTTATTGATTTATTTCACTGATTATGGTTTGGTATTCAAATTTTCATGGCAGAATATTTGAGGAGGTCCCAATCAACAGTGCCTTAGCATACCAACTGATATAATTGATGCCAAAGATTTGATTTTTAGTCCTATTTGTTTTGTTAGAATAAGAGGAGGGATTTATCAGATGCTGAGTTTCACCAGGATAAGAACTCAGCAGAGGTCCAATAGATCCATGTCTTTAGGCGGTGGGGTTTTTAACTTTTTACTGTATTCATTGGGTTTTAATTTTTATTCATAGTTGTATTTTCTGTCAGATTTTAATTTTTCTTTCGCCGTTGCTGTTGTTCAGGCATGGATTATGCAGACCCCAAGAAGAAGAACAGTTTGCTCGGAAAAATCATGATGGTTTCAGCTCTTACTGCATTATGCATTCTTATGCTCAAGCAATCTCCAAATTTCAACACTCCAAGCCAAGTAATTTCTATTTCTTTTTCCGTGTTTTCTATTATTATTTTTATGTGTTCATCACCGAACAATTGCAACTAGCTTAGAATATCAGGCTGCAGAATTTTAAAAAATTTGTGTTGAGTGATTTCTTATAAAAATTTTCTTGATGGAAGGTGAAATTTTGAGAAGGGCCCTGCATAATCTGAGCTATATATAATTATCTTACCTTTCCAATTTTAAGTTTTATTCAGTTTCTAAATATTTAACCATGATATATTTTTGTACAGTTTTCGAGTCATGAACCGGGAGTGACTCACGTTTTACTAACCGGAGGTGCCGGTTACATTGGTTCACATGCTGCATTACGGCTTCTTAAGGAATCATATCGTGTGACAATAGTGGTACCATTTTAATGCAATCATATTTGCAATTTTTCCTTTTCCCGCAATTAACTTTTCGGACCTTGAAGAAAGATTATATTTTTTTTTCTTATTATAGGATAATCTCTCACGTGGAAATCTCGGTGCTATTAATGTTCTGCAAAAGCTTTTCCCTCAACCTGGGAGGCTTCAGTTTATTTATGCTGATCTTGGTGATGCAAAAACGGTAATGGTGATTAATCTTTTTTTTTTCCCCTTAAATTTATTATTTAGTTAAAATAAAGAATCTCTTGTATTTGATGATTTCAATTTTTTCGTACCATTGTTGATATGCTGTTGAATACAACAGGTGAACAGAATTTTCTCAGACAATGCATTTGACGCGGTTATGCATTTTGCTGCTGTCGCATATGTTGGGGAGAGTACACTTGATCCTCTCAAGTTAGTACCTTTAAATTGTTTTAGCTCTTTTATATGAAGTATTAGGGCTATATTTGGTAAATCTAACGATAACTGATAAGCTAGTTTATAGCTTTCAACTGAATTTCGAGCTTATGACTTATGGCTGAAAAACAAGCTTATATAATAAAAGTGTTTAGTAAAATTAGCTGGCTGAAATAAAAATTTTAATAAACTCGAGCTTTTTAAAAAAGTCCGTCCTACCAAATCAAATTTATTTGCATATAAGAAACTTATAAGCTAATCAAATAAGTTATAAACTTAACTCATAAAGTAATCAAATAAGCTATAAACTTAGCTTATATGCTTACCAAACACAACTTGTATTGTAGAGAAAGAACTCGATGCACCGTGACATGATATTCGAGTCTAATTAAAATATTGAAGATGATTGTTTTATTTATATGCTCGTGCTTGATGTTTTCGTGTTCGTCACAGATATTATCACAATATCACGTCAAACACACTTGTCGTATTGGAAGCTATGGCAGCACATGGAGTGAATACTCTAATTTATTCAAGTACATGCGCTACATACGGTGAACCTGAAAAGATGCCCATTACAGAAGAAACTCTGCAGGTAAGTCGTTACTATTTCTTACGGCACATGAATGGGTAAATTGTTACTATTCTTACGATGAGAGAAAAGCCCACTTAGCAGCCTTTTTTTTTTTTTTGTCTCTACATTGTAGCTTCCCATAAATCCATACGGGAAGGCCAAGAAAATGGCAGAAGATATAATTCTGGATTTCCACAAAAATTCTGATATGGCTGTCATGATTTTAAGGTAAAAAATTCGGTTCCGATAAGAAAACATTAAAAACACTGATTTTCCTTAATTCTAACCTCGAATATTTTAATTCAGATACTTTAATGTGATTGGTTCTGATCCTGAGGGAAGGCTTGGTGAAGCCCCTCGGCCCGAATTACGCGAACATGGACGAATATCAGGTGCTTGTTTCGATGCGGCTCGTGGGATTATTCCGGGGCTTAAGGTCCTTCCATCTTTTACTGCTCAAATTAAATTTTTATCCATTGCACTCAACAATCACATAAAGATACATTTTTTTATTTTTATTTTTTCAATTTTCCTAATGCAGGTTAAAGGAACCGATTACAAGACTCCAGATGGGACATGCATACGGGATTACATTGACGTTACTGATCTGGTTGAAGCTCACGTTAAAGCTCTGGAGAAAGCAAAACCCGGGAAAGTTGGCATTTATAACGTCGGTACAGGAAAAGGTACATTACATCATGGCCCTTTTTTTAAAGGCTAAATTGCATTTTTAGTCCTGCTAGTCGTAGCAATTTTTGTCCCAAGATTCTAACGTTTCGCCTTGCCTATTGGTCATGTGATTTAACATTTTGATGCAATTTCAGTCATTGTTAGGACTGAAATAGCAACAAATTCCCATATTTATAGATTTTTTAGGTCATGTAACTTAAAATTTTGTTGCAATTTCAGTCGTGTTCCGATATGTATAGATTTTTTACGTCCTATAATTTAACATTTTGTTGCAATTTCAATCCTGTATAGATTTTGAGGTCCTATAATTTAAAATTTTGTTGCAATTTCGTTCCTGTTCCCAACTTTATAGATTTTTTAGGTCCTATAATTTAAAATTTTGTTGCTTTATGAGGACTGAAATTGCACCAATATATTAATTCAAAGGATCAAAAGGCGAAAAGTTGAAACCTTGGTACTAAAATTGTTATGCGAAATTTGTATATATATATATCACAGGAAGATCAGTGAAGGAGTTTGTGGAGGCTTGCAAGAAAGCAACCGGGATGGCTTTGAAAGTCGATTTTCTTCCCAGGCGAGCTGGGGACTATGCGGAAGTATACAGTGACCCCACCAAAATCAAGAACGAACTAAATTGGACTGCAAAATACACTAACCTTCAGCAAAGTCTACAGATCGCGTGGAGATGGCAAAAGGCACATCTTCACGGTTACGAAACAACCCCTCTTTTAACATCAGCGTAAATATAAATATGATAAAGCTCTTTGAAGTTCGCCTTACATTAGACGAGTAGTTTTTTTTTTTTTTTTTCCTTTTTTTTTTTTTGAAGTTTTTAACAGTGTTTAGAGGGAGAGGTTTGATGTAATTCTTTTTACATCTCTATATTTTGAGGGGCTGAATAATTTATATGGCTGTTTTTGGTAGCTATAGCCTTGCATATTTGAGGTTTTTGTGCACCATGAAAGACTCAGTAAATGAGTCTGTTAATAAGATTAAAAGGGGTGCAAAACGCCTACTTTCTGCTACCATTCTATGCACAAATGAAAGACTCAATAATAGACCGATATGGATCATGATTTCAACAGGTGAAGATTCCGTGTTTCTGTGTAATCTAAATCGAATAAACCATGCCTTTAGAGCCAAAAATTTTCAGTACATATATGATCAGAATTCTGATGAACATGAATTATACATATCAAAACAACCAAAAGCAGCCAACTTTAAATTCATCAGGCAAGTTTTTAAAGGACAAATATGGCCTAAACTTAGTGGTAACTGTCGTATAAAAAGATAAGTGGATTGTTTCATTAATTAAATATAAAAAAGGGAAAATTAATGGAGATGCGGGGTATCGATCCCTGTACCTCTGAGCTACATCCCCTTGATGAAACATATTTTTCAAATATTAATATAATAAATATAATACCAGAAGGAACGAATCGAAACTAAAATTTCAATTAGTGAATCTGCGAATATTCTGAAACATATAATATACACAATATATTTGAAGTTCTAGTCCTGGAACCTGTTGGAACATGTACCAAAAATTAGGGATGGCTTCGGTTTAACAATCAAACCGAACATTGACATACCGAATTAAATAAAAATATTTCAATAATAAAACCATAACAGAACCATTTGTTAGCTCAGTTTGACTGGTTTCATGTCAGTTCAGATTTCCATTGTATTTGTTGTTTGCTTCGTGTCTTGACCTTTGGTAGCAAAAAAGTATTTCGTAGCAGAAGATGATGTTGATATAAGGAAAGAATTGAACTCTCATCATTATGCTGTGAGTTAAACACAAAGATTGTGTACTTGGGCAAAATTTCGGGTTTACTTGGTAGCAAAAGATGAAGTAAAAACTGAAAAATGATCCTTTTGTTATGTTGTAAGATTGGCGAAACAAGATGAATTACACACGGTCACGATTTGTCCTTCACAAGAGAACTTTTTTGCTACCAAACCTACATATTACACCAAGTCCAAACTCGAAATTCCAAAAATAATGCAATTCCAGTGATCTAACAGCAAATGGAAACTGCAATTTCATGTAACCATACAAAACAAGCAACATATCATGAAAGAAAAGTCACAAATTGCGATTTCACAAATTGTTTTTCTCTAATAGTCGAAAATGCCCTAAATAAGCAAGAAGAATCTCAAAAATAGGGGCAAACCCCACACTATTCAAGCAACTGTTTGAACTGCTCTGTCGAAACTTTCTTCCGCAGTTGATGCGCGTTTCACCAATATGTGCTCTGGGTCTGACAATTTCAATTGGCTGAGGAAAGCGAAAATAAATAAGTAAATTAATAATCATGTGTATATTATTGCAATAACACCATTCACAAGAGTAGGTGATGAAGACAAAGTAACAGAAGTAAAATTTTAACAAACCAAACTAAAGAAAAATGACAACTCGTTATATTCAAGTATAATACCCCGCAAAAAGGGTATTCCAATTCTGCAAATATTTTCAAGGATCGTATTACAGAGCACAAGAACTTCAATCGCAAACCTGAGATAGCGTGATGATGGCTTCCCAAGGTGAAGACTGCAGACTACAAGATTTGCAAGAGTTTCAGGATCTTTTGCGTCCTGCATCAACCGTCAAACACCTCAGTTAAAAAAAGAAAAAGAGAACAGAATTAAAAAAGGAAAGAAAGGAAGCACTTGCATAATCTCTATGACAAATAATCAGGAAAAGAATATATATATTAGAAGCAAATGGAAAAGGAAATACTGAACAGAGAGCATCACGATTCACGAGAAAGCACTCAAGCGGGTTTAAATAGCCAGTATAGAATCGTGGCATCAATCAATCAACAAGCTGTTAAAATCCCACTAGGTGGGGTCGGCTATATGGATCAATGTCGCCATCTTGCTCGATCAAAACACATATCCTCATTCAAATTTAAATATTTTAAATCATTATTTATTCAAATTAAAAGACATTCTGCTTCGAATGTAATTAACTCCACCTTGTTTAGGGCCTCAAGCAGTAGTGTCTCAGCTTCGTCGAATTCTCCCTTGTGCATGCAGCAAACAGCCTTACCATTCAGAATCAAACCAGTCATTGGGTACTTCTCCGAGAAGTCCTGGAAAATAAGATAAGCTTCCTGGATCTTTGAACCACCCTAGCAAATAAAATAGGTAAAAAGTTATACAAATCTTCAGTTCAATTTAACCACGAGAAAAATGTAGGTCATGGAGTAAATTTATTTTACCACAGCCAAGTTTAGCCATGCATTGGCAAGTTGAGTTAAGGTGTGGTCCTCATCTATTCCTTGCATGACTCTCAGTTGTTTCTCTGCGTAATCTGAACGGTGCATCTTGAGAAAGATTTGGACATTCAAAGCGTAACTGCAGGAAGTATAATGTTGTCAAAAGCCCATGATAGTTAATACATACATCAATATATAGGTTTTAAATTCGTAAAACAGAAACACGGACATGATATGCACACGATACATGCAAAAGTAAAAGAATATATTGAGTAACCTGAAAAAATAATGGAGGCTCCAAACGAGCATGAAATCTCGTAAAATCAGTATAATATGAAATAATATAAAATTTTAAAACCATGTCCTTTACAGAGATTGAAAATATATAGGCCTTTCTTTGTGAAGTAAAAATATAAGAAAACGAGTGGAGGATGAAGATCATTTAGGTTGTGTCCTTAAATTACTAAGATAAACTGTGCGTGTGAAACTCCTGTATTGAAACATATAAACTACATTTTTTTTTTTTTAAATCTAAGCAATGACTCACAGTTCCATCGTTCCCCCAGTATTGGTATGTTTCAATGCCTCATTGTAATCCTGTTCGTGCATGAATATAATCCCTGCAATAAGCCGTAAAATGGGGTTGTTTCCAACGGCTGGATCTCCTAACCACTCATGAAGGCTCGAAATTGCAGTTTCCTACACATGTATCAGCTGAGAACACTTAGGATAATCATCTAGTAAAGCAATTACAAAAAAAAAAAAAAAANAAAAAAAAAAAAAAAAATACTACTCTCTCAAGATTCATTTCAACACGCGACAACTGGGGAAAATAATTGAAATGAAGTGCACCCAATAGATATCACAAAGTTCACTTTCATTCCCAAAGTTTTACATGTCAATTCTTACCTCACCATGTGCTCCCAGTATATATATTTGAAGAGTACAATATATCAATTATATTCAAATAATGTAGTTAACATTCTTCCTAAATTGCATAAAACTTCTTCTCCACCATAGGATCAAATTGGAGCTCCAAATTCACTTGAAAAAGTTGTAATCCTGCTTCCAATGCTAAACAGGCAAGCAATTCAAAACCTCCATCTTATGGAAAACTGCACAAACCATTCCATGATCTCAAAATCCAAAAAACTAAAGGAATTGATGTATATTCTGTCGAGAGATTGCATCCAAAACTACAATTTCCTCAAAGAGAATCAATCTACTATATACTCGACACCTGATTCAATGGTACAACCAGACAACATTCTTATCCTCGAGACATCCTCAATTAATTTATTATACACCAAAGCAAATGTCGAACTATGAATCTTCACAAGAGATTTGGCAATTCCAAATCCACATGAAGAATCCAAATCTCAACCCTTTAAAATGTAAATCCCACATTAATAGATCTTAGCTCTTAGGTAGTATGCCATAGATCAACTGCTTCTAAAAAGACCAAAATCAACGCATCACCTTGTTTGCAGGGCTTGAGAGATACAGAGCAAGCAATTTCACAGCCTGAAGAGGCGTTGCGGCAGCTGAATCAATCTCATTAATCACAAGCTACAGACCAAAAACAGAGAAAGAAAACAGTAAACATAAAATCAAGAAGCTCCACGAGTCATATCCAGCTTTTTACCAACAAAACGCAACAAATCTCAAATTTGAATAAAGAAATATACAACAGATCGAGCAAACAACAACCAAAAATCACGCATCTGAAGCATAACCGGACCGCACCGAGCTTATTACCACAAAACCCAACAAATCTCAGATTTGAATGAAGAAAAATATAACAGGTCGAGCAAACCACCACCTCAAATCCCGCATCTGAAGCATAATCAGATCATACCTGGTAACTCCCAAGAGCAATATAAGAGCGGTAAACGAGAGAATCCCTCTCAACGATTTCGTCTGAAGAAAGGTTGGGGACTTCGCTGTTGTTGATCGCGGCTTGGTACGCTCCCAAGTAGAAATTGTTCCTCAATCCGAATAACGGGTCGGGTCCTCCGGCGGACGCCATTTTTTCCGATCTCCGTTCGTTTTCCGGTGATTAAATTATCCGGCAAATATGAGATCTAGCAGACGAAGCGAAATGCTAGTGGAATCGAATCAGGACGATTTTTCAAGAGAAAAAAAGAAAGAAACGTGTGTGTACCACGACGTTTCTTTTGATAAAGTCATTTACTCAATGCCAAAAATAATTCAAAAACTTTCAAGAAAAATCCTGATTTATTTATTTGGGACTTATAATTTACAAATTGTATTTGTTAAATCCTCTATACACCCAACTTTGTGTCATTGGTCCAATTTTGTCACAATATGTTAATGGTAAAATGAGAATATAAATAGTATTAATAAATTTTAGGTACTTAGAATGTAAAATTGGTTCGCATAGATATGGCCATCGGACAAGGCCAACCGTGAAACTCGATTGGCCTAACACGTTGACTTGGGTTCGAGTCACAAACAGAAAAGAGTTGGTGCTCAAATATAAATGATATTAATATAAAATGTTTGTGGAAGATATATTGATTGAATTAAATAGAAGTCTAAATGATAAAATCAAGTTTATTGCATAAAATCAAGTTTATAGCTTTGATGGTAAGTTGTCTTGGGTTTGAGTGAGCAAAGAAATCGATTATGAGATTGTTAATAAGGCTACGATTGGTTTAATTTTTAGCAAGAGGTTACGTGGATAATCCAAAACACCCAATCCAAAACACAAGATGAAACAGAAACACCACACTTTAATAGTATTATTTGTGATTTTAGATTTGTGTTTACCTTTCAATTTTGAATAACTCTAGCAATTTATTTTATTTTTTTTTTCATATCTTAATATATAAGAATAAAACTACTTTGAATACATAATTGTTTGCCACTGGATGACACAGAATGCTGCTTATTACTTATTTCATACAAATTGTATATATTGTAGTTAAAAAAGATACTAAAGAAACAGTAGGGATACTTCACAATTCACAGAGGGAAATACAAACCCAAAAGTTCAGATTTTTCACTTGTATTTTTTATTTTTTATTTTTTCCTTTTGGGAACTTAGACATGATACAACCTAACTGGCAAGCCCTTCTCAGGCTCTGGCATCATATCACCTTCAACTTTCTCGTTCGGGTCGATTACTTCCCATCGGTAGCTTTTCACGACATTATGAACGAATGCCAATATCGCCAGCCTGGCATACTCTTTCCCGGGACACATTCTTGGCCCGCCTCCAAACGGGACATACGTGTAAGGTGGAGGAGCTTCTTTGCCTTCTTCATATCTCGACGGATTAAATTTTTCAGGCTCTTTGAAGTAATCCGGGTTCATGTTTGTAGTGCTTACCGTCCAATAGACCTTAAAAGTTAAACACATAACAAGATAACACATAACACAATCGAATTGAATCGAATCTATGCTTTAGTAGCAGTATAACAAGATTGGTTCGATTCGTTTAACTAGTCGATCAAACATTATGGTTCGAAAATAACTAAAGTTCATAACAAATGCCACACTTGTAAAATAGAAGATGACACATTTCGTTTTATTATTCATTACGGTTAGACAATCATATTTTTTTTTTCTTTTTTCATTTTTTTTTCCCGTTTTTATATGTACCTTCCATCCCTTTGGAACTGTGTAGCCAGCATAAGTGAACTCTGTTATAACTTCTCTAAAAGTCCCCTGCAATGGAGGAACTAATCTCATCGTCTCGCAAACTACATTCCACGAATATTTCATCTTCCCCATATCGTCCCATTCGAGCAATGCACCCGCCTTTTTCGAACCCGCAATCTCCATTTGCTCTG
>BKCP01005217.1:514003-545109 GCA_008636005.1 Striga asiatica | reverse complement strand
AAAATAAAGACGAAAATAACCTTCTCGAATTTTCCGATACACTTTCGGGTTCAACCCGACGTACTTCATCAAGAAAGTGATGGTTGTGGCCACCGTACTATAACTGGCCGTAAGAAGGCCCATAATTTTATCCGCGATTTCCGGGTCGGGCATCGGTTTCCGGGTTGGGTCGGTGACGACGATCATGTGCGACAATATATCCTTCGATATCCGGCCGCCCGATGAGTCCGCCATTTCTCGTTTTCTTTCCTTGATAACGGCTATTAGCTCCTTCCTAATCGCGACGGCCGCCCGGTTGGCTCGGTAAAATGCGGTCCCGGGAAGGTTGACCATGACGGAATGCATGCCGAGGGTGACATCATCGAATTTCCCGACCAATCGGGTTATCCGGGTCGGGTCGTCGATGCCGAGGAAAAACCGGCACGCCAGGGTTAGGGTTAGGGATTTGGCGAACGGGTAGATTCGGGCCTCGTTTTTGCCAAACAAGTGGGCCCGGAGTAGGTTCTGGGCCACGGAGTGCATGTCGGGAAGGTATCGGGCCAGGGCCTCGGGCTTGAGGAAACCGGGCTGGCGGATGGACTTGGAGGCCTCGTCTGGCGGCGGAGGGCCCGCTTTGTTTTGGTAGGATCGGAATAGGTGTTGCATCGGGTGGGGTCGGAAGGGGGCGAAGAGTCGGTTCTCGTTAGAGAATACGAACTTGTGGCCGGCGGGGCCGCAAATGACGGCGGTTTTCTCGCCGAGGATTTTGGTGCGGAAGATGTCCGGCGAGTACTTTTTCATGCGGTGGCCGACGAAGTTCTCGGGCTTGCCGAAAAGGAAATGGAAGGTCTCGCCGGAGAACGGCCACCCGAAGGTGCCCGGAGGGAGGGCGGCGGCGGCGGAGCCTCCGGTGGCTCGACAGCGGCGGCGGAAGGTGGAAATGAGAGTTATGGTGATTAGGATAAGGGAGAATGCAAGGGGAAGAAATGTTATTTCCATGGTTTTGATTGAGCTTTTTTTTTTTCCTAATGTTTTTTGTGTTGAGGAGTATAAATGGAAAGATATGTGAGCTAGGAGGAGTGAATTTGAGATCACGTACATGAAAAGTATGTGGTTTGTATAGGAGTTTTTGAGATCATGTACATGAAAAATGGTGGTTTATATAGGAATTTGTGGGGTAGAATTTTTACATTGTTACACACTTGTTTGGTATATAGTCACTGATACACCCAACGAAATTGAAAGACTTATTATATAAAATTACATATGAAATTGAAAATATTTTTCTGGTGAATTGCAAAGCTGACCGGTACATTAATCAGCTCGAACTCATTCTTATTCTACTTATTATTAGTGATAAACGAGTTGAGTTCGAGCTCAATTTCAGACTCGTTAAATTATTATTAGTGATAAATGAGTTGAGTTCGAGCTCAATTTCAGACTCGTTTATTTAACGAGCCGAACTCATTCTTAACTCCTATACATGCCCCATGACTAGCTACATGATGGAAGTCCCCATCTTGTGTATTTTCATGAGAGGCATTTCAAACAAACTAATAATCTTTTCCTCTTATGTTTATGACATAATTATGAGATTTTGTCAAAGGTCTCTTTATGTATTATATTTTATTTTTATATTATTATCATATGCATTCACCTCCTTATTTTATCATGGTAAATTTTACTTCCTAACATTACACACATACTATTATGGCATCATGTAATTTCAAAACATATTTGTTGGGTTTTGATCTGTTGTCAACTTGTACTATTACTGAGTGCTACGGCACCGGTTATTATTAATTGAAAATTTTATATTTGAAAAGTTAAAACAAAATAGGAATTAATTTAAAATTTTAAATACTGTTTAGAAAGTTTATTTTTTTATTTCCATTAAAAATGACATTCATTATCACAATTTTACTATGAAGCCAACAGTTGACTCAATAGTGAAGCCAACCTTCTATTACTAATATTTATCTAACTCTAGACTTGATATATAAAATTTAATTAATAACTAATATTTTTTTCTAATTAGAAAGTAATAAATTATTTATTATTTTCTTATAAAGGTGGATATAATTTAATTTTTTTTAAATGAAATATGGATATCAAATCGAAGATCATCAAAAGATGATTAATTTGATATTTTATATATTAAAAAGAAGATAACAAATAAAATCTTTATTAAATTTTAAAATATATTTATAATTTAAATTAATCAAGTGTTTTTTAATTTTAAAAGTCTTAACAAGTATGTATACAAAAATTCTATTATCTAAATTTAAATGAACTACTCCGAAGCTCCGAGATTTGACATTATAAAGTACCAGAAATCAACAAATAGAATTTCGGAGCACTAGAAATTAATATGTACGTGAAGTTGATATGTAGGTTCGAGAAAATATTCATCTATATGTGGGAGGGATTTTACAATTAGAATATAACTAAGAAAGATCGCAAAAATAATTTAAATACTTATTATAACAGTGATGACATTATTCTACATATATGTTGTTCGATTTGGTATTTTCAGCTTATTTATTAGATTAATATTAATTTTTGCCAAACATTATTAACACTCACATTAAGTGGGTCATATCAAAAATAAAAAATCAAGTGGACTCTACTCTTATGTGAATGTTATGTATACATATACTTGTAGCATTTTTCTTATTCTACACATATTTATTTCAGCTACTTTTTCAACCAACTCTTATATCAAACGCACTAGTGTGTAGCCCGTGCGATGCACGGGTAAATAATATTAAATATTAATTATAAATTAAAGATGATAGTAAATGATAGTAAACAATATTAACTCATAATTATAAATTAAATATGAGGGTAAACAATATTAATTAATAATTGTAATTAAGATGTGGAGTTCATATGTGACATGATTTATCGTATATCAGATGTAAACAATATAAAATTATCTTGTATAAAATAATATAAAAAATGTATGTTTAAAATATTAAAAACACCTAAAATATTATATAACGTATGTAAAATATCTAAAATTTTATATATCCTTATTGAAAGATGTGAAGTCACCTAAAATTTTTCTAAACTATTTTATAAATAAAACATGTTAAAATTATTTTAAAAAAAATCTTGACTACAATATATTATTCAATTTCCAAAAGATGATGTTATGTATAAGGTTGAATTTTAGAATCCACGTGAGTATTAATTTTTAGATCCGTGTACTATACAAATTATTCATTATGTTAATTTCCTCTTAACTTCACGTTGATTTATTGATTCTATTTTATTTCCATACAAAGTTGATCGTCTAATTCTGTTTATCATATTTTCGTGGATATTTAACAAAGTCGATTGCATTTATAAAATGATTTGGATATCAACATCAATTTATAATGGAGTTTTCAAAATTGTGTACCATTAACAAATAATATATTATCATTAAATATTTTTTTTAAATGCACAATTATTGAGGCTGAGAATTTAAAAATTATTTTACCTTTTGAAACCGAGTATGAAAAAATAATAGATTGGTAAAAAAAAATAATAATAAACGTTACCAAGTTTATTATCACACGTTCCAAATAAAAAATTGTGATAATTAATGAAAAATGATATGTAAAGAATAGCATTCAATATCTTTTTTTTGAAGGCATAAATATAAAGACCAATATTCTAAAATTTTATTACCTTTCGAATTGAGATTTTATAAATATAGAGACTTAGATTTTAATGTTACTCGGTGTTTATATGAAAAAAAATAAAAATAAAAAATGCACACTTAATAGATCTTAGCTGGAATTTTTAAATAATAAAATGAATTAAATCCAAAATTAATGCAACATTTAATGTTAGTATGATTTTTTAAAGATAAAAATATAAAATAAAAAAGACTTACTATTTATAGGTTGCATTAAATTTTCTCCTATTTTTTTGCTACTATTTTTATTAAATGTTAATTCTTATTATATATATATAGATTCAATATTTCAATTAATGACCTAATTGACCACGCTTTAAGTAGGTCGATGCACTAAAATGTGTCCTGAACACTTTTTAATTTTTTACCGTCAGCGACCAAATACCGTGAAGTCAAAAGTCAACTTAAGTCGGCTAATTTAAATTAATGTAAAAATAATCAACAAAATTGACTGCTAATTAACAATTAGTAGTTTTTTATCGTGTAATTGAGCATACAAAGGGTAATGTGGTGGGTTAATTCTGGTGTTTTTCCACTGCCTCACGTCAGGACTCGGCCCGAACCAACCTGGAATCGGCCCGTGGTCAACAGGCTTTTGAACCGAACCCGTGGTTTGACTGAGCCGGTTTCGAGTCATATATTTGTAATTTTTCTAACCGTCGTGCTGGTTTCGAACCAAAATCAATGATTCAACCTACTTTTTTTTTATTTTTTTTAATAAAATGGGCCATCACGAAATTGTCGATTCACTGCACTAGCCCACATATATTTCTGGGTCAGTTCCGGACAATCAAAATTGGCCCAACCCAACGGATCGACGATTCAAATTAAAGTTACCATATCAAATGACATCAAAACAATCAATAACTTCAACGAACAACTTGATCTAGTATGAGATTCGAACCGAAACCAAAAATTCCATTCAATTTTGGTTCGGTCTTTTTCTTTCTTGCTTGTGGTGCGGCTTTGAACTGAACCGCACTGCACCAATGCTCTCTCCTATTCATTATCAACATTCAATGCAAAGGGGAAGAGAACAAAAATGCGTGCTGCAAATGTAATGCCATAAAAAACACTAGAAATAGCTTCATAACATTAAATCAACTTTAGAACAACCCTAATGCTGTTAAACCCAATTTTCACAGATCGTATTCAGTTTTGTTATGGACCAAAACCACCAAAAAATCAGAAGTTGACCACAAAATAGGACACTCATTTTGATGAGTACAAAGAAATAACGTGATATGCTAATTTGAGCCTTGACAAACACCTAATTTTATACTAAACCATAACCTAGGAGAAATGAAAAAACAAGTTCGAATATCATATGTCATTGAGAAGGCAGTCAAATCGGAGAACATTGTCCCCGCGGTTGAAACAAATACTCTCCATTTTATAAACTGTATTAGCATATTTCCAGCTTATGACTTTCCATATACTCTTAAGGTAGTCTTCTCTTGCATTCTCATACTGCAGTTGAAAAGCAAATGAGTCGGTGTTGTTAAAAGTCAAGAGCTTTTGTACGCTCATGAGCTAAAGTAAAACCACATGACTTGCAAACATGATGAAAGGATAAAAGTTCGTGAGGCAACACATGCAAGTATGAGTAAGGAAGTTGAACAGCCCTCGAGGGAAAATAAGGACAAAAAGAAAATGTTTCTCGAAGAAAAGAAAAAGAAAAGGAAATGAACAGAACAAAGTCAAAGCACCTGTAAATAGTATGCATGCTCCCAGACATCGATTCCTAATAAAGGAACCAAAGTAGGCCCTTTGGTGGCCAGTGGATCCTGCAAGAAAAAAATTGTCAAGGCAGTACGAAAAACTCAAGTTTCATAACAAATAGATCAAGTCCATTTTATTTTATTTTATTTTTATTTTTCACAACTAATATTTATATTCACCATACATGCGCCATCTCACTTCCATAAAAGCAAAAGGTGCAACACGCACAAACGCACTACTAAGGTGCAAGGGCCGGCGTCGGGTCTCTATTTCTCTATGTCTTAATGCCGTCAAAACATGAAATCCTTCGAGCTTCTCTAAAGTTATCTTTTGGTTAGAGTTGTAATCAACGAGCTTCTCTTAGTTGTCAATAAAGTTAGGAGAGATTGGTCGTTCCGTAGTCGTTGGATGACTACAATCAGTTTATTTGTGAACATTTGAATTTGCTCTTGCATCGACAATCAACTAAATGTAACAAGATCGAACAGAAACAATTCTTTTGATTTGACTAGAAGCTTTTCTTTCATAAAGTTGCTATCTTGTTCAATTGGAGTTATCTTATTCAATGATTTAAAAAAATTGTTTGATCTTCAGATAACTAACTAATTCTCTCAGATTACGCCATCCTATTATCAATCATCGGAGAAAAGTAATTCTTCTACTTCCCCTATCCTCGTTTGTCTAAAGTAGGTATGTAAATTCATTCTAACGGTTTTGACACACATCAAAAGGCACAGAGCTACGCAATTGACTGAAAAACTACACATCATCATCATCATCACTTTCTTGCTACATCAGAAATAACTTCACGTACATCATTTGCCGTCGTCTCCACCACAAGATGCTTGATATTTTTGCTATCCACACCAAGCCACTGGGGAATTCAGAAGTAAATTAACATTACTGAATATGCACTAGCCAATAAATAAATAAGAATACTTTACTTGCAGACACATCTATTGTAAGAAGAAAGGTAAGTGAGGATAATGTAAAAAAAGCACATTAAAAACTAACTTACCACCCACCCAGAACCTGGCAATACTGCAGCTTCTTCAGTCATCTTCTGTTTTAAAGCTTCCAAGCATCCGAAGTTTTTCTTAATAGCAAAGCGTAAACCTTCCCTGGGAGGCTCCCCACCCCATTCCTGGATTGGATGAGAATAATTAAATTAGGTTACACAAAATAGAATGGTTAACAGAAATGTACAATAAATAAGCTTACATGGTAACCAGCAATGCACTTCCAAAAAATTGAATGATTTGCGTGCCCTAATTAAGTCAATACCAGAGTTTAATAGGGGAGAAAGAATTTCTTTTTTTTTTTTTCAATAATCTATATATATTGAAAAAGAAAGGTCAATAAATCAAACAAGAAAAGTTAAAAAAAGATAGCAGTCAACCAAATTGACTTACTGAATATGCAATCTTTTAAAAATCGTGCAATTTAAAATTTTGATTCCTTATACTGCGGCTAATCTATTCACGCGTTGCAATTAAAATCTCTTCACAATCTCCCTAAAAATCCTCACCTGTGAAAACCCAAGCTAAGTGACAAAAGACATTTTCATTTTCTTATTCACACTCGAGGTCCGTACATGACAGGATTTATAATCCATGCAATACCTATACGACGTCGTTCACAAGTAAGGGACAAAACGACGTCGTTCACACTTGAGCCTTTTTATTATTTACACACACACAGTCACTTATACGCACTCGCACATACACGCACTCATGATATTCAACACCCCCCCTTCAAGCTGGAGTGTGGGAAGAAATGCAAACACCCAGCTTGGACAAGAGACGATGAAACACTCCCGGTGACAGTAGCTTTGTGAAGAAATCGGCCAACTGGGCAGATGAATGAACATAAGCTGGCTTAACAAAACCAGCCTTGAACTGATCTCGAACAATGTGACAATCTATCTCTAGGTGCTTAGTTCTCTCATGGAAAACGGGGTTGGCAGTGATGTGCATAGCAGCCTGATTATCACACCACAATGTGATTGGCAAAGAAGGCTGTAGCTGAAACTCCTTAGCCAGAGCATTGATCCACTGCAACTCACACACAGCTGTCCCCATTGCTCTATACTCTGCCTCAGCCGAGGACCGGGCCACTGTGACTTGTTTCTTACTTTTCCAAGAGATGAGACTGTTACCAATGAAAACGCAATAACCGGTGATTGATCTACGGGTATCCTTACAAGTAGCCCAATCAGCATCACAAAAACCACTCACAGTAGAATCGGACTTAGAGCTAAGCAGCAAGCCGAGAGAATCAGTGCCTTTAAGATATTTAAGCACATGGATGGCTGCTTCCCAGTGATCAGTGAAAGGGTTATTCACAAATTGGCTCAACTGTTGCACTGCATAGCTAACATCTGGTCTGCTCATATTCAAGTACAAAAGTCTCCCTATCAACCTTCTATACTTATCTGGTTCTGAGAGTGAAGTACCATCAAAACCTGTCAACCTAAGTCCTTGAGGCAAAGGAGTACTAGTCAGTTTGCAATCCTCCAATCCAAGATCCTTTAACAGATCATGAATGTACTTCTTCTGAGACAAATGAATGCCATCTGCTGTTCTGGTGATTTCAATACCCAAGAAATATTTAGCAATTCCAAGATCTTTAATAGTAAATAGATCATGCAAGTATCCCTTAAGTGCTGTGATGAGCTCCTTATCTGACCCCATGAGCAGTACATCATCTACATATACCAGCATAGCAAGAAAATGACCACCTCTGTGTTGAGTAAACAAACAGTGATCTTGAGATGACTGCACTAGACCAAATTTCAGTAATCTTTTTGACAACTCACAATTCCACTCTATTGAGGCTTGATTTAAGCCATATAAACTCTTACTAACCTGCAAACTTGACCTGGTTGTCCTTTGTCATATCCCTGAGGAATATTCATATACACTTCTTCTGATAGAGTGCCATGAAGAAAGGCATTATTTACATCCAACTGCCATATGGTCCAACCCCTCATTGCAGCTATGGCCATGAACATCCTAACAGTTACCAGCTTTGCCACTGGTGAAAAAACATCAAAATAATCCACTCCAGCCACTTGTGTAAATCCCTTTGCCACCAACCTAGCTTTGTATCTCTCGACACTCCCATCAGCTCTTCTCTTTATCTTGTAAACCCATTTAGATCCTATCGCTTTCTTCCCAGGTGGCAGGTATGCCAGTTCCCATGTGTGATTGTGCTCTAGGGCCTGCAACTCTTGGTGCATTGCCTCTACCCATAGTTGATCTTTTTTTGCTTCTTCATAATAGGTTGGTTCCTGTTGGACTGTAATGTTTGCCAGAAACACTTCATCTCCTTGAACACATTGAGACCAATCCATTGTGTCAGTAGGATAGACATAGTCCTTCATCCACACAGGCCTCCTTCTCAATCTCTTACCATCATTTTGATTCTCCTCTTCACTCTCAGTGGGAGTTTCTACATTCTCAGTTTCATCCTCAACAGGAGTTCCATGAATCAGTGGTGTAAGAGAGTTACTCTCATTGTCACTTTCCATCTTGTGATAAGGGAATGTATCAGTCCAAAACACTACATCCCTGGGCACAAACCTTTTTCCATCATTGGTGTCAACAATCGAGAATAGCCTAATGGACAATTGATTGACGATCGTCTAATTGNCAACTGTATTGTTCTATTAAGTCCGTGTAATTGAGTTCCTTTATTTATTTATTTTTTTATCGGTTAATAAGCTTTAAATGAAGTGCGCTTTGTAAAATAGATGCAAAACATTAATCGAACTTTTATAAATTTGATTAACTATCTATTTTAAAATTTTATTCACTTGATTTTTAGGATAAAGTGAGTTAAATTAAAAGGCCAGAGTTAAAATGTAAGGATTTAAGTTGATATGATGTAAAAGTAGTAAGAAAGATGTGATCTCATGTTTGATAGTTAAAGTTTTTGATTTTGTTAGTGTCTTTAGTCATTTTTCTCTGCTTTAAGCAAAGTATTTGCTCAAACTAATCGACCGTGTTCCCTAAATGAGATTCTTGCCTGGGGAGTAGGATAGTTGCTGTAAATCAGTGAAACTTACTTTTTACTTTGTTTAATATCTAATCAACTTTTGAAGAACAAGATTTTGAGACGTGACACGGTACAGTTTGAAACCTTACTATTAATTGGCTTGTTTCAAACTCAGCTTTTGCTCATGATGTCACAACTCATAAATGATTGAGCAGGAAAGGTTTGTATGTGTCTGTTGGAGTGGTAAATTGACAATATCTTATGACTTGCCTTTTCATGTGCCTCCAGCAAGCCTTTCGTGTTATCCTACTTGTTTATACAGTTTGTTTTTGCATACTCTGCCCAGATTTCGTATTATCCTTCTTGTTTATACAGTTTATTCTTGTCTACAAAGTCAAATAACCACACTAGCTGCCGCAAATTTCAGCTCAAATATCATGCAACCCAATCGGTTAAGCGTAAGGACAGGTGGCAATGTAATTAAATATTGTGTTTGTTTCGATGCAATCGGATGGCAACCACATTGGAAAATGATGGAAGATATGTTTTACAAGGTCATTTAAGGACAGGTGATATGTTTTAAAATGATGGCAACCACATTCATTATCAAAATATCATTCTTTAATGTTATTTCTTAACCGCTGTACAATACTGTTTGTTTGATGTTCTGTACAGTTTGATAAAAAATGAATGTAGTAAATTTGGTGCTAAATTTGTAGTTTGAGGGTTGTTGAGTTGTGTAATTATTTTTAAGGGTATATTTTCTCTAATCTGCAATCAGCGAGATCTAAATATTGAGTGTCTTCACTTCTTCATTTGTGTATACCAGGATATCTAAAACTACCAGATTTCTTTTGAAGTTTATAAAACCATTCTTTGTTGGTGTCCTTCTAATCTCTTCTTACCAGATAACTGTGAAAACTTTTGTATTATGTCTGCTTATAGAGGCAATGTATGTCCTTTCTGCAACAAAGAAAAGTGTGCTGATCGAGCTCCTTGTGAAACATGAAATTGAAGAGAAAATGAGTAGACTTGAGGAGTTGGCGAGTGCATCATTATCTTATTTTTGAGTCAGTAATCCCGGGAACCGTGAACACATTAGTTCGACTTTACCATGTAAGTTTTGTTTCTTCGCCTAATTTAAATAGCCTAACTCCTATCTTCTTATTATAGTTCGGCAAATGCTTACTGTCTTTGTTGTCTAATGTGAGGTTGTCAATGGCATAGTTTATTAATGATTCTTGCATATCTATTTTTGACCCTTTTACTCCTAGATGCTCTTAGCAGATAATAAGAAGCTCGACTGGAAACCTACTTGATAAATGGGAAGTATGTGATACTTGCTCATGCACTAAAACATTGATGGACTAATTTGAATTCAGCTCCAATTTTTCATACCCGTGAAGTGCAAAGCAATGTTGATATTGCCTTAATGAGGAAATGAACAATTTTATGTGCTATATTAATTCTAGGTAGAGTGTTTTGATCATTACCAAATCAAAACTATTGGTTTCTTATAATAATTGGGTGGTATGCTTTTGCATGAAGAGAGTTATATAATGTTTTTTATAGGGCAGTCATGTTTGAGAAGGAACTCGAGGTAGATAATCATGGGAAGAATGATTATTTTGCTGCCTTTGGTTCTGGAAATGGATTGTACGGTTGGGTTTCTCGAGCTGATGACAACAGTTCCCAAGGTATTTTAGGTGAGCATAGGGACTTGAAGACTCTTATAATGTTTGGAAGGCTTCGTGGACTTTTTAGATTTGGATTGTAAATACGCAATGACATTTAAGGAATGGCATTCCTACTCTTGTACACATTTAATTCTAATCATGGATTCTGACACTTAATTATCTCACATGTATTTCTTTTTTCTTTTCCTTCTAGCTGCAATGCGTTCATGGTAAGGTTAGTGTTTACTATGTGCAGTAAGTTCATAGTCGTACACATGCCAATTGTTTGATAATGCAAAGCAACCCTTCTGCGCGGGATTTATATCAATCGTTGTTACTGCTGTTCTCATATGAATCTACACAAACTGTGGTCCAGGCTTAGAGGCTATCAATCGTTGTTACTGCTGTTCTCATATGTATCTACACAAACTGTGGTCCAGGCTTAGAGGCTGCGGTAGTAGGCTAAGTTGATGGAAAAATATAGGTGGCACTTAGTCGCGAGCTAAGTTGATGGAAAAATATAGGTGGCACTTAGACGTCACTGGCCGCAAACGAAACGTGCCGAGTCGAACACTTACTTTATCGACCAGGGATCGAATTTTTTTTGCACTGAGCTCAAACTCGAGCTCGTCGAGCCATGATGAACGAGGCTCGACTCGACTCGATTCCCCAGAGGAACAAGAATGCTCGAACTCGGCTTGAGACAAATCAAATTCTCAATGCTCGAAAATTGATCGAGTTCGGCTCGAAATTAAGGTTTAATTTACAAAACAAAGGGCACCATGAAAAAAAAAACAGAAAAAAAATTACAACATTAAACTTCCAAACAGATCTTCAACATAAATTGAGTACAACCAACAATGTCCAAGAGTTAAGAATATCACAAAATTCACAATCAAGATAAAAACAAACGTTTAACATCTCTACCGAAATAAGAAGGCATCTTGTGCTCGTCTTGGTTTTCTTCAGAGCAATGTTTGCACTGACAATATGTATAGACTCCAACGTCTACTTCCTCGAGATGAGCCCAGACTTTTGATTTTTTTGCCCTTTCCTTTTTTTTTTCTGAATGCATCTAGAGTGCATGTGATCAGCCATGTCATTCGGGTCTTCCTCGAGCTCCTCGTCCTAGGCCTCATCTGCACTGCCTAACTCTTCATCTCCAAGAGAAGGCACTTTTTCTGTCTCATTCTCAACTTCATTGTTGATATCCATTGGGCTAGCAGAATCTCCACATCATCGTTTATGTAGTCTAGCCACATACAAGAAATAAACAAGCTTGAGATGATTTATATTCTTTTATCAATCAATAGTAAAACAATAAGCCATTAGCAATCAAAACCATGGGCAAGTTTAGAACCTTATTCCCCCTCCAAAAAACAGAAACTAAAAACTAACAAGCAAACAGACTAAAGGCTATAAACAGTACCATCCATAAACACAGGCCAAAAAGAGCATCAACATAACATATGAGCCTCAGATCAAACCAAGCAGAAACAAAATTTCCAAAGGTGTAGTCCCAATTAAACAACTTCAGTCCTACTGATCCTCTAAAGCAACCAATGAAATTAAAACTGAAGTTAAATGATTGATGGCAGTTTAATAAGGCCATCCTAATCTTTCCCCACATTAAATTTGCATTTCATTCTAATCTTTCCCATTTAATTGCATTTCATCTACATAGATTTGTAGCCTAATACAAATACAGTTATTAAGGTATATAAAACCCAAATCACCAAAATCCTACATAAATTTGCTTCCCAACTAAACAATCAGTTTCAAAAATTCCAACTTAAAAGATGTTTGAGAACTTCAATTTTAGATTCAATAGTAAATTATTGATGTTCCCTGTCAAACCCAAATCACGAATCCAAGGATTTTTAACAGGTAAGAAGCAGAAACTTACATCCTTGGAGCATTGACCGTGACAAGTTACGGTGAGCTGTTTCTGGACCGAAAAGATGCGGCGTGGAGTCACGGGTTAAGCACCAGCTGCGAGGATTTTGTTCGTTAGTAACGAGGTTGAACACCGATGACGACTGGCGTTAGCGTGGGCGTGGCGACAGAGTACAGACGGAGAAGATGGCAATTGATTGGATAACTGGATTAGAAAATGTGGATTGTTGAAACTTGAGCGAAATTGATTCGAAATTATGGTAGTAAATATTGTAAATGGCCCATTGCACCTTAGAAGTCTAGACTATTTACTATGTAGTAACAAGACCAACTATAAACACACAAGGGCTATTTATGTAAATTTAGATATATATCGGGCCGCTGGTCGAGGCGCTCAATGCTTTAAAAATGGGGTTCGAGATCGGCTCGACAATGGACTCGATTTGCTCGATCTCGACTCAAGCTCGAGTTTGACCAAGGTTGAGCTTAGCTTTGACTCGAGCGCTCACGAGCTCTTCGAGTCGTTTGCAGCCCTATTGTGTTTGTAAAAGAAATAATTTGTGTGAATTAACTCAAAGTAAGTTTCTTTTAGTTAACTAAAGTTAATTTAGAAAAAATAGTATAGTTAGTTGTTAGTGAAATTTTTAGTTTACATTAAAATAATATTTAAATAAAATAATAAAATTAGTTTGATGTAAAAGTAGGAGATATATTATGTGAGTGGATATTATATGACGGTGGTAGGCACCCCCTAAATGTAAGTTTCAATTTATTTTTGAATTAGTTCTTATATTTTTTATAATGGTTATTTAATTTCCTGTAATAAAGATTCATTAAACTAAAATTGACTATTGTGAAGTACAATTAACTTAAAATATATGGTTAAGGTTAAATAGATTTTGAAACTTTGGTTGTTATATGTTCATATGTTTTTCACATACAAAATATAAAGGCGATAAATTCCTCGTTATTTTTTAAGTATTTTTGTTCAAATTAATTTATTAAATTAAGTCTATTTTCTTGTCTTCACTAATTTTCTATCATATGATAATTTTTTAGTGATGTATGTGTGTGTGTGTTAACTTCTTAGTATGATTTAGCATGGCCTTTTAATAATAATTTGGAATGAAATCAATGCAATTTGATTTTCAAGTCCAGTATATGGATTATATTTTCATGATATCCTACTGTATCTACCACACAAAGCATTGAAACAAAATTATAAATTGTTTTATTCTCAGCACATTCCTAAATTTCACGAAGATCTATTTAAAGTTATCTAAATCAATAACGCGACCATAATTTAAAAATGAATATGCTTTAGAGTTCATGACCAATGAAATTAGTATACTTTAGTGCTAGATTATTTGTTAGAATGATGTTGAACAAGTGCAGCTTAATGTAAACCATAGATAGCTATTGTCAGTAATCAATTTTATTATTAACAAGATACAGTACGCACAAAATATTGTGTAAAACAGCTTAAACCATAGTTGAACTCATCATACATTTTTAATATAAAGACATACTTATAAAATTAAATATCATATCCTGATTATATTGCTTTTTAGAGTGAGACATTTCAATCTAAACGTATGAATATCTATTAAAAAATTATGATCGTCTAAACATTAATCGCATCTAACAACAACATATAATTAAAATAAACTACCCATGCTTGTAACTTGATTTAATTTCGTATAAATAATATATATATCTATATATATATATATATTTGAAATTTACAACTGATAATGCTATCTTGATTTATAAAATTATTTCAATCATATAAATGTAGAGGAAACGAGATCACAAAAAAAATAAAAGGATTTTTTTTTTAAAAAAAAAAGATAAAAGTAACTATATACTTTTATTTACACTTTAAAGCATAATTGTTTCACAGGTTGCCAGCTCTTAATTGGGCTGGGCTGATAGCGATATTGATCCTCATACAAAAACTTGTTATGGGGGTATCCACCTTATCCACCTTTATTATATTCAATTGGGTTGGACTTGCTTCCCAAGAAAGAGAGAATTGGGCTGTTCAGCATAATACAAATTCTCGGAAACAAGGGAACACGCATAAAAGAAAAAAGATCAAATAATAATAATTATTATTATAGTAATAAAACTCATTTTAAAATGAAAATGAATTCTTTTTAACTCTAGATCAAATTATTAGCAGGAAATCCTTTGCCACCGCTAGGAAGTGGGGAAAAAAGTTGTACATTTTCTTCTTTTTTCTTATCCCTACAATAAAGATTGTAGAAAATTAAATTAGTTGAATAACAAAAGCGTATATGTATCCAAATTCCAAACATAGAAAAGATGAAATATGAAGAAGAAGACAATTTGATGACATGCTCGGCTATGCACACATCACATGACTAAACCAATCTGTCAATCAGATTGTTTATTTGAGTAGCACAAGCGTATACTTATTCAAATCAGAGAAAAGATGAAAGATGAAGAAAAAGACAATTTTATCATTTATAACATGCTTGGCTCTGCATACGCCACACGACTAAATCTGTCTATCAATCAGATTGTTTATTTGAGTAACACAAGCGTATATGTATTCAAAACAGAGAAAAGATGAAGAAGGAGAAAAGACAATTTTATCTTTTATAACATGCTTGACTCCGCATACGCCCCACGACTAAATCAATCTGTATTCAAACTGTTTATTTGAATAACAAAAGCGTATATGTATTCAAAATAGAGAATATATGAAAGAATGCAATTTTATGACATGCTTGACTCCGCGTACGCCACACGACTAAATCAATCTGTCGATCAAATTGTTGTTGTCCGGTGGCATACAGGGAGCCAGGCATGTCTCGTGACCAGTGATGGATCTAGGAATTTATTCTTTCAGGGGGGCCCGATTTAAATGCTAACTAACGAACTTGTAATTTAAGTCGAAACACTCATTTAATGTAAAAATATATTTATTATAAACATATCACCCTCAAACTATACCACCCTCAAACTTTTAAAAAAATAAAAAAAATATATATGAAATTTCATGTATTTATAATTTAAGTTCAACAACTATAATTTATGAAAAAATAAGTTTTTTTGGTTAAAAAATTGATATAAATTGAACTTTTACAGCATATTGCATAGCATTATTGTCGACGAAAGCTTATCAAATGAACATTATTTTAAGAAATACAATGAAGTTAAAAATATGTGATTACACAAAACAAAAAAAAAAAAAAACATTAAAAAATATAACTATCAAATTAGATACTCGTTTTTATAATTCACTAAGTCTATTTACAATTAAGAGACCAAAAGAGTAAAACATTATAAACATTTTCAAAAATTTATCTAGAAAAGTAAAATATAAGGATTGTTCGTACATTTTTCAATAAATAAATAATACTATTAATTTTAATTAAAATAGCATAGAAAATATAATTTTAATCATTAATATGATGTACATATCTATTATATTTCTATACATATTGTATAATTTTTTCTTTGTATATATAAATATAGATATTTATAATATATATATAATACATATATATATATATATATTGATTTTTTTTTCTACAAAAAAATGAGGGGGGCCCGTGGGCCCTATGTGGCTCCTGCTCGTGACTCGCGTCTCATTCTTCCACCTTCCTCAACACATACTAATACAAACCTTCATCAACACATACTATTGCAAATAACATATATAAATGTGTTTGTGGATGTAACTATGTGAAAGAAATGTCACATAAAGAGTATATATCTTGAAAACTTATATTGACCTATCATCAAATTTTTCATTATGTTACATTTCAGTCGTAAATGTTGCAAAAACTATGTAGTGGCGTGATAAACAATAATGTGGCGTGGTAATTTGATGAAATCCCGTGAGAACTTTCTCTTGTCATATTTTATTGAACTTTAATATATTAATGGAAATTCTATACCAATACAACCACCTATATTATTTGAGCAACAAATTCGTTGTAAATAACCAATTCAATTTTGTTGATATCCTCACTTTAATTGGTACAAGAAAATGCAGATATCACTCCGAATTAGCCAACAGTCTTATGAATAAAAAACTAAAATCATGACACACTTACTTCATGAACTAAAAATCTGCATAACTTCTCGCAATTATTTAATTAATTTATAAATAAATCTATTAACGACAAAGTATAGATACGTAAATATAATATTGTCCCTTAAATAATAGTGATTTATAAGAAAAGGTATTTAGACAAATATTATAATATAAAAGCGTTTCATTTAAAATAAAAAGGATATTTTGCCAAATGAATTTAATATGCGTGTGTAGCACGGGAGAGCGTGCTGGAATGATCTTGGCCCTTGTTTATTAAGGATGGAAAGATCTGAGCCGCTAATCCTCGTTGTACTGAAGTTGGGGAGCTATTTGTACTATGTGATGTGAGGACCGACTACCGAGGAGGTGCATCTGCATGTGACGAATTTGATAGTTTGTTGGGGAAGAGCCACAATATTCTTTAACTATCCATATTATTTTGTAGCAAAAAAGTATATTCTTGTAAAATTATTTTCCGTATATATTTATGCTGAAATGTTAACGAAACTGGATACGATAAGAGCCCGGCTTAGCTAAGTTTTTTTTAATGTTCGAACAAATAAAAATATTTAATTTTTTGTACTTCAACTCGTTAATATTGATAAATAAATCGAGCTTATCGACTGGAGTCCGAGATGGAGGTCATTCACACATTTAAGCGGCCAGAAATGAGTTAAAATCACAAATCACTTGCCTTGTATGTTTAATTAACACTATTTACTATGTCTCTACACCACGTTAAATCAATAATTGTTCCATATATTAATATATGTGTATTTATTTATTTTGTACTCTTATCCGTGGAATAATTCATCAACATGGTTTTTCCGTTTCAACCTTTGGCAGTCACTCAATTTTTTCAATTGATCATTAGATCGACACACTTACTCTCGTGTGAGTATACATATGTGTGTATGTTGATATCAATGATAAAATATAGTTGTGATTTATATTGAATGGACCTTTTTTTTTATTTTTTTATTTTTTGTTGTTACCTAAACGTAAAAAGAGTTCATATAAGTTTTGAAAAACATACAAATTTACAAGAATAGGAAAATATAAAAATATAAAGTAATGAATTATATAAAAGATTATATGCGAGTTTTTTGTCTGCTTGTGTTAATCAAAAGCTAAGTTTTTTTCTTTTTAATATAGGTGAAGTGCAAAACAACAAAATTAGTTGGTTCCTCAAGTGTTGGACATTTTTTTTTTAATTATTGGTTGTTCTTTTTATGCATTACTTATCCCTTTAATTATTAATGACATTTGATTTGGGAATCCATATGACATCTATAAAAATTTATATCTCTGATGTAAATATAATTAAAATTTATTTATTAATGGTAATTGAAAAATAATTTTGATTGCATGTTGTTTAGTTATAATTTATAATATAAATAAAGACATACAAATCATGGGACATTGTTGGTAACATATAAGCAAAAAAAATGACGCTCTACGTCCAGTATTTTTTAGATATTTTATTTTACAGATTTTTTGTCAAGTAAAATAAAGACAAGTTTAAAATAGGATTTTATAAAATCAAAAAATTGAAAAATATTATTTATTAATATATCTATTAAATTTTCAGAAAGCAAAATAAAATAAAATAGATTAAATACGAGTGGTAAAACAGAATTCAACAGGCCGAACATGACCTATTAGATCAGGAACCGATCTATTGACCGATACGGTTCGCTGGAATGAACCGACTGTCAGTGAACTAGTCTAAATCGGTCAACGACCATTTGAGTCGGTCATAATTGCCGACCAAAAATTGGTCCATCTGACCGGTCCAAAATTTTTTAATTAAATAAATGAGTTTTAGTACATATAAAAGTGTTGACGGACGTTTCCGGTCAACGGTTAAAAAGTTGAGTAATAGAAAGAAAATAGGAAAAGAACAAAGAAATACGGTTCAATCGCGGTTTTATTAGAAGATCACGAGGTCGGCCTCTCGTGCGAGGTCGGCACTTGCGATATACTTACAATTTCTTACACGAGTTTCTTACAAGTCTTGAGAGAGAAAATATAGAGAGCTTTTACAGTTGGGATTCAACAACCTAAAATAAATGAGATGGGTTGCTATTTATAGTGGCCTTAAATGTGACACTGTTCAGGCACTGTTCACCAGTCTTGTCATACAGTATTCTTGCAGAGTAGTTCGGCGCCTCCCTGACAGAATTTAATGCGATTTGAGGTTTTCCTCATCATTGTCTGACAGGCATTTAATGCTGGTAGGCTTTATGTCTTGGCTAGGGGAAGTAGGTCAACAGGCTAGGATGTCCCATCCATTAACCAATGATTACCCTCCAAGTGGCATTATTATACTATTATCGAGATCGGCATTCCTCATTGTAGGGACCCGTTCTGAGACTCCAAGTCGGCACCTTTTCTTCGTTTGTTCCTCCAGTTCCGGGGAACCTTTCTCCCAGCCCGTCACTCTTCAGACCGGCACCGAGGCTTCACAGTTGCAAACGCCGAACTAGCGGACGGGCTTATGGGAACGTCTAGGTCAAAAAGTTTTCCGGTCCAGCTCGGCACTTTCTCACCGGACCGGGTCTCCGATTCGGCTCTTCGAACTCGGGTGTCAACATACAGGCCCCCGAGCTCAGAGGGGGTGCCCTCAGCATCCTCTGTGAGGTCGCTACCTAAAAGTACATCCGAGGTCGGCACTCAGCTCATACTTGGCAAAATTATCTACCATTTGTTGCGCACATCTTTCTCAGACCCGAAACGACGGGTCATTTAATGCGTCGTGACCGTTACACTTCTTGCAGATCATGAAAAGTAGCGTCGGTTCAGAATCTTTACACGTGTCATATGCTAATTCGCTCGCGTCAAACGGCGTGTCGCATCGGACGATGACGGTCGTCGCGAGCGCGTGACGCCCACGCGGTTCCTCTGGAACCGTCAGATCGCTTTCATCCTGACCGTTAGATCGAGCCTTTAACTTTGAATTTCAAACGCTGCGCCACGTGTAATGCTGTGATTGGCTCCTGGCCTATATATATATTTCCATCGTCTTCCTTCAGAAGCTTTTACGGATTCTGGAAATTTCTGTGCAATCTATTCTCCGAGCAACCAGGTTTTTGAGCAAGGGTTCAAGGCTAATTTCGAGGTTTCTTCGAGTCTTCTCGGCGTTCCTCGTACCGGTAATTCTGTTTTCCCCGAAATTCTCCTTCCTTTTTCGTTTTTCGATTATGTCAAGTCCCTCTGGTTCTGCAACGAACCTCCCCGCCGGAGATGGCGGATTCACGGCGGAGGAGACGGGGGAGTTGGTGGTTTACTCCCCTCCGGCGGCGGAGACGATGCGACCGCTCAGAGTTACTCCGATCTCGGCCGTCCGCGTGACGTCAGCGGCGGCGGAGGCAGGCCCGCACCGAGAGGGTCCTTCGGATTTTCCCACTGTCGAGATTATCGACCTCGACTCCGACCAGTCCGACGGCGGCGAGGTTGAGAAGAAGGCCTGCGCTGCTTCCTCCGAGGATTCCGATGTCGACGCCGGGCTGGTTGACGAGACGCTCCGAGGTGATACCCATGGGAGAGAGCGGGTTCCCATGGGCCGTGAAGACTCCGAGACCGACGCTGCCGTCGAAGACGCGACCACGGCTCCTCCCGGATGTTGGCGCCGCCCCGCGCGCGTATGGCCGTCTATAGCCTCGGCAACTGCCTGGACGACGGCGTCGGTACTAAGGGACGTCGATCTCGCCCAGCTGCGGGGAAAAGCATGCTTTGGTGCCGGGGTTCGAGTTTTCGCCCCCTACGCCGGCGAGCGTATCCACTGCCCTCCGCCGGGCTGCATCGGCGTATACCGCTCCAGTATCTTGCTCGGTCTCCGATTTCCTTTGCCAGGAGCTCTAAGAGACATTCTCAGCGGGATCGGCATCGGCATTAGTCAGCTCGTCCCGACAGTCTTTGCCCGGTTGGTCGGCCTTATAGTCCTCTTCCGCCAGCAGGGCTGGGCTGACCCGACTAGCGACGAGGTGAAAGCCCTCTTTGATTTCAAGAAATCCGGGGAGTCCGACAATTACTATAGCTCGGTATCTCCCGGTGTGGAGAAGTCCTTAATCCACAAGGTCCCGGAGTCGCTGCATGGCTATATGCCGGAGTGGTTTTGGGTCGGCGGCGAATGGAGGACACCTAACGCGACCCGGCATCCGTCGACCGATTTCATCTCTGGCCCTTGTGAGTTATTTATTTTCGTTCATTTCCGCCCCTCTAATCAACTGTTCTTCCCTGCTAACAGGTCGGTGTTTGCATTTCAGTCCACAACCCCCGCGTTGAGCCGAGCGACGAGCTGGTTGCTAAGGTCGAAACTCTGCTTGGGCTCGCTGTGGACAAGCGCCATTACCGAGATCTTGTTGCCGAGGAGAGTTTGATCCAGCACAAACTTTGCCCCGAATACAACAGCAAATCCTTCGAGCCCGGTATTTCTCCCTCCTCAATTCTCGCTCGTATGTATAGGTATTTTTACATCTGTTCTCACCCTTGCCTTTCGCTTTCGTTCGACAGTGTACTACCCCCTCCATCGCGAGTGTGGATTTGGCTCGGTGAAGGAAGCAAACAAGTACGCGCGCGCACATCCGAGCTCTCTGAAAGACCGAAAGATGGCCAGCCGTATGGATTTCCTAACGAGGCAGAGCAAAAAGAGGTCCTCGGGATCTAGCTCTGCGGGGACCTCGGCACCCGCTCCTTTGAAGCCGACAGTTGAGACTGCCCCTCGTGCAACCGAGATCCCTTCTGGCCCGGTACCGCCGACCTCGGGTCCCGTGGGTGGAGGCCGAAATGGCGGTCGTGGCGGCCGAGGTAGCGCTCCCCCACGACAAAGGAAGCGCCGACTCCTCGCGGAGGAGCCAGAGCCAGAGGACGTCGAGGAGGGGGGCGCAGGGGTTCAGAACGAGGCGCCGCCGCCTCCGAAGAAGAGTAGGGCGGTCGAGGCCGAGCCGGACTCTTTGGCGGGTGAGTCTTCGGCCTTCGTTCATCAGGCTGGCTCTTCCACGTACTTCCCGGTGAACCCGGCCCACAAGGCCAGCCTCTCGAGGAGCCTCGAGCGGTTTCCTGACCAATGGTTCATCGATGCCCGGTCGGCGGTTCCGTTCGACTTGCCCAATCCTTATAACCTGCCCGAGCAGGTGATGTCGGCAGCACGGACCGTCTTGACCTCGTGGACTCCCACTGCCGAGGTTGCTCTCCCCATGCTCTCACTGCCCCAACTTGCATCTCACGCCATGGCGACCATGGGCCGAGCCATGGTCGAGCTAGTCCACGTCGCGGAGCAGACGCAGAAGGAAGGCGCCGCTCTGCGGAAACTCGAGGAGGAGCACGTGGTCTGCCGAGGCCGGATCAACGAGCTGAAGGACGAGTCTGAGAAGGCCAAGATGTTGGAGAATCAGCTTGTTCTTCAGCAGGGCTCAACGGGAACAAGAACTACTCCGCTCGACGGAGATTCGGGATGCCCGGATTGCCGAGCTGGAGAAGGCCCTGGCGAAGAGCGAGGAGAGAAGGGCGGTTGAGGTGACCGCGGGTGAGGAGGCCCACAAAGCCGACCTGGTCCATCTCGCCGAGTTGCACGCCGCCGAGGTAGCCGCGCTCAAGAAGAAGCATGAGGAGGAGGCCACCGAGCTGGCGGATTACGGGAACAGGTTGACCTCTCAGCTCACCCTCCTGAAGGAGGCCGCCAAGCAGATAGACGGTGAACCCATCGCTCTCTTTCCGCCGGCAACCTTCGCCGAGGTCCAAGCTCAGTACTTCGAAGAGATGAGGGAGAGCATGGACATGGCGGCGGCCTTCAACCTCTACTGGTTGTTCCAGAGGCTGGACGCCGGGGTGCTGTCTCTCGACGATTTCAGGGCTATCCTCTCTGAGAAGGTGGGCCGGCATGACTTGGATTTCGAAGGCCAGGTTTGCGAGGTTGACCCCGATGAAGCCGTGGTGGTTCGGAGGCTCCGGGGTTGGGACGATGACATCATCGTCGGCTTCGAAAAGTTTGGCGCCATTCCCTCCCTGGAGACGTGGCGGCTGACCCCCGGGGAGCTTCTGCCGGGGTACAAGCCGTTCGCGCCCGAGTCCCGGCCGAGACGCGGGGTTGTGCTGTCCGTGATCGCCGAGATGGAGGAGGCGGAGAAGGCTGCGGCTGCGGCGAAGGCGGCGGCGGACGCCGAGGCAGGAGTCGGCACCTCGGGGTCGAAGGGGGCTGATGAGGCGGTGACGGCCGGGGTGGCGACCGGACTCGATGCCGAGGAGGCGGGGGCGGGCGCCGAGGTTGTTGCCGAGGGTCCCGACCTCGTTGTTTAAGGGTGTTTTTTGGGCCTGCGTGCCTTGATATTTTGGCCGCCTGTGGCCTTATTTTTCAAAACAATTTATCTATGTAATGAATATTTCTAACTTTATTTTCGAATGCATGGTTTATCTAATTTCTTTTATGTTTGAACATTCTTATTCTTGTTTACGTTGGGTGAATGTGTTTTTGCGCTTTCTTTACTTATGCATGTTTGCGATTTTCGACCAAGCATGAGCTTGGTGCCGTTCTGCATATTTACTCGTATTTACATGGCCGGGCCTGAGATCGAACTTGGCGTCTTGTACTTACATGGCCGAGCCCGCGACTGGGCTCGAGCTTCTTTTTTATTTACGAGGCCGAGCCCGAGATTGGGCTCGGCACTTTTTATTTACTTTGTATTTTTTCATTCCTTACATCGGTGCAGTGGCCTTACCGGGCTACTTTGCCGAGCCCGGCTCGTGCCAGTCGAGTCATCGTACTGACCCGGCCCGCACATAATTATGTGGCAGCTTACCTGACCGGTCTCGCGTTCGGACTCGGAGGTATTATTGGCCTGACTGGGCTTCCTAGTTGGGCCCAGCTAGTGCCGACCAGGTCATCGTGCTGATCCTGGCCGACACTTCGTTCCTTATGTTAATTACGCCGCTTCGACTCAATCTAAACTTATTAAAGGCAGGGGGAAAGTTACAAAGTAAAGAATAGAAAACATACATCTTTACAAGGTTTGTTCACCTTTTACAAAGTAAAATATAAAAGCAAAAATACAAGGTTATCCTAGACTTATTGGTAGAACTTTTTCAAAAACGCCGAATTCCACGGGTATTGGTGGGGGGTGCCGTCCAGGTGTTCAAGGCGGTAGGCCCCGTGTGGGAGGACCTCGCTGATCTTGTAGGGACCCTCCCACTTCGGCTTCAGTGGTCCGGGGTCCGGCCCTGTTACCCTTTTTAATACCAAGTCGCCGACCTGATATGAGCGCGATTTGACTTGGGAATTGATGTATCTCTCGCTTCGTCTCTTGTATGCTGCGTTTCTGAGCTCGGCTTGTGACCGGTGCTCGTCTATCAGGTCGAGACTTGCTCTTAACGACTCGGAGTTGGACTCCTCCTCGAAGTTGGTTACTCGAAAGGTTGGGGCGCCGAGCTCGACAGGTACCATCGCTTCGGTCCCGTATGCCAGGGAGAATGGCGTCTCTCCCGTAGATGATCTCGTTGTTGTGCGATATGACCAGAGCACGTTCGGGAGTTCTTCTGGCCAGGCTCCTTTCGCGGCTTCAAGTCGCACCTTGAGCCCTTGTTTGATAATTTTGTTAACGGCTTTGACTTGGCCGTTGGACTGAGGGTGGTAAGGTGTCGAGAAGAAATGTTTGATGCCGTGTTCTTCGCAAAACGTTTCTAATTTCTTCCCTTCAAATTGTTTTCCATTATCCGTGATTATCGAGTTGGGCACCCCGAAGCGACATATGATGGATTTCCATAGGAAGTCGATCATTTTCTGTTCGGTGATAGTGGTAAGTGGCTCGGCTTCTGCCCACTTCGTGATGTAGTCCACGGCAACGACTGCGTACTTTACCCCGCCCTTTCCGGTGGGTAAGGGGCCGATCAGGTCGACACCCCACTTGGCGAACGGCTATGGGCTGAATATCGACTTCAGGGGCTGCGAAGGTTGGATGATGTTCGGCGCGAATGTTTGGCATTTTGATTGTAACAATAGAGTCCGCGTGCCGAATACAAGGAGGTGTGTTCCTCGTCGTCCGGGTGCATGGGGATTTGATTGTAACGGAATACGCGTCCATAAAACTCATTAGCTCATGCCCCGAGGTCGGAGAAGTCGATGCACAAGCGCCATGCTCCATTGCTTTTCTTCACAAGTACCGGATTGGCTACCCAGGTCGGGTACCGGACCTCGCGAATGTATTCATTATCGTTGAGCTTGGTCACTTCTTCTTCCAAGGCTTGCTGTCGGTCGGGGCCGAGCTTCCTCCGCTTTTGCACAACCGGCATGACCGTGGGGTCGACCTGCAACCGGTGACAGGCGACCTGAGGGTCGATGCCGACCATGTCTTCATGGGTCCACGCGAAGACGTCCGCGTTTTGTCGGAGAAATTCGGTCAGCTCGGCCTTCATAGGCCCCGGCAACCTGCTCCCAATCCGGAGTTGTTTCTGGCAAGTCTCTTCGTCAATGAAGATGACTTCGACTTCGTCCATTGGCTCGGCCCTCTTTGTTCTCCGTTTTTCCTCGTATTGTGTCCGGGGGTCGAGCTCGTCCTCCTCCATGATTGGTCTTTTGCCAGCCTTTCTCCCCCTGTCCCTGTCGAGGTCGGCCTCGGCTCTGTCCTCGATGGGGTCCGTCATCTCGGCACCAGGGGCCAAGTTGTCTGCCCCGGCGTTGGGTTCCGTGACTGTGGGGTCGGTACTCGATGGGGTCAAGGGGTGCGAACCTGTCTGGTTTCCCAGCATGCGGTTGCCCCTATGACCGTCGCGTGCTGACCCGGTGTCTGTCACCTCGGCGTTTGCCTGAAGGTTCGCCACGTTTATTTCGGTGCGCGGGATGGTCAGGATGCATTCCCGCGCCTCCCTCTGGTCCCCCCGGTGGGTCCCCTCCCCATCGGAAGTCGGGAATTTGAGGGAGTAATAAAAGATGGAGACGACGGCCTTCAGTTTGTAGAGTGCCGTCCTGCCCAGAATGGCGTTGTGCTCGCTTGGGCAGTCCACGATTTTGAAAGTTTCTAGGATTGTCTTCGTGGGCTGCCCCTTTTCTCCGAACCGGATCGGCAACGTGACTTGACCAACCGGGGCGATGGTCTGCCCATTGAAACCCTGGATCCGCTCCCGGCAGGGCTGTACTTCTTTCCTGTCGATCCCCATATTCTTGAAGGTCTCATAGTAGAGGATGCTGGCGTAGGCCCCGGTGTCGACAGTATTCTTGCAGAGTAGTTCGGCGCCTCCCTGATAGAATTTAATGCGATTTGAGGTTTTCCTCATCATTGTCTGACAGGCATTTAATGCTGGCAGGCTTTATGTCTTGGCTAGGGGAAGTAGGTCTACAGGCTAGGATGTCCCATCCATTAACCAATGATTACCCTCCAAGTGGCATTATTATACTATTATCAAGATCGGCATTCCTCATTGTAGGGACCCGTTCTGAGACTCCAAGTCGGCACCTTTTCTTCGTTTGTTCCTCCAGTTCCGGGGAACCTTTCTCCCAGCCCGTCACTCTTCAGACCGGCACCGGGGCTTCACAGTTGCAAACGCCGAACTAGCGGACGGGCTTATGGGAACGTCTAGGTCAAAAAGTTTTCCGGTCCAGCTCGGCACTTTCTCACCGGACGGGGTCTCCGGTTCGGCTCTTCGAACTCGGGTGTCAACAAAAAGTATTTTTCATATAAATAAAATACACATGTTTGAATTGAATATAATATTTTTATAAATAAAATTTATTATATAAATAGCTAAAAAATTAATAAATTAAATATCATCTTGAGAAACTTTTTTTTTATTGAACAAATCATTTCAGCTTTGTCTACTTGGAATAAAAAATCAAATTAAAATGATTGAAATAACTAAACAAAGATAAAAACGGATATGGCTTAAATTAAATGTAAAATATGGAAGCCCAAACGGCGAAATTGTAGTCAACATCAGTCCTCTCTATATTTTAGAGTCTATTTTGAAATACTGTCTCCTGTCTCCCAACCACCCCAAATCTGCCGGAAATCGGATAAACCCAGCCGGATAATGTCGTTTGGAAAGATACTTCTGAAGCCACTCGAGAATGCCATAAGGAAAATGAGATTGCTCCCGGCCGTGGATATGCCCCACCATTGGAAGCAGAGCTTCCAATGGCCTCAGAGCATGGTGAATGACCAAAGAGATCCAAGTTTCACCTACGAGAGTATCCCTACGAGGGGAGGATTCTCCTCACACGGTGTATGGCCGCAAGATTCCATGGATGCTTGCTTTCAAGCAAAAAAACCACAGAAGATGAACTTGAGTCAAAATGATTTGAAGGTAACTATTGTTATTTCACTTTTCATGGGTTTTGTTCTATTTTGGTGAGGAACTATACGCTTTGGTCAGATTACTATTTTTTTGGTGTGGAACTATATGTCTGGTCGATTACTATTTTTCTGGAAGTATATGTTTGGTCATTTTTCTGTAGCATGAATTATTTGTTCCAGGAATTTTTTTCTTCTTCAATTTGGTGGGCTCCAATCGTGATAATGTATATTATGTAGGGCTGGTTTCGGTTCGGTAACAAAACCGAACCGAACATTTCGGTGTTTAACACCGAAATGTAGAACTGAAATCGAACCGACTCGTAGTCGGTAACCAAAAATTCAGTTCTTACCGAATTTACGGTGCAAACGAGTTTTAGAGCTGTACCATCTTAGCAATCACACTTGCTCAGCCGCATCCACCTGTGCTGAGCCGCACGACACGTCAGCACAGCCCGGACGGGGACAGAGGGCTCGTATATTTGCATGGACTGCCTGCATTGATATTGTTAGGTGAATACGTGCATAAAATTATGTACAACCAGCATTACACAACACTTACCTTCACAGTTACCGAGCATTGTGTGGGTCACATTGGCATTTGGTCTGATCACGGCCAAGGACTTGATGGGTAGCTGCAGACAGGGGCAACGAGCCCTTGCCGACAATCTCTTGGCGGGCAACCTCACGGGCTAGCTCTTGGTTGGCGGCAGTGCACACGTCTTTTGGGCCTAGCTGCCTGTAGGCCTGCTTGGTTGGGTCACCATCAAAGAAGCCCAATCTCATCATGGTTGCAAAATTGTTCCACACAGCCCCATTGATCACCGTCTCATTCACCAGGCCATGGAAGTCCCCACAATTTAGATCCACACCTACACCAAAGTGGCACACATCACCTATTAACGTTGGGAGTGATTAGGTATTGTTAAACGGTCCACGCGGGCCTGCCTGATGTTGGTCCTTAGTGCCAGAAGTCTAGGTTATTGCATCATCAAGAGTGGGGTCAAAGCTCAACTAGCAGTATATTTGAAATTTGGGCTTCAATATAGTTTTTGATGAGTCCTAAGGAAAACTCAGAAACTTATACGACACCTGAGTTCAAAGCCAAGGCAGCCATTTCCGCAATCGGTAACAATGTACCTGCATGCACCCGACCAAAACACATGTCAGCAAGCTCACTGTTTTCCAGTTACCTTATTGTCAACAAGCTCATTATATTCCAGTTACTTTATTTTGCATTTGCATTTGACAGTAATTGGAACTTGTATAATTTTATGTTTTGTATCTCATTTTCTTTATTTATAAACCAAGCATGTATGCCCCTTCCGAGGAAAACCAAATACGATAGAGAAAAATAATATGAATAAATAAAATCAGATGATATCACCACCAAGTCGGCTTGCCGTTAACTTGATGCCACCAAATTCTGGTTTATGAGATGCATTGAACCTGCCGTGTCATGAATGCGGCTCTGAATGCTAATAAACCTGCAGCATCAGAAAACCAGCCTCGACAACCTCCCAGCATTCTCGTATGCTCTCTCCTCTGACCATGCCTCGGCTGCACAAATCCATTCTGCAATTCACAGGCGGGTCAGTGTCCAACTCAGTCTGGATACGTCCATTAACATTCGACAAGTCCAAAAGGGAGTCTTTTGAATTCAAAACCTTCTAGAAACTTCCTTGTGAGTCCTCAAATAAGAGTATTGTTCGTTGAAGTTTAGTGTGTTTGAGATACTGCTATATGTTAAACAAAAGTCGTACCTTGGAGATGTTGCCATATCCAAAGGTACTTATAATGTTAAAAATGTCGTAGGGATTCTTTTTTTTTTAAGTCAAATTCCTGCAGATATATCTTGTCTGATGTTTAGCTGCTAATTTCCTTNGTCAAAGTGTAAATTCCTAATGATACATCTTTTTTGTAGGCGCTCGACTATTGCGAAGAAGATATGATGAGGTATTTTTACAATCTGAGAGACTGCACCGACAAAAAGGCTTGTCATAACTTTTGGAAACACATCTGGCGAAAACACGGCCGGCACTCGACTTTCGAGCCAAAGGAGTTCTTGGAACTGAACACAGTACTGGCGGGAACGATGCTCGTGAACCATCCAGGTGATACATTTTCTTAATTTGTTAATTTATTATTTTTTTTACCATAATTCTTACTTTCAGATTAATTGATATACAGAGTTGGGTATCTCGATGGACGTACCCTTGACGTTCCACGACCTGCATCAGGCCCTTAAGATCCCATTAGAAAACTGGGAGATGGGTAATGTGTTCAAGGGAAGCCACTCCAATGTCGAGGTACATTGCAACGTCGACAAGGCGAATAAGCAAACACAGATAAAAGAAATGCGGGCGTGGCTGGATGCGGACTTGGAGAAGACGATCAATGCTCCTAAGAGTTCCAAAATGTCCGGGTACAAGATGAAATCGAAGGGCAGACAGCCATGGAGTGCAGTGCTGCCATCCCAGTATCCCCCGCGGTAAGAATTTGTGTTTATCAAACGATATAAGAAATCCACCAACCAGCCATGGAGTGTCATTTTGTGATTTGGTTTGCATTTTTTAGCATTTGAGACTGATTTTATTTTGTCACCAATATTTGAATTTTCCAATATGTCAATTTTGTGTTATTTTTGCAGTTGAGGTGGCATTGATGAGGTGGCATTGATGAGGTGAAAAAAAAAATGTGCAGTAAGATTTTGAACTTGTCACCTCAGCATGTGTGTTGAATTGATTAATGTTCATTTGCAACCCTTAAGCAAAATGATCATAAGTCTGTCAGTTTTAAATTTCTATATGGGTTTTGACTTGTTTTTATTATTTGCATATTGCAGGCAAAAATTAATGTGTCTTCTGAAGGGTACTTGGGGTCGAAGTGACACGTGTTTTTTGACTGGGAATTTGAAATCCAACTTTGGTGTTTTTACTCTATGAATTTTGTCTATAACTTGTCCATGTTGAGGTACAATCGAGTTGGTGTTATTTTTGGGATAACTGCGGATGAAATTTTGTATTCGCCTATTCGAGATCTGATGTTGATAGTTTTAACCGTGGCACTCTAATGCAAAAATCCCTTCTTATATGGTCATTCATGAATAAAAATTACGTGTATGGACTCCTAGACACAGGCGAGCCAGAATTTTTTTTTACCATAGGCTGCAATGCATACAAACTGAATGTCCGATAATTAGGCCTGTAAACGATTCGAGCCGAGCCGAGTCGGGTTCGAGCTTAGGGTACTCGATCTCGAGATGGAGCCCTTAACGAGCCGGGCCGAGCTTGGCTCGTTAAATAAACGAGCTTGAAATCGAGCTCGAGTTCGCGTCTTTTGTCACTAATAATGAGTCGGGTTCAAGCCGATCTCGAACTCTAACGAGCCGAACTATAAAAAATTGTATAAAAATTCTTTTTTTGAGCCAGTTAACCGAACGAGTTGTAAATGAGCTCGAGTTAGGCTCGTTTATCAAACGAGCCGAATCGAACTCGAGCTTTAACTAGCCGAGCCAGACTCATTTAATTTAATAGCACTATGTTAGAGTGATTTTGTGAATATTGATTTTTGGTATAGATAGATTTTGGTATTTTAGAGATTTGGTGTATATTATTTAAGGCTTCCTTTGTAGTTTTATATAGGGCACTTATAAATCTCAGCAAAGCAAGGTTTTTGAGGTATGAATTGTTTTCGCATATTTGTCATGGTATCAAAGCCCGATTAAATTTTTTTACTCTCGGATCTCAAGTCTCAGATCAATTGAGACTCATTTTTTTCTCTCTTTTTGCTGCTCT
>BKCP01005217.1:500675-513901 GCA_008636005.1 Striga asiatica | reverse complement strand
AGGTTTACAACAATTATTTAATCTTCCTTTTCTCATCTCTTTCATGGCCGCTTCTTCATATCCCGATTGGTGGGGAACTGACGTCGGTCGCAACGAGGGAACTGCTCCTCACGTCGGGGAATGAACTGGTCGTGGCGGACGCGGTCCCGGACGAGTTGATGCCGGCCGCGGTGGTTCAGCCCTTGTCAACGCTACATTCGCTAATGGGGCTGCACTCAGTATCTCTGACTCCATACATGGCGAGCCAACATCCTCATTGACAACCTCCGATCGGGCAACTATTTCTGGATTGACTGATGTCCAATTGGAGTCTATTGTACACCTCGTCACTTCCGCCCGCAATAATGCTCCTTTTGTCCGGTAAGCGTAGTCCTCATGAGTGGATATATGATAGCGGTGTTTCACATCATATGACGGGCTATTTAGAATTTTTTTTCTGATATTCAGGATATTCCATCCCGGTCTCTGCAGTTACCTAATGGCACGCTCACCACTGCGTCTAAAGTTGGAGCTGTTCATCTCGGTTCTCGTATTATTTTATATGATGTTTTGTTTGTTGACAGTCTTCAGTGCAGCTTGATATCTTTATCTCGGTTGTTGGAACAATCTGGCTGTGTTGTGCTATTCAAGACCTCACTTCGAGGAGAATGATTGGAGCGGGTGAGCAGTTGGGGGGACTCTATTTTTTCCAAGGGGCGATCACTGCAAATGCTCCTCGGGTGTCTTCGGTTATGCAGCACTTGTGGCACCAGCGAATGGGTCATCCATCTTCTACTGTGCTTGGTCAATTGCCTTTTGTCGAGTCTTCCTCCTTGGTCTCAAATAAAACTTGTGATATTTGTTGTTGGGCGAAGCAATCTCGTGCGAGCTTTCCTTTTAGTCGTAGTATCAGCAGTTCCATTTTCAGTCTGATTCATTGTGATGTGTGGGGACCTTATAGAGTTCCTGCCTTTAGTGGTGCTTAATATTTTTTGACTATTGTTGACGACTACTCTCGCAGTACTTGGATTATCTTATTGGATGACAAATCTTCGGTGTGTTCTACTCTACTGCAATTTTTTGCTTTTTGTAAAAAGGCAATTTGGTGTGTTGGTTAAAACTCTTCGCAGTGATAATGGGACTGAGTTTACTTGTATGCGTGATTATTTCCGTCAACAAGGGATTGTTCATGAAACTTCTTGTGTCGGAACTCCTCAACAAAATGGACGTGCTGAGCGCAAACATCAGCACATTCTTAATGTTGCTTGAGCATTACGCTTTCAGTCCCATTTATCGATTGAGTTCTGGGGACACTGTGTACTTGCTGCTGGCTATTTGATTAATCGAACGCCTACTCTTCTTTTATCCGGCAAGACTCCCTATGAACTTTTGTATGGAAAACCTCCCAACTATGCGCATTTACGAGTTTTTGGTTGTCTGTGTTACGTGCACAATCAGAACAGGGATTGTGACAAGTTTGGAAGTCGGAGTCGCCGGTGTGTTTTTGTTGGCTATTCATCTGGCCAAAAGGGGTGGTGTGTTTATGATTTGGACAGCCGCACTTTTCTGGTCTCACGTGATGTAAAATTCTGTGAATCCGAGTTCCCTTATTTGACGTCTCCTGCTCTTGATACTGCCTCCGTACCCGTGGTTCCATGGCCTGCTATTTCTGACGACGATGATGATGTGGTGGTTCCCACTACAACGCGTACTGCTGCCACTGGGGGTTCTGAGGTCATTGTCGATAGGGGGGTAATCCTTCCCAAGAGGAAGTGTTGGGTCGTGGTCATCGTCTCAAGAGACCATCTTCTCGTCTTGCCGACTTTGTCTCTCATACTATTTGTTCCTCGTCCCCCCACTCTGCCTCCCCCATCGCGTCATCATCTAGTACTCCTTACCTTCTCGCACACTATGTTTCTTGTGATTCATTTTCACCTGCACATCAGTCATTTCTGGCAGCCATTTATTTTGTTGTTGAGCCTCGGACCTTTATAATAGAATATGAGCATAGTGTTATAGCCTCATAGCTACATTTATTACAAAGTGAAGACGGTCATTATTTTTCGACCTTCACCGGACCTCTGAGAAGTAGAAAGAAAAATGAGGACGGTCATTGTTTTTCGACTATCTCCACCACAAATGGCGGCTTGTGCTTCTCACGTGAAAAAAGATTGTGCTTGCAACATATAGAAGCAAAAATCGAGGCGGAGTACCCCGTGAACATTATCGGGTCCTGTGATGGGGTACTTCTACTGCACGAGCAGTCGGAGGGGCCGTTCATGCTCTGGAATCCCATAACCGAAGAGTTGAAGATCCTCCCTCCCTGCTCAATTGAGACCCCGCCTACCTGTTCCAGTCCTTCATACAAGTCTCCTACTATCGGGCGTGATCCCACGTCTGGGGATTTTAAGGTTGTAAGGACAGTTCTGTTTATGAACGAGGACGAGGAAGGAAATCTTGTGGACACAACCATACTGTTTGAGCTATATTCTTTGAAGGAAGATGCATGGAGGCCCTTGAACCCTCCTAAAATGGTGACTCCGAGTAATTTCTATCGCTCGCTCGGTCTCAAGGGGTGCCACTACTGGGTCAGTTGCGGTAGTAGAATTGAGGAAGGCATCGTGTGCTTCAACTTTGAGGATGAAACATTTAACTTGTTACCCATGCCCGTCACTGCTCGTCCCGATGAGATGGAATATTTGCGTCTTGTAGAGGTTGATGGTTCACTAGGCGCTTTCTCTTACCCATTGATTGGAGATAGAAAGAGGGTTCACGTGTGGGTGTGGGATCGGGGGATGTGGAGTGAAGCGTGGAGTTTTGATGCATGTGGGGTCAAGTGTCCGTTGCGTATCTGGGGCAAGGACAAGTGTTTCGTCGAAGCGACGAATGGTGACTTGCTTCTTTTTAATGCTGCCACGGGAGAATGGGGGGCGGTTGATCTCGAAGGGTATTTTCAGAACTTGCTCATCCCGTACATCGAGAGCGTAGTGCCTTTCCTTGCTGATAGGTATATCTGTTTTAGCGGTTTTACTTTTCTTTCTTTCTTTGCTATGTATGTGCGTTTATTATGTTTTCTCCATCATGATGGTTGGTTCACATACAATGCAAACGGATAGTGTTGAATGTGTCATAACTCATAAGTGATGATCGTGTCGATTTAGTGATTCTATGATGATTAAAAGATTATGTGGACATTATGAATTAGAAGATTTTACAATGGAATAATTGGTGGAATGGATGTCCAAGAGAACATGGTTGGCACGTTCATTCTTAGGAGATACACATTATATATGAGGTGCTTTCTCGTTTTCTATGGGCTTGTTCACGCTTACGGTTGTGTTCTACATTTGAATGCACGTGTGTCTGTGCTTATGTTTTCTTTAATGATGGCTGAGGTGAACCATAGATGAGATCGTGTTGTGTTTACTTATTGTTCTTGGTCTGCAACCGACATTGATATTTTTCTCAGGAAAACGTTGATGATTTCAAGAGTAGACTCTTCCTGCATTTGTCCTTGTGCGCATTACAATTTATTATTAATTGGATTGCGTGCATCATGACCATAAGTCGTCAGTTGAAATTTCTATATGGGTTTTGACCATAAGTCGTCAGTTGAAATTGGATTGCGTGCATCATGACCATAAGGCTGTAACACTATGCTCATAATTTTTAAAACATATTGTATAAATGTCATTTATTAAAACATAATGAAATTTTAGCTTAGTAGTTTGGTAGTATCCATTGATTGTTACTAATGTTTTAGAAATGGTCGTTACTATCATACTTTTTGTTATACGTGACAAATTCACATTATACCATTATAACAAAATACTAATGTTATTTATCTATCAACAATATATTTTTGCACCGTAACATATAACTTGATTATAAATTAATTACATACTTAATTATTGGTTGTCAACCTACTCACGAATCGACCGATAATACAATACAAAAGAAAAAAAAAATTAAAATACAACCTAAACAAACTCTCATACCAGACAATAAAACAGTCTAGCAATATAAAATGCCCCCCCAAAAAAAAGAGTACACATAGTAAAAAAAACTATAATTTTGAAACTCATACAAGATTGACCAGTCTCACAAAAAATCAGTCAATTGACCAGTTCGATTCGTTAGAATAAGCAAGCCGTCAATAGATTAATTTGCCCTTTTTTTTTTTAATCTCTAATTGATCTCCACACTAAATTTTTTAACCACAAAACTTTGTAAGAAGATGGGGAAGAAGTTTTTCAGTGTCCACTATCTATATTGGAATTTGGAAGAGGTTAATTGAAAAGATTGGTAACTACACAATCCTTCGTTTTCCCAATATTTTTAAATTAAATTTAATGAATGCTAAATTTTTATTGCATATTTTTCATAAGTTAATATAATTTAATTTTACAGCAAAAATGGAAAAAAAAAAAAATAATATATTACTTGAATCAACTCTTCAACGTTGGGCTGAGTTAGTTCAAAAGCTTTGGGCTGCCCGAGTGTGTAGCACACTCAAAATAACCTAGACATAAGTCCCTTTTATATTCGAAATCTTATAGAATTTCTTCCACAGCTGAGAGAAAAGATAAGATACTAGCGATATGACACGCGCCGCCCTCACGCGCCTTCTCACCAGTTTCAGACGCCCCCTCTCAATCTCACCGCCGTCTGCCCCTGCCGTTGCCACTCCATCTCACGTTACGACCTCAATCGGCCGACGGCACCCTCAAGTTCGAAATATCGTAATGGGTTAGAGATTATGGATTGGTCTGTGCATGTCATTAACCCTTACTCCGAGCAAGCTACCAAAGAACAAATCATCGACTTCCATGTTAAACTTCTCGCTGAAGTTGTTGGCAGGTATTGATTCTCTCCAAAAATTACTCGCAGAACAGAGCACAAATTAATTCTCATTAATAATTTCTGAGCGATGGAAACCCTAGAAACTACCCTCGATTTCCCTGATTAAATGTGTTACAATTTAGCTGTAAATACATGTTAGTGCATCTCAATCACTATTGGATTATATGTTTTCTCCAGATTTTGCTTAACCTCTTAGATTATATGTTTTCACCCGACAGTCTATTCTAGTTGTTTATTACCATCTGATAATGCCACTGCATTTGTGTTAGTGAGGAGTTAGCGAAGAAAAAGATAAGCCAGCATTACAAACGAGGGTTTGATTGTGAGTTAGATGTGGATGACGCGACCGAATTAGACGGTTTGGAATTGAATTTTCTTCCTATTAATAGTTTATGGTGTGTTCTGTTAGGCATCATGCATGAACTTAATTTTCCTCTTGTGTTCTTTACAGGGTTGCCCAATGTTAGATTTGTCTCATGTGGTTTAACTGGCGGTGGTACAGCCTTTTCTCCATAGCTCTTACCTAGCTTTTGCTAATATTTTCATTAAGATACTTCATTTTGGACTTGTCACCTCCTGAAATTAGAGCATATGTGTTGAATTGAGTGTTCATTTGCGAACCTTTTTCCCTTTGGTGTTTGTTTATTTATTCGGCAGACTCCTATAATTGCTTCTGTATGCTTTAATGATGCTTCCCTGTAAATCTTTTGTCACAAGATACAAGGATCAATGGTTGATAATGTCTAGCCTTATTCAAGTCCCTTGTTTATGTTCAACGACTTAATCGTTGTCTTATTTCCTCATTTGTCATTTAAAATATACTTATTATTCTATGCCTTTACATGAAAATGTTGATCTTACACAGTTTCTTCCAAATTCAAACAATGGAGAATCGAGTTTATGCTTTTCAAGAAGATTTCGTGATCTTTTATAATTTTTATATGGATACTACATCATATTTTTTCGTGTCTCCTTTTTGCAGTTCGATTGACTTGACTGATGTTGAAGGATCTCGTGAATGAGAGAAATGGGAGTGGAAACTATTTCTATAAAGGTAGAAAACAATGACAGATTTGAATTGAGTGACTTATGAATTCATTTTGAAGAAGCATAGTTAAATATGATCTTGTTACTGATAAAGTGATCGACATGTATTAGAGAATGAAATATCTATACTCAAATAAGCAACTTATCCGACTCTTTCCAGTTGTTTTAACTTGCTTTATGAATTCAAAGTTGATTACTTTTGGTGTTGTTTCTTTCCAATTTCAATTTTCCAATGAACTGTTAGTTTTATTTTACTTATCTGCTTGTTATTTTTCTTATGCATAAATGTTTGTCAAAACAATATTTTTTTAACAGAAATGTGACTTAGTCACTGATATAACACAGTCTGGTCGATGCTCCACTTGGGGCGATCCACTCGGTCGGTACCGTGAGGCCACATGTCCCTTACTTTTTTATATTTTATGTTATTTCTTAATCACTAACTTAACCATATATTTTATGTTATTTCTTAATCACTAACTTAACCAGTGATTGACCCTCCTGCCAAAATTTCACTCTCTATTGACCACAGAAATGTCGAACTCCATCACTCCTTTAAAGCGGTATTACAGTTTGTTTAATCTCCCTTATTTGCCAATTTATTGTGAGCATGTAACCGCTACATGGGAGTTGATTCTCTCTCTCTCTCTCTCTCTCTCTCTCTTTCTCTCTCTCTCTCTCTCTGTGTTATGGGGTCCTGCTTTTCGCAGAAGTTTAACAACAGTAGTATTTACTTTGAATCGTTCTGATTCTGCGTGTTGTTAACCGGCATGATCTTTGTCCTTGTATTTTTGAAATTGTCGTTTTTGCTGTCAATTGTGTGTGAAAGAAAGTAAGGAAGTCACACACACACACACACCCACACACACACACACACACACACACACACACACATATATATATATATACACACATCTTTTTTTCTTTACATTTGCCTGAGGGTACTAGAAACAATGAAAGATAGAAAGAAACACACAGTAGAGTATCTTTCAACTTTGCCAAAACTAGTTGTTACCCTGCCACTAGTAGCCGTTGTAAGGATTGAAACATTCAATAACGTCTCCTTTGATTGATAATCATTTAAGGGCTTAGGCCGATAATGTTTTAGCCATTTCTTAACAATGAGTGGAGATGTGTGTTATATTCTTGAGCATAAATTAACCCTACTAAAATTTTTGAGGGGAAGTTTTTGGGAGTTTTGAAATTTCTGGGAAGGGAATAATTTTTGGGAGTTTTGAAAATTTTGATGATTTCAAGAGTAGATTTCCTAAATTTGTCCCGATATGCATTACAACTTGTTACTAATTGGATTCCATGCATCATGATCAGAAGTCGTCATTTTAAATTTTTATATGGGTTTTGACTTGTTTTTATTATTTGCATTTGTAGGCAATATGAAACTAGGAGTCCTCGGAACTGGACCTGGCGCCGAAGTGATACATGTTTTGTGACTCTGGGCATTTGAGTTGTGTTATTTTGCCTTTTGAAATCTAACTTTGGTGTTTTATGTATTTTGATGCTTAAGTTAAATTGGTACAAGTATACTGTCATCTGTTACTTTTGTGGTAGTTTAAGTGAATGTTTGTTTTTTAATCTCAAGGTTGTAGTATTAGCTGGCTATTCAACTAAAAGTGATTATGATTCAACAATCACAAATAGCTGATTGTTCTACTTTGTTCTATTTTAGAGTTGTAAACAAGTCGAATTCAAGCTCTTACTCTAGGTCGGGCTTGAGTCGTTATCTTTGCTCGCTAACTAATCAAGCTAATAAACGAGCTTGAGCTCGGTTTGCTGGATTGAGTATCATATTTGAATATGAAATGCAAATGCTTGATCAACATTTGATTTATTTGTGTAGTCTATATAGACAAGACAGTTTTTTATTTCTAATTTTTTTGGCAATTATCCTGTATTATTATGCTTGGTTTCTATGAGTCATACCTACTAATCTGAATTACTTCAAAAGGTGAGAATTTATCTCCTAATACAGTACCTATATAAAATGTCATTTTTCCTGCCAAGAATCACCTATATGTACCTATTTTCCATGGTCATGTACTATTCCCAACAACTAAAGCAACTTAATTCAAAATCAAGCAAATTTAATTTGGTTTGACAAACCAAAAGAGAACAGCCAATCTAATTTGTCATTCTATTCTATATATATAAGAGAAAAATTGCCCCACTAACACTATCATACATACTACATCAGTACATCACAAAACCATCACAGAATGGCTTCGGAAGGAGGTGAAAAGTCGGACTTCAATGAGAACCACAAAGGTCAGTCGAGGAGCTCTAGGGTCGATTTGGTCATTATGCTGCTGAGGCTGCTCGCGTTCTTATCAACTCTTTCGGCGACGCTTGTGATGGCCCTCAACAAGCAAACGAAAGCTATAACCGTGGCCACAATCGGGACCGTGCCCGTAAAAGCCACTCTCACGGCCAATTTCCGACACAATCCGGCATTCGTGTATGTCTTTCGTTTGGTCCAAGTTTCTATTTTTATGCATATACATACATACATATGTACATGTAATGTAGATGGATAATAGTAGTGATTGTGGATATATCGGCAGTTTTTTCGTGATAGCTAATGGCAAAGCGAGTCTCCACAACTTGTTGATGTTAGCGTTCGGTTTTGTGGGGCACAAGTGTGGGTTGTCGGGGATTGCTTCCTTTGCGATTCCAGTCCTGGATTTGGTATGACGATCGTGATAATAACAATACGTTGTACTTCATTAATGTGGAACTAAAAAATTCAGGTTAATTCATTGCAAACAAACTCAGAAAGGAGAAATTTGATATTTAGCCTTGTAACTAACACCAAATTGAGAAATAGTCTGGTGGTTGCGTTGATTTTATAGAACACCTGCAAAAAAAACTTGACTTTTGGCCATTCCACCGGCAAAAGCGGATGAATTTGATTGGTTGAGTTGGATATGTTAGTCGGCTGCCACTTGTACGAAAAAAAAAAATTAATATCCACATCAGCAACGAGTCACAGGCTTTTGCCGATGAAAGGACCAAAAGTCAGGTTTTTTTTACAAGGTGTTTTGTAAAGTCAATGTCATCACCAGACTATTTCTCAATTAAGTGTCAGGACTAAATCTCCAATTTTCTCAACTCCAAAAATTCATTTCCATTCTAAGACACTCTTAATAGTTGTTTTGAATATAATTCCATACACAAAATCTATATTATTGCATTGTTCGTCCTAATGTCTTAGATGAATGTGGCTATTGTCTCGGGTGGGGCAAGCTCGGCAGCCTTCATGGGGCAGCTGGGAAGGCACGGAAATTCGCACGCCAGATGGAGCAAAATATGTGATAAATTCGACAGGTTTTGCGACCAAGCTGGTTTGGCCATGATTGCTTCGTTCGTGGGGCTTTTGCTCATGATAATCATATGCTCGGTTTTCATCTTCAAGCTTCGCGCCAATAATCATTGGAATATGAAGCTTGTTGTGGTTCCTTGAAGTGTTATTACATACTATCGATCGTCTCTTGCTATTTTTGAATTTGTGGTGTAATATGTGTGTACTTTCCGTCGTGTTTGTTTGAAAGTCGTGATTAAACTGCGACTTATTGAAGTAAATATTGTGATTTGTTTTGCAGATGAGTCTACCTTTACTATATGGTACTTGGTTATAAAGGGGACCTAATTATATACATAAAAGATGAATGTATATATGTTGACACATATAAAATAAATACAGAAAGCATATTGATTAAAACTATTAAATTTATTTTTTGAAAAATATCACTACATTATATAGATTACTATTTATAACATCATGTTACAGCTAAAATTATCTTTAACTTGGTATCAACAATCAAATTGAATTGTATTTTTTTTTTTTGGGTACAATATTTTAAATTTATTTATTTGGAGATGTAAGACGAAAATCTTTATGTTCGATGCACTATTTAACTGACCGAGTCTCACGACGTTTTTTCTTCCCGTTTTGTACTATTTTTATTTCACCTTTAAATGCAAGATGACACCACCCCGTTTTAATTCACTGAATCTCATCACAAACAAGTACTAACATTTATAACGCATTCTAGCCGCTTTTATTTTTTCATATTAGGTGTAATTTTACTTCGGTCCTATTACAATATAATATTATCTAAAAGTAACATAAAAAATATGTCATTTCATATTGTATGTAAGCAAGTGAAGGGGCGGAGCTGTAGTCCGCCCAGGTGGGGCCTAGGCTCCACCTGAAATTTACATTTTTAATTTTTATAATATATAATTTTAAAATAATAAATATAAATGGTGTAGTTTTATAAAAATAATCTGTAAATGAAGTTGTTTATTAAGTAATCTTTTTTTTTTCTTGTTCTCTCATATTAAATTTTTCTTATTACAATGTTTAATTTATCTGTTGTATTTTTGTATAAATCTATCAAAACATCGCATGCTACTATAATAATTCTTATGTTAGAGAATTGTTGTCAATGAAATTAATTAAGTAGAATTGTAATAAATTCTTTGCTCCAACATATTGAGAAATATTATCTCTCTTCTACTCATGTAGAACACAATTTAATACTGAGAAAAATCATGAGATCTTGGCATATATACAACTTAATGTGTTTTCATTGGGTAGATGAATATTTTGTTTTGATAATAATACATTCCTAGTCATCAGAATGAATAATAATATTGAAATTTACAAAATATTAAAGATATTGTATAAGATTTCATCTTGAATTATATCAAAAAATTAGAATGTAGTTTTTGTCATATTTGTGACATTTTTTATATTGCATTTTCAATTACTACAAAAATTTGGCCCCACCTCATTCTATTTGCTAGATTCGCTCAACGGGACTACTCCTACGCAAGCCTAATGATAGGACAATCATAGTTTCTTAATAAATAGTGAAAATATTTTTTTTCAATCCATTATGGAAATGTATTAATCTTTACATAAGTTAATTTTTTCATTCTAGAAAATGCGAAGATATTGTGTGATAAATATGCGACAGTTGTGCGATGACATTATGCGAAAGTTAAAACTACGAAGACATTTGCATAATCCTTCACACATTCTGAAATGGAAAAGTAAAAATGTAAAGGTATTGTGCGATCAATACGCGACAATCATGGAATTGATATGCAGAAGTTATTTTGCATTTTCCAAAGTTAAAAAAATATATTTTTAGCTAGCAGTATGAAAAAATAAATGTATCTAAGGGTGAAAAAGATTTTTCCCTAATAAATATACATACTTCTAAATTCAAATGCTTTACTTCTAAAAACAACATAAATAAAATCAATAACAATACTTCTGTAATTGTGATGTTTTTAACACTGCGTATAGCGTTTCAAGTAGCAACATTTATAACGGATTCTAGTCGGTTATATATTTTATAATTAGGTGTAAATATAATTTGATCCTATTTATAGTGTAGTATCATATAGAATAACAATATCACATTTCATATGTAAGTTTGCAAAACTAATAAATAATATTGCAAAATTTCATAGAATAAGTATACAATTTTGTTATAAAGATTGATGATCAGTCTCACAAATGTAATAATTATACAGCTTATACAAAGAATATTTTTATTTTAAAAGTAAGATATGTGAATCTGTATAACTATTTCATATACACACTGAAAACTTGGGTTTTATATAAAATAAAATGGAGAATTAAATTGTTTTATAAAAAAAAAAAGCTTTTATAGCACTCTTGGGGTAATTTCGAATCGAGGGCAAACCAAATCCCCCATTCAATATTATACCAATTCCTCACCAACTCTACAAGGAATCAAATCATTTTAATTAGTAAAATGCCAAAATCAATTACAAATACACCAACCACGAAACAAATAAAGAATTATCTTAATTAATTGTTTTCATTTGAATTAATGTTCCTTTTTGTTCACAGTTTTTTAGTACTTTGTTTGTCAATCAAGCAAAAACACAGTAGTACACAGTATTTGGGACAGCCGCTGACATTGGCCCCTAGATTTCTATATTCCCTACGCAAATTAAAAAAAAAAAAGTAAAAATGAAAATAAAAACCGTCATTTTCAATTAGATTCTCAAATTTTTCTTAATTTCAGTAAAAAAAAAAGTATTGAAAAAATTGAAAATAAATTAACTCCACGTATAAAGAGAAATTAGGGTGGACCCACCCGGTTTTTTCTCTCTACAGATCCAACTTCCTCGTTTAGCAGGAACAGAGAGAGTTCTTATCCTACACAAACACAGACAGACATCATATATATTTATTTTTATTATAAACTATTTAGAAAAATGGTACCTTTACCATATTATAAAATAAATTCAAGATTTTGCTCCAACGTGGAATTCTTTAGGTGTTTTTGAGGTATCCTTTTAGCTTTTTTCTTTACCAATTTATTTCATTTTCACAATCATATAATGTTCGAGTAAGTGAAATATATTTTTTGTTTCACGAAAAAGAACAAGTCTTTCCTTAAAACTGTCCTTTTTTTTTTATTTCTTATTATTTTCATTTTCTAGAAGCAAAAATATATTGAATTGGATTGCACATTAGGTTTTCTTTTTTTCTCTTTTCCCCTTTTTTCTATTTAGTCAATAGAATTAGCCCTGTCCTCAGCTTTTGATCTCTCCACACCTTTTGTGTATTTTGGTATGAATGGGATTTTCATTCTGTGGTTTATTGGAAAATTTTCTCTAGAGGGGACTGGTTGAATATGTCATAATTAGGTCTTTTATCTGTTCATGAGCCATGGCTTTATTTTTTTTCTTCATTTAATTGTCATGATTCTTGAAATTTCTTGGGGGCATGTTTCAGTCTGCAAGGTTGATTTTTTTTTTTTATACATAGGTTGTCTTATTTTATTTCCAATTTCACGTTAGGTTCAATTTCTTGATAGTTGCAACACTTTCAGTTTATTGGTTCTTCTCAAATTTTATTTATTTATTCTGTTACTAGGATTAGTAATGTTCAAAGATTGATGATTTGGGTCTGAATTAACTGGTATAGATTGCCCAAAAAACAAAAAGGTAAGGATTTTTTTCTAAGGCTTAGCATTGTATGTCTCATCCTTAATAGTTCTTACATAAAGTCCATTCAAAACTTTACAGGGATAAGGGGTAAGGGATAAGGGTTTGTTTTCCTACATTATCCCAATTTGCTGTGTTAGATGATCCTATCTTTAATTTGTAGTCATTTATAGCCCAGGTAAGACTTGTTATCGTCTGTTTAATGGAAAAGACTATACATTTTGTAGCAGATCTGATAGCCTTCAGTTTTTATGCAATTGTTTTGATATTTTTCGATTGCTGCCTGTTTTGGTGAAATTGATTACTCCGTATGATCTGTAAGA
>BKCP01005217.1:475441-495445 GCA_008636005.1 Striga asiatica | reverse complement strand
TTTGTTTTTCCTTCTGAAAAAAGCCTTCATTTTGAAGGTCAGATAGTATAGTTTGTACAAGCTATAGGTGATTTTTTTTGCCTGTTTAAACCCTAACTGTGGTCAATAATTTATTGATGAGAGTAGTCTAATTTTGTATTCTCTTGCATTTTAGTCTGTTTTTCTGATATTTAGGGTCTGTTTGTGTACTTGTAGGGCATGAAATGTGCAAATACGTGAAATGATTTTTTTTTTTAATTTATTTTTTCATATTTTGCAAATGGCATTTCAAAGATTTTTTTCTCTAACCCATTTTTTTCAAGGTAGGCTGAAATATGTAATAAATCTCCACATTTCTTGGAATGAACTATGAAAAACCATAGTTCAAATTAAAAGCTCAAATCAAACTGTAGACCAAATTGGACATGTGCTTCAAATAAATCAATTAATCAAGCTCGAACTTCTGATATTCATACCCTTGCACGAGATGTGCTTGTTAACTAAACAAACCATTAAATGAGCTCGAATTCGACCCATTTCAATAGTAACTAGTCGAACTCAAACTTCAATGAGTCGATGTAAGCTAAAATTTCAAAAAACCACGCAAAAATTCCTATCATCGAAACTTTCATTAACTAAATGAGTTTTAAACAAGCTTGAGCTCAATCGAACGAGCTGAGTTAGGTCGAGCTCTAGCTACAAAAGATCACATTTTTCATCCAATTCAAAATTTTCTCAAAACAGAACATCATTTATCCAAGAAAAGCCTGAGAAATTCAAATCTCAATTGGGACTTTACAGTCCTGCTATGGAGAGAATCCGTTTTTCAAAAGTTGGCTCCATAACGGAGCCCACGGTTGGCTCCATAGCATTTCTATGTGACTTTATACAGTACCAAAAGATCAATTCATCAGCAAAAACCTAAAACCCTACAAAAACCCTTCAAAATTCCCAATTTTCCATCCTTTAAATTTCACATTCTTGACAGTGTTTTGTTCATGGAGATTCCCAAAAAAACTCCAGCAGAAGAAGAGATGCAAAAGGAACAGGATCTAGCATCCAAGCCCAACACAGGACCAATGCCTTAGATATCAAATTGCCTAAATTCTGGTGCTACCTGGAAAAAGGGATAAGAAGAAGAATATCATTTCATGTAATTATCTAAACAATTAACACGATACATTCTCTATCTGAATTTCTACTTGATCTAACACGATACATTCTCTATCGGAGAGAAACGCTAAAGCTTCTAGTTGACAAAATGAACTAATTATATTTTTTCACTCCCAATACAGTTAGGCAAACAGTTTGCAAATACTCCCTAACAAATGGAATTGGAGTTAGCTGGAGGTTCAATAAGACGTTTACTCGAAAAAAGTTGGTCAAATTTTGTGTTTAGTAAGTTGATAACAGTGGTCGGATATGGACTGTGTTAGACACAATCATAAATGCTTGGATTCAATTTTAATTGTGTGTTCCTGTAAGTCGATAGTAGGAAGGGGATTTGGACAATGGTAATATGTTGAAGAATTAAACTTCGGAGAAAGTTTAAAAGCAAAAATACCTAAAAATAAGCAAAGTAGCATGAGCACGGAATGTTTAAACTTTGTAAAAAGGTGAAAATGTTACTGCAAAAATAAATTGTATTAATCGCTCTTTTACTCATGCCTTTCCCGTCGAACTCGATGCCACCTCATCGCACAATCAAAAGAAGAAGAGAAAAATACAAAAAGAAAAGAGAAGTAGTTAGCTCGGTTGAGATGCATAAAGTGGCATCTGCACAGATAATGCCACCATCAACTAAATTCACCAGAATTTATCCGCATCCAAGAGCTAGATGACACTTCACGTTATCTTTCTCTCAACCGAAAATACATATCATATCACCTAAAACGAGCCATCACTCGTTTGTCACCACCCCTCAAATCCCGCCTTAGCGGCCCATTGTTATTGATTTCATCATACCATATATATAATCTGTAAATCACTACAAGATTTCAACCCGCTACAAAAAAAATAAAATAAAATAAAACCCCAACTTTATTTGTTTCTATTTCAACAGAGCTTCAACTAAAATAATCTCCCAAAATCAATCCACACTATAAACCGTAATCTCTGTTGCATGTTCTTAAAATCCAGCGCTATACAATATTTAACTATAAAACATAATTTCACCGACAAATATCAAGAGGAGTCTATAAGGTTGTGATTGTTTATCAATCCAATTCCAAAAAAATCAATCAAAACTCAAATTTAACTCAACTTTAACCCAATTCCACTATCTCCATTATTATCAATATAATTAATTAATACCAACCAATCATTCTTACACATCACATCAATTTTAATTCACTATTCATCCACTCACATAATTTTAACTAACCACTACTTCCAATCATTTTCTCTTACTTTTACATCATATCAACTTTAATTATTTTATTTTAAATATTATTTTAATATATCCACTAACAACTAACCATACTAACTTTTTTTAAAAGTAACTATAGTTAAAAAAAACCAATTAATTTCTAGATGAATTGATAAACAATCACCCCCTAAGGACTTTACCGGTCGATTGGAGCCTTGAAATTTACCCTGCAAAGCAAGCCAAATACACAACCTAAACTAGAATAACCACATTTTCAGTATGTGTATTAGTGTGTGTGTAGGGATTGTCAAGCTTGTGAAGACCGCCATTGGAGACTCTCTACAGTCTACACAGCACTCGATGGGCAAAAACACGAGAACAAAACCAGGTATGTAAGATTCATAATCAGGTAATGGAAATTATCAAATTGAAACAAAAATCAATCGAACTCACTTGAAGATGCTTCGAATCCTTCTTTTATAGCGATAAATAATTCTTGCCCCATACAAAATAAGCATCAAAACCTTTTTCAAGCCTCAATAGATACAGGAAAATAAATGGATAAAAGGACTACCGAAAACATGTAAGCGATAACCAGAAACTTTCTCTCGGCGGTGGCGGTCACGGCGGATATCATTATCACCGGCGGCGAAGACGAATTAGGCGTACAGTGGTAAAATTATGTGAGAATCCCCGTCGGCAGGTATTCTTTTTCTTTGTTTTTTTTTTTTTTNAATTACATTAACTTAATAAACTGTAAATTTAAATTAACTTATTGAATAGTTAAAAAAATGTTATTACGTAAAATGCAACAGTTAGTTTATACATTTAAATGAAAAAAAATGACTGAAAAAATTACATTAATTGAATGGCAACAATTATATATATACTCTTACAATAAATATACATATTTTAATACATAATTATTGTAATTGCAAATACAAAATGATAAAAATTATAAGTATGACTTTTGATATTATAAGGTAACATTTCTTCCAAAATTAATGTTACTTACGGTGATCATCATTTACCAACATAAATAAGTTTACTAAAAAAAAATCAATGTGGATGCTAAAAATCTATGTTTAAATTTGTTATTATATTTAAAAAATAGTGTACAATATGTAAGAATGTTATAAATACATTAATTTATGACAACAATAATAAACAATGAATAAGAAAATTTTTGACCAATATATAACTTTGTATATCTATAGGCACTGGATGTGGAATTCGAGTCTAACTACTTGTAAAATTGAATTCTAGAATTATTATCCGTGTAATTTGAAAGTACAAGAAATTAGAAAAAGATATGTGACGAGAAAGTCTAAATAAATATATAGGATGGATGACATATTAATTTCTCATATGTATGTTACTTTAATAATTAGTAATTGAATTATTATAATTGGCTATAATTATTATTTTATGATATAAATATATTTTGGATGTGAAAGTTTTTATTATACAGTAATTAGTACTTAAACTGGGGTTGATATAAATACAAGGAAATTATTCGTTTTATATAAATAAAAGTACATATTTAAATATGATAAACATGTACAAATTATTTATTAAATTAGATTAGACATTTGGATGTTTTAAAGTGTATAATTTTGCAATTAATAATATTTTTATATTTAAAAATTATTATATATAAAAAAATATCAACAAATTAAATACAAGTCGAACGGGTTTACTATTTAATTTGTGAACTATTAGTTCAATAGGTTGAACGATAAATTCACATAACCTTGGTAAGAATGGTTAGTAATCTACAGTTTACATTCAATAATTCACAATATAATGACAAACAAATTGCTTAATATTTCTTCACAAAATCATGCAAATATCTTGCCCTTTGAAATCTCTTGAAATGTGATGAAAATCTTGATTCAACATCAATCACGGGTCATGATGTCAGAATTTTTATTGGTGTTACATTTTTTTATTTTAATTTTTTTTTTTCCAGAATGCTTTTGTAACGACGTGCTTGTTTATCAGTTATTTCACTCACTTTTAATTCATACTCAAAATATAACTCAATTTTAATTCAACCTCACTATCTTTAATGTTATTCATATAATTAATAAATACAACTCAATCATTCTTGCACATCACATCTTTAATTCACTATTCATCCATTCACATAATTTTAACTACCTATTATTCCCAATCATTTATCTCATACTTTACATCAAATTAATTTTAATTATTTTATTTTAAATATTATTTTAATATATTTTTAAAATTCCACTAACAATTAACCATATTACATTTTTCAAAATTAACTCTAGTTAACCAAAATAACTCATTTTGGATGAATTATTTTGTAAACAAGCCAGCCCTAAATATCACGTACTTTTTATAAGATGCTTAAAATATTAGCTTTTCAGAATTTACGTTAAATTAATTTTTTCTTCCTATGATTGTGACCCTTATGGCTAATTTGAAATTTAATGTATAACTTAATTTTTTCCTAAAAAAAAATAATTAGCACTTAGTCTGATTTTTGCCGACAACGTGGCTTTATAATATTTTATTGACAACAGAATGCAAACAGTCCATAGAAAAGTCGGGGATTTTGATGTTTTGTTGACAGAATAATTCAACATTGTAATCTTCAAAAATTAAATGTGGAATTCTTTATATGTAACCGACAATTATTATTAGTGCATTTCGTAAGCACAATAAATTAAATTATAACGTATTTTGTTAATTTTGTATTTACATAAATTTGCCTAGTAGAATGATGAGATTAAGAAAAAAAAAAAAGTTCAACTCATCGCATATCCACGTAGATTATTAAATAGAAAAAAATTAGAATGTTATTTAATCTAACTTATCAACTTATTTTACAACATCAACTATCTTTTAAGTAATAAAGTATAAACTCAAAATTCACTTATAAACTATCAATTAATCTATTAACAATCTAACTAAAGTTTTTTACCAAACATTGTGTTCCAAAAATAATTGTATGCAACTAATTTGAAAATTTTAGTTTATCATAATTATAATATGTTCCTAAATTTCTTACACATAACACTACTAGTATTTTATTTCATAAACAAGAACTATAAAGTTAGAAATCGCATAAAGGGCACGCCCAAAGAATATGGTCAAATCTTTGACCAGCCAAAACTTCAACACCAAATTGCATGTGAAAATATCATATCGTGACTAACAGTCCAACACAACACCATTTTTGTGAACGCTTTAATTCAAATTGATTCTTAGCATAATCAATTATGCGATTTTCAGTGTAAAAAAGAAACATAGAATGGAAGAATTCCCCATAGTGCCCTCGTCGGGCATTTTACCATTGGATTAAATATAATATGAATGTGTGTAGATCCAACAGTAAATAACCCGGTAAGGATTAAATTATTTTATAATATAATTTATGATTGAGAAATATTATTTAACACAAGTCATAGCATAATTTACCGATATTTTGAAAATACAAATTGTTGTGTGAGATAATTAATACCATTAGTCAAAATCGATCTGTCATACAGATTGTTTTAACAAAAATAAATACTTATGCTATGAAATATGTTACTCTACTTTATATTATAATCTAGTATTGACATTTCAATTTAAAAAATATACATATTTATTAAAAAATATATAATAGTTCAATCGTTAGTCTTAGCAATCTTGCTATTTTAAAAATGCATGCGCTGGAAAACTGTTCAAAATCAAAAAGAAAAACTGTTCCCTTAGACACACACCCGACAGAATATCTCACTGGAAATTATAATTCATTAAGCTTTTTTATTTTTTTCTGTAGATATTGTATAAAGTGAAACAGTAAAGGCAAAAAACTGCATTTTTGCATGCTTGAAAAAATCAGTCAATATAAGATTGCCCTAGATTGCAGGCGTGACCTCCGTATTCCCAGCATTTAATTTTATATTAACATGACCAAATTTTTTAATATTCGTTGCAGATTTATTGCTACATAGTATAAAAATTAATTATATTCAATAAATACATTTATTAGCGTAATTATAAACAGGAAAAGAAAATGAGTAATGCTATGAAACCAACTTGAATGACAACTTGAGTTACAAGTGTAAATGTATTATTTTTTTATTTTTTTCATAATACATTTACACTTGGGTTATAACCCAAAGTGAATAAATAACAGTACTCAAACAAAGTTAACAAAAGGGAAATGGTTGGCACAGTGGATTTTGTTGTTGCATGTCATATGTTAAGCAAAAAATTTAATGATGAATATAAATGTGAATGTGTTCAGAGTATGAAACTGACTAACTGTTAGACGGGTCGATTCGTTATACTTTGCTTTAACAAATTTATAATAATTTATGATATGAAATATCATACTTTATTTGCTTTGTTTTGTCAAATATGAAAGTTTAATTTAAAAATATGCCAATTTATTGAAAAAATATGATTGCATAATCTCAAACGTGTCTAAAAGCAATCTTTTTGAATATTAAAAGGTTTTTAAGACTGATTTTGTGGATTACATATATTCAATTACAAATTGCAGGGATCAGCCTCTTTATTGTGTTAATCTCAAAATTTTTGAATTCCACAACTACAAAAAGGTAAGTAAATCATACTCTTCAGCCTCTATAAATTGACACTCCTCATCACTTGTTTTCACACACTCAATTCCCACATTGCACTCTTTTTCTTTATGTGACATTTCTTTCACATGGTTACATCCACAAACACATTTATATTTGTTATTTGCAATAGTATGTGTTGATGAAGGTTTGTATTAGTATGTGTTGAGGAAGGTGGAAGAATGAGACGCGAGTCACGAGACATGCCTGGCTCCCTGTATGCCACCGGACAACAACAATCTGATCGACAGATTGATTTTTTCGTGTGGCGTACGCGGAGTCAAGCATGTCATAAAACCGCATTCTTCTTCGTCTTTCATATATTCTCTATTTTGAATACATATACACTTGTGTTATTCAACTAAATAGTTTGAATACAGATTGGTTTAGTCGTGTGGCCTATGCGGAGTCAAGCATGTTATAAAAGATAAGGTTGTTTTCTCTTCTTCATCTTTTATCTGTTTTGAATACATATACGCTTGTATTACTCATATAAACAATCTGATTGATAGACTGATTTAGTCGTGTGGCGTACGCAGAGCCAAGCATGTCATAAATGATGAAATTGTCTTCTTCTTCATCTTTCATCTCTTCTTTGATTTGAATACGTATACGCTTGTGCTATACAAGTAAACAATCTGATTAACAAATTGGTTTAGTCTTGTATTGTGTGCAGAGTCGAGCATGTCATCAAACTGCCTTTTTCTTCATCTTTCATCTTTTCTATATGTTTGGAATTTGGATACATATACGCTTGTGTTATTTAACTAATTTAATTTTCTACAATCTTTATTATAGGGAAAAGAAAAGGAAGAAAATGTATAACTTTTTTCCCCACTTCCTAGCAATGGCAAAGGATTTCCTGCTAATATTTTGATCTAGAGTAAAAAAAATTATTTTCAATTTAAAATGATTTTTATTACTATAATAATAATGATTATTTATTTGATCTTTTTCTTTTATGCGTGTTCCCCATGTTTCCAAGATTTGTATTACGCTGAACAGCCCAATTCTATCATTTTTGGGACGCAAGTCCAACCCAATTGAATATAATACCCGCATAAGAAGTTTCGTTTCTCAGCCAGCCCAATTAAGAGCTGGCAACCTGCGAAACAACTATCTGTAAAGTGTAAATAAAAATAAATAATTACTTTTATTTTTGTTTCTAAAAAAAAATCCTATTTTTGTAATCTTGTTTCCTCTACATTTATTATATGATTGAAATAATTTTATAAATCAAAATAGCATTATCAGTTGTAAATTTCATATAATTTATACGAAATCAAATCAAGTTACAAGCATAGGAATAAGAAATTATATTGAATTTGATTTTATAATAATTTTCAATTGTTACTTTAATTAGATTGAATTTGATTTTATAAAGTTAAATATATGATGGGAATAGAATTTTCTATTAACTGTTTGATAAAAAAAATTAAATAAGAAAGAAAAAAAATGATATAGGATAATATTTGGATTTTTCTCTTATAACTTGATCAGTAATTTGACTAATAGTTGATCGTTGAATAAATTGGTATGAAGTATACATTGAAATTAAGATATGAAAGTGCTTAAAAAAAATTAGATGATTTTAATTTGTAAAAAAAATAAAAAATAGTTTACTTTAAAGTCTTCTTTTCATTATTTTTTGTACATTAACAATCATAGATTGGATAACTAATTTTTTTTATAAAAAAAAAAAATCAAAACTACAAGGTTTTATAATATTTCTTAAATAATAAATATTGTGTAAAGACGAGTATTTAATAATATATGTTTTTCATTATTTTTATTTATCTTATTTTCATAATGAGATGAAATGTGACAAATATAATAATATATTTAAAATAAATCTAAGAAAATGTTTAAAATATGAGTTACTATATGGATCGCAAGATATGATTAGTATAGAAAATAAAATTCACCAATAATAATTGCCTGTCAAGTGTCAATCTGGACCGTCCACTTATGCAGTCTCGATCAGCCAGGTGGCTGACGTCAGCCCCGATAGCAAACACACAAAGCGCATGCTGTTAGACACACGACTTTAACCTAATTGGCCTTTAATTTGTTTAGTTATAATTTAAATCAGATGACTAATAATCACCATTTCGTAAGCAGCGAGACGAGTTGGTCATTGTTAATTATAGTGAGTCACGTCCTGTTTATTTTCAATTTTTTTTTTGTACGAAAAAATCATCAATATGTTATGTAATATATTATATTATATAACAAATTAAATGGGATCAATTTATGGTTGCTAATTATTTTAATCACAGGGAAGGATGCTTCTAATTATTCTCCTAATTATTAGCCTCATCAGAAATAAATTTAATTAAGAGGATACAATTCTGTGTCAGAGAATCCCAGTAGTGTGTTGAGGCTTTGTTTTATCTAGTGATTATTTTGTTTCTATGCATGAACATGGGTTATGTGTTGTCTCTACACTTACAAATTATACAAAAGATTCCAAAACTAGAAATTGATTGCCTATTTTGTATTTATTTGATGTCATTGCATAGAATGCCTAGCGATTTTTCCAAAAAACTAAATATATATATATATATATATATATATATGCTTTTAAATAATAACCATAACTCATTTTTGTATGACCTAAATTATATATTTGGTATATATAATCCTTGAATTTGACATAACACAATGTACGAATCAAGAAAAAAGTTATATTGTGTCACGAAAAAAAAAAATGTATCATTTTTATTTGTATTATTTTTGAAGTATAATATTTTAAATTGAAAGTATGAATATAATTGAAAAAAATATAGTTGTGCCTTAATATTCATTCTAGAATAATTGCAATTGCATCCTAATTGGCTCACAAACTCTTTCGCATCCCACCTCTTTCTTCTTCCTATTACTACCAGCATAAGTCAGCGTCTTCCTTTCTCTCTCTACAACACCATCTCATAATTAATCTCCTTTCTCTCTCTCTATATTACTTTCCCTCTCCAAACTCAAAATTCATTTCCAAACCTCATTCTTTTGCCTAACCGTTAGATATGCCCAGTCCTCATCATGGAAAATAATAATAATAATTTTCTAGGCGACTTAACCGACATCATCAGAGCTAGCGGCGCTTCTCCTCCCGACAAGTGGCAGTTCCCAACAAGCAACAAAACGGACAACCACCTGAACGAGCCAAGCCGCGATGATTTTGGTGACCCATTTACCCATTTCGATGACCCGTTTTTCCCTGGCAAGCTCGGGTTTTTCGATGAGAGTAAAAGTACATTAGGGTTTACTTCTTCTGTTGTTGTTGCTGCTGTTGTTGATGTTGCTGGTCGAAATAATAATAATAATAATAATAATAATAATAATAATAATAATAATAATAATGAAAATAATATTATTAGTAATATGATTGGCCGAGGGATTAGTCTTGAGGATGAAAAGAAAAGACCTAATTGCTATTTTTCGAGGATGATTCAGATATCTCCGGCAGGTGGGGCGCCGGTGGCGGCTTTGGATCGCCGGAATTCGGTAGCTTCGAAAAATGCAGCTCATATGCAGATCTCGTCTCCACGAAATACGGGCATCAGAAGAAGGTAGGATTTTTTTTTCTTCTATTTTGTTTTTTTTTTCCTTTTTTTTTTAATTAATTTAATGAAATGATGTTTGACTAGTAATTTTATTGTATATAAAGGTTTTTAACACTTTTTTTTTTGCAGTCAATGTAAGCATTTAATGAACTGCATACCAATTAATGAGCTTTTTGGGGTGATAAATTAGGCTATATTTCATTTTTACATAACAATTAATGAGCTTTTTGGGGTGATAAATTAAGTTATATTTCATTTTTACATAACCATTAATGAGCTTTTTGGGAGTGATAAATTAGGCTATATTTCATTTTTAGTGCACTGTGTTAATCATTTTTTTGAAAAGGTCCATTTATATAGGATGTCATCAAGAATGGTCCATTAAATTGACACTTTAATCACCACTCGTACAATAACCAACAGTGTACTAAAAGTGTCAACAAAAAATGAACACTTTTAGTATAATATGTTGGTTATTGTATGAATTTTTAATTAATTAACTCTCTAGCAAATAATCTACCACAAAAACATTTATGTTATTTTAAAAAAAATTATATTCCAATTTTTAAAATAGAATAAAACGTGATTTTAAAATAAAATTTCTCATCCCAATTTGAGCAATCGATAACTGCTTTGTAAGGCGAAATCTACTCTCTATCTATCACATGTTATGATATATACAATAGGTTTTTGGTTCCTCAAGAACAATAAATTCTTAATTTTAACATGCCAACTACAAAAATTGAATAAATATATGAATAAATAAATAAAATGAATGAATTTGTATGAATGGTACTGTTATATATATGTGTAACCCACCATACAGTATTCTCAATGATTTTCAGCTAGTGTTTTTGTTGAGCCTTTCATTTTCTCCTTCATTTTAGGCTTTTTTCCAACAAAAAGGAATGGTTTGCAATTATATGCAAAACAAATTAAAATAATAATATAATAATAAAAAAGAATAATCTGAAATTTTCATGCAAAATATATGAATCAGGAAGAGTCAGGTGAAAAAAGTGGTATGCGTACCAGCGCCAACTCCTGCAAATAGCAGGCCCAGTGGGGAAATTGTACCCTCCGATCTTTGGGCCTGGAGAAAGTACGGTCAGAAGCCCATTAAAGGTTCCCCATACCCAAGGTAAGATTCTTTGCTGTGAGAGTAATTTCTTTTCATAAAAAATAAATACTTATATTATAAAATGATATATATTTATTTATATTATTTATAAAATATAATTTGTAATTTAAAAATATGTATTGATTTTAAGAAAATATAACTGTCTAACTGTTAGCTTTGTATAATAGCCTGCACATTGTTATGTATTGGGCAAATGATTTCTTACTCACACAGACGCATCAATTATTATTGACTGATTATTCATTCTCATGATTTTTGGCTACCAAAAAAAAATTATTGGAGCTGATGATTTCGGATTTAGCTGGTGATGTTTAATTGCTAATTGAGTAATTAGCTTCTAATTGCTTCGACTTGCGTTGCCAGAAATTGAATTAGATTTAAATTTTTTCTTATTTTTGATCTTTTTTTTTGTGAATTTTCGATTTTACCATGGTTTTTTTAAACAATCAAGTTACTGTTAAGGAATTTGTTAATTACAATTAGTACATACACAATTTTCAATCAGAACAACTGAACATAACTAACTATTTTTTTTCTTGACAACTACTACATTTTCAAATGAAAAGAGTGATTAAAGGAAAAATAAATAAACAACACGTTGTGAAATAATTTAATTATCCAATCTGATACTATCATTTTACTCTTTACAAAGCGTGTTGGCATGTCTTTCAGATAAAAAACTTGACTATTGTTTAGGTTGTTAAATAGCAATCTGCGTTTGACTAATATACTCACAATGAATATTCTGCTCAAAACACATAAATTACTACATATATCTTGATTTTATAACAATTAGTTAATGAATATTTTTTGCATTTTAGACATAATACTTGATTTTGACGAAATATTGGGTATTTTCTGCAATCGCAAGAATTATTCGTTAAATGTGTCATTTGACACAAATTACAAAACATATTTTATAATTATGACAATTTTGATGCTTATGATATTATTATTTATATACTCCATAGGGGCTACTATAGATGTAGCAGCTCCAAAGGATGTTCGGCTAGAAAACAAGTCGAGCGGAGCCGAACAGACCCGAACATGCTTGTAATCACCTACAACTCAGAGCACAACCACCCGTGGCCCACCCAGAGGAACGCCCTCGCTGGCTTCACAAGATCTCAACCGTCCAAAACTGACACAACCAGCCCAAAATGCCCGCCGGCACAAAATCCCACGGACGAGCAAAAGAAAACCACCGGACCAGAAAACACATCATTCACGACATCAGCTGCTGACATCATCATCCAATCCACGAAAGAGGAAATGGGTCCGGATCCAGATTTCGATCCCGACCCAAGTTTCGACGACGGGCTTTTGGGTTGCTACAAGCCCGTTTTCCCAGGTCTCGACCACTCGGAGGATAGTTTTTTTGCAGATTTAGAGGAGATTGAGGCTGATTCTCTAGATATGTTCGGGTTCTTGGGCGGGTTGGGTCGCACGAGTTTGGATCCGGTTAGATATTACGATTGGGATGGGAGCAATGATGCATGTGCCAGTTCTCCCGGAGGTGCCGCCACACGCGACGCCAATAAGGACTTATGTTAGAAAATATATATAAAAAAAAAATAAAAAATGCTACAAGTACATAATAAATTTACATAGAGATGTACATAACACTCACATGAAGTGAGGTCCACTTGATTTTTTATTTTTAGTAGGACCCACTTAATGTGAGTGTCATGTACATCTCTATGTACACTATTATGTACCTATAACATTTCTTGGTCAAGTCATATATGCATTTTCTTATGGCCAAACTTAGGATTTGTTTTAAAATGCCATTTGTGTGTTGATCTAATCGTACAAAAACGTCAAAGACAATATAATTTCTATTTTTTGGAACATATAATTAGATGGGATATATAGAAAGCTCAATGAAGGGACTATGATGTTGGATGGGACTCAAATTTACATGTTGCGAGTGGATTTAATTATTCACACGCATATGCATGGCATGATTTATAGTCTATGTATATAATTGAGCAGAATAGAATATAAATGGTCATATGTATCAATAATTAAATTCGAATGGCACTTCACCGGACTTTAACTCTCCAGTTATTGACTAATAATAATAATAATAATAATAATAATAATAATAATAATAATAATTCTATGTCTTCCTAAAGTTTAAATTTAACAAAATAAGGAAATTCATATTTGAGATAACATGCACTCAAATTGTCTTTTGTTAATCAATGAACATCGAACTTTTTTGAAAAGAAAATAATGTGCATAGTTGTGTAGGTTTGTAGAAGCACTTTTGCTTGCACTAAATACTAATAATTAGTTGGCAAAACAGTGAGTTCAAGTTTTGTCAAATCCATTTTATCAACTTTTTTGATCGAAGAATTTTATGTAACTTTTAATGGAGAGACTGTTTAAAGTCATGATTTTGATGGAGAATGAACTCGCATAAATACCACTCCCCCTAACCTTGAAGTCGTGTGTTTTAAGCATTTTTTTTATCACTTTAATTAGTCAAATTTTAATCATAAGTTTGCCGCTTCTTGGATAATAATTTCTCCACTTATGAGTGCTCATCTTTAATTTCTCTCTATTGAAATCGAATATAATTCATGAAATAAATTAAAAAAATTATTTATTCATTTAAGAAGAATATAGGTTTGAATGAATGATCAATAATTTTGACTAGACTCATATTGCCATTTTGACATTTGACTATTCAAGGGTTCTGAATATGTAATATCCTTACCCAAACCATCCAATTCCAAAGTGGAAATACTAAAGTACGTACGTATAAGCTTGAAATTCGTTTATTTGAAATTTCAATTATGTCACTCCAAATGCAGTGTGTAGTTATTTGAGATTCTTTATTTCAAACTTGATACTAATATAAGTCAATTGATGGAATGCATCTGAGTGATTGTTTGGTAACATATTTTCAAAAGTGTATTTGAAAAGATGATTTTTGTAAAATGAACAAACACCACTTTTTTCAGTCTTATTCAATAGCTCCATAGAAGAACAATCAAATACACAAATAACAAACACACTCCCAAAGAAGAGTGGAGTTCAAGTCTTATTCAACACATTCCTAGTGACGACCACCTCAAAACCATCCGTTTCGACTCCAATGCTCCTCAATGGAGCCTGCAAAAACAAAAACCAAACACCACTTTTTTCAGATTCCGAAAAAAACATGCTTGAAAATCGAACTCCTAAAACCAAACAACTACGAGTGTGTTTGGTAAACACCATAAATTAACTAGTTTATAGCTTATTTGATTAGCTTATAAACTTCTTGTATTCAAATAAGTTTGGTTTGGTAGGAGAAACTTTTTTAAAAAACTCAAGTTTATAAGCTTCGTTAGATAGTTTTTCAAATAAGCTCGTTGAAATTTTTATTTCAGCAGCTTATTATCCAATTTTACAGATACTTTTATCTTATTTTTTCATTCATAAGTCAAAAGTTATCAGCTATAAGCTCGAAATTCACTTATTGCTATTAGCTAGGTTTACCAAACATAGCGTACAAGCGCTTACTTTTCGCAGTCGGTGTTAATGGAAACAGGGAAGCCAACCCTAATTTTGCACGCAGTCGGAATCTGGCTGAGGAACCTGTCCTGGACTCCACTAAAGTTTTTTATGCCGGCTTTTAGACATCTACATATGGCTTTCTTGTCGTCGACCGTTTTCACAGTCTGCGCAAGCTGCTGCAGCCCCGAGCAGCACGCGGCCGACGGTTTCTTGTCCTTCCCGGTGGCGAAGCTAATGCATGCGGCGGCTTTCATGTCCACCGTGCCGCATGGCGGAGCAGCATTACTCATGTGAACAAAGGAGTAAATGAGGGAGAGGATGAAGAAAAGGGATAAAATAGCACCACCCTTCATTGTTTTACCTTTTCTCAAGTTTTTGTGGGATTTTGGATGTTGTGAAGTAGTTAGTAGCTTTTGTAGATTGATGAGGAATGCTGTGGTGGACAGTGGGTTTATATAGAGAAGGATTGGGGGCTCATTGATGGCATTTGGTTACGTGGAGGTTGAGTTTCCCAATAACATGTGATCCTATGGATAACAATTTTGCAGGAAAGATTTCTTGGGATTGATGAGAGTAAAAGAGGGCAATTGATGCATTATGTTAACAATATTTTTCTTGTTTTTTTTGCAAATTAAGGTTCTTCGCCAACGAAACGTTTGCGAACAAAAACTTGCTCGTATTTGAGAACAGTTAGTTTGTTTGTCGATCGAATTCGAGTTTGAGTATAATTTGGCTTGTTTGATGATCAAATGAATAACTGCTTGTTCGCGAACTTTTGATAATGTTCAAGAACATTAATTTAATATAATTTTATTGTCATTTTTATATACATGTATTGTATTTTAATTAAAAAATATAAAAATATGAAAATATTTTTATTTTATTTTTTTATTTTCGAGTTCAAAAGAGTATGAACGAACAAATTTCGAGTTAATCAAACAATTTTTATAAGTTTGTTTACTAACTCAAACTTTTGACGAACAATTAAACAAATGAACTCGAACACAAACTTTTGCTTGAATAATAAAAGAACGAACACGAGCTCAAAATGCTCAAGTTCGGCTCGTTCGGTTCGATTACAAGCAAAAGTTTGATTTGTTCGTTGAAGTTGTCAACAGGATGGCTGTAAACTCACTTAGAATTAATTACATCTGCTTATCTTATGGCAAAGCTTTCTTTGCTTCAAACCGACTGTTATTTGAAATTTTGTTTTCTCTATCACATCAAGAACTTAATAATTAGCATTACGTTTTCACAAATAACCGTAGTAAAAATGCCTCAACAGTTAATAATTGGCCTTCCTGCATCTTATACCTCAACAGTTATCTTTGTCAATAAACCACAAATTCTTTGTGAGCCAGCATAATCGTTAGACGAGTCAATCCGTCAAACTCTTTGAATAAAAACACATATTTATACTATCAAATGTCATACATTTATCTATATCATTTTTTTAACATATGACAATATTTATTGAAAATATGCATATTTGTAAAAAGAATATGTTCTGTTAAAACCCACCTTAAACCCAGCTATAACCAGGTTCCTTTGATACCAACCGCTCTCCGATTACACTTCGAACATCTTTCACGTCGTCCCATCTGCCTAACGATGAATACATATTAGCTAAAAGCGTGTAAGGACCCGAATCACTCGGGTCCAACCGAAAAAGCTCGTTAGCCGCCTTTCTTCCTAACTCGACACACCCATGAACCCTACAAGCACTCAGCAAAACCTCCCAAATAATCCTATCATCTTTGCATGGCATCTCATCAATAATTCGTTCGATCTCACTAAACCGGCCTGCACGACCCAAACAGTCGACTATGCAAGCGTAGTGATTGCTTAGCGGCTTCAAACCAAATTTTTCTTCCAGCATCGAGTTAAAAATTCTCAATCCCACATCGGCCAATCCCGAATGACTACAAGCAGTTAAAACGGCGACAAAAGTTACTGAGTCGGGCTCGTAACTATTTTCAATCATTTTTCCGAAAATATTAACGGCTTCGTGCCCCTGCCCGAGCCGCGCGTACCCGTGTATCATCTCGTTCCAGGTGGCGGTACTTTTACACATCATCAAGTCGAAAAACTTATTCGCCTCGCTGACGTGGCCACACTTGCAGTACATGTCGATGACAGCTGTCCCCACATAGACATCATTCTCGTGCCCGGTTTTCGCGACTGAACAATGAACTTGCCTCCCTCGGGACAGAGAAAGTAGTGACGAACAACAGCTAAGTAATATCGTGTAAGAAAATTCGGTAGGTAGTATTCCTTTAACCAACATTTGATTAAAGAAAGTAAAAGCCTTTACTACGCACGGACTATTATTATTAAGGGCTAAACCGGCTAACATGGAATTGCAACAAATTACGTCGTGTTGGGGCAAATTATCGAAAATACCCTCTGCATCTTCTAATCTTCCGCATTTCGAGTAAACACCAATGAGCCCAGTTGCAACATGTAAGTCGGTATTAAATTCGGATTTTAAAAACGCGGCATGGATTTGCTTGCCACCTTCGAGAAAGCCGATTTCAGCACAAGAACTGAGAATCACAGCTAAAGTCGTTCGGTTGGGCCCCACACGTTCAAACTGCATTTCCCTGAAAAGCTTCACGACCTCATTATAACACTCGTTTTGCAAAAATCCCGAGAGTATAGCATTCCATGAGGCGAGGCTCGGGGAAGGTATACTATTAAATATCTCGAATCCAATTTCGATTTTCCCACTTCTCAAGCATTCTGTAAGTAAACTGACGAAAGTGACCTCGTTGGGATCGAATCCGCAAATCCGCATTCTATTAACGGACTCGATTGCCTTTTCAATTTGGTCCTGTTTTCCATATCCAGCTATCATAACATTCCACGAGACAACATTAACTTTTTTCATACTGTGGAATAAAATTTCTGCACATTCCATAAATCCGTGTTTTGCGTAATAATCGAGCAATGAATTGCTTACGTGCAGGTCTTGCTCGAATCCGAGTTTAACAAGAAGCCCATGAATTTGTCTACCAATAATCTCACGCCCCATTTCATTTTTGTCATCGCATAAAAGAAACTTATCGGCTACAGTTTTCGAACAAACACTTCCCAATACACTCGATATCGATACAGGGTCGATGAGCCCCTTGCTATGAATCAACTGAAAAATGCCGAAAGCTTCATCTTCACGGCCAGCTGCCACCAAACCCTCCATCATTGCAGTAAACGACACCTCGTTATGTTCTGGCAAGTCCTCAAAAACCATAACCGCATCACGAATGGACCCACACTTCATGTACATGCACAACAACGAATTACCGACGTATAAATTCGAACTGAGCCCGAGCTTTATGGCTGCCACGTGGCACTCCCTGCCACAATCTAAATTGCCCGAGCCCCCACATGCGCTCAGAACACTCGCCAGGGTGAAACGGGTTGGCCCGAACCCGCTCGATCTCATCGAGCGGTAGCTATCCAAGGCAGCCTCCTTCTGCCCATTTCGAGCAAGCAAGCTAATCATCTGATTATAAGAGACAGAGTTCTTCAGGGGCATTTGATCGAACATTTGGCGCGCGCTGCCCAAGTCATTCAATTTGCAGTAGTGATCTAAAACGGCGTGGTAGGAGAATATGTTCCTGAGGGGCATCTGGTCGAACAGGCGGCGGGCGGCAGCCGTGTCGCCGCATTTTGAGTGGAGCTCGATGAGACGGTTTACGAGAAAGGTGTCGGAGAGGTGGTTGGTTCGAAAAATGTGAGCTTGGACGAGTTTACCCGCGTTGTGGGCTCTGTGATCGATGCAGATTTGCAGCAAATTGGCTAATGAAGATGAAGTCTTGATATGCATTTCCAGTAAATTTTTGAAACCATTTGCTTTTGCAGTTGCAGGTTGTTAACGCTGCAAATGCTACTCTTGTAGAGGTGAATGAATGATTTTATTCGATAATAATCCGGTTCGATTAAAAAACGATTCAAATCGTGCTAGCCGGTTCGGTTTTGGGTGGAATCACCGGTCCGTTAAAACCAGAAAAACCAAAAGCAAATGGTTGAGAGAGAAGCCATGTTTCTTTCACCACAGCAGAAGCTATTCATGAGCCATTACTCAAAATGCAGCAGAGCTATTTTAAAGGATTTTCTGCTACTCAAGCCCACTCCAGCTCACGCTGCGCACGAGCTCTTACTTTTGCTCTATTCTTGTTCTTCTTGCTCGCAAGCGCACTCTTTTCACTCGTGTAGCCGGAAAATTCTCTCATTTTTCGCTAATACTGCAGAATTTCCAGCGATTTATCAGAGGGCCGCCGGATTTAGTCAGAGGGCCACCCCATATGCCGCCATGACCATTACCTCACCGAGTAAGTGTTGTTTACTTAGCTTCCTTCTTACGTTTACTTCTATATGTGGTTCGCGTGGAATATATTGAAATGAAGAGTTGAAATAAGAATCTTTCTTAAAGCCAGAAAACCTGATCATGAAATGCATTTGCATTACCATATAAATGTTCTTAATGGGCTCTGGTTTGATTGTGCAGCACCTGGTGTTGGTAATAAGACACTTGAGAATCAATGTGTAGATGAAGAAAAAGAAGAACAGCTTATCGTACTAAAGCAGAAGTTGCTGGAAATTGGAATTAATCCCAAACGTTGTTTGCCTGGACAATATAATGGCTTGATTTGTCCTAAAGTATGTGGTAGCTGATGTTTTTCCTATCACTTCATGCTTAGTGTACCGTAAAACTTTTACTTTCTTGTGCTCTGGATTTTGTAGTATGAGTTAGCGTGTAACGCTTGCTGTATTTAGTTTTGAGGGTCACTTCATATGCTGATTCAGATTGTAGAAAATGAATAAACAGATTTTTAC
>BKCP01005217.1:448147-475391 GCA_008636005.1 Striga asiatica | reverse complement strand
TTACATGTTTCTTTTATCAAAACACACTCTTACTCTGATATGTGAGTTTTTATCCCAATTCTGTTAAAGTCACTGTCTTTGTAGTGTAAAGTTGGGAAGTCAGAGGAGAAGATCAGGAGCTTATCTCTTCGAATCGAACCGGACGGGTAATTTTTTCCTATATTATTCTCCATAATTTGTTCTTTTCAACTTGTTACATCTTATTTTTATTTCCACTGCTTTTGTGGTTATGCATTCATTACCAACTATAGGAGGGCAGCAGTTTGGACCTGCTCTCGAGCTAAATGTAATTGGAAAGGCACTACCCAAGTAAGTTTCATGATTAAATTTTGCTAAAAAGTTGGACCATTGATGCTATTTCCATCAAGTCGTGCGCTACTTTGCTTTCAGCCATTTGCAAATGTGACATCGAATTATGCGAAAGTGGATGCAATCGAGAGAGTAAAACAACCACTTCGAATAATCACAGAGGAGATCTTGGAACTTGAACCTTTGTGTGATGAGGTATTTGTTACCATGTAGACAATCAAAAGTTGGTTCTTCTGATTGATAACACAAACAACAGATATGTCAAACGTATTTGTTGTCGACTATATTTTCTATTTTAACTCTAAAAAGTTTTCAAAGTCCCATGTTGACATTCACCAACCTAGATGTTTTTTTTAACTGTTGTGTTTTCTTCGTAGCTACTTGCATATTTTGCCGAGCGGAGGATATCTGTAGAAACACTACAAAGAAATTGTGTCATGCAGAAAAGAAGTGGAGATAAGGTGAATAGATCTTATATTTTCATGATGCTACACAATATATACAATTTTATGTGCTATTTGGAATAAAAGTACTCATGAGTTGTGCCTACTGCTATGGCTGTTGCAACAATGTTATGTAATAATAATATCAGTTCTGACGGACTAGTTTTTTTTTATTATTATTTATTTATTTATTTAAAAGAAAAATGATCAATGGTGCTTCTCATGATGATACTATTAGCAGGTTGATATTGCTTTCACTTACCGGAGGAATGGAGAGCTCGTAAGCTGCAAGTATCGTACTATTACCAAAACGTTTTGGCAGGTACATGCAATTATGATGCTTGTTCATGGCTGAGTTTTGGGCATTTCATCCTTTTGCATCGAAGGTATACTCCCATGTAGAAGTAGAATTTGCAACAAATTTGTCTCGACTGGTAAATGTTATGTGATTCTTTATTGGTTATGCAGGAACCCAATACTGAAAAAATCTTTTATGGGCTGGACGATATAAAGGAAGAAAGTAATATCATCATTGTAATCATTTTGCTCTTTGGCTCGCTACATGAAATTTTACTAAGGAACAAACTTATATTATGTTCATCTTTTTCTAAGGTTGATGGTGAAATGAACAAGCTTTCAATGGAAGAAGCTGGCTTCAGAAACTGTGTGAGTGTCCCATTTGGTGCGCCTTCGAAAGTCTCGAATAAGGCTTTACCCTCTGAAGATGAGGTACTGAGTGTTTATCCTTATCTTAATATTTTAGATTCGGTTTTTTCAATGTACTCGCCATAAGAAATCATAATTCATTGATCAATTTTTGTTATAGTTCATATTTGTTGTAAAAGTATGTATGTTCTTATATGTTTTTTTTCTTATAACCATAGATCTATTTATCAGGACAAAGGGTATCGATATCTATGGAACTGCCAAGACTATATGAAAAAGGTACAATATGTCATTTTTTTTTTCATAATGTTCTTATTTATTAAATTATGAAGGCAAATAGACCAAAGTGTTGCATTCTAATTTCTTGGTGCTTTTAAGGCAACTCGCATTATTCTTGCCATGGATAATGACCACCCTCCTGGTCGAGCCTTAGCCGAAGAACTCGCACGGTGCTTGGGAAGAGAAAGGTTTTATTTTATTTTTCTATGTCCATACCTATAATCATGTGCATCACAAATAAAGCATAAGGTTTCTATTAAGAACTAAACAACTTTCATTGATTGAATACAGGTGTTGGAGTGTCAAATGGCCTAAAAAGGATGACACGGCAAGTTTCAAAGATGTAAATGAGGTCCGATAACCATTTTTGAACTTCTCATTATCCAAGAAAGTTGTAGGATTCAGTTGATTTTGGTATCTCTGTAGTTGTGCACTGTTTAAATTGCTGGACTTGGATCTGCCTTTTTGTTCAATGCATTCGTTTTCTTATCGTTAGAACTTGTTGAATATCCCTACATATTGATTATTATTATATTCGACACTTCTAATGAAGGTGCTTATGCATATGGGTCCTGATGCACTGAGGGATGTCATTGAAGCTGCTGAGCTTTATCCAATACTTCAAGACCCTAACCGTCCTTTAAACAACTATTTAGCAAATGTAAGTGAACACAAGCTACCCAAGTAAGCTTTTTTTTTTGCTAAAAGCTGGACTATTGATGCTATTTTCATTCAGTCGTGCTACTTTTTTTATTTTTCAGGCAGTTGCAGATGTGGCCTCGACTTATGCAAAAGCGAATTCATTGTTACCTAGAATAATCACAGAGGAGAGTTTGGAACTAGAACCTTTGTGTACTGAGGTATTTATTGCTATGTAGACCATTTTTTTTTTTTTGTCTACCTAAGATATTACATCTCAACTACATTTTCTGTTTAATAAAAAGTTATTGGAAAATCCATGTTGCATTCGCCGACTTATATGTTTCTTTTAACCGTGTGTTTTTCTTCGTAGCTACTTGCATATTTTGCTGACCGGATGATATCTGGAGAAACACTACGAAGAAATTGTGTCATGCAGAAAAGAAATGGAGATAAGGTGAATGGATCTTTATTGTTTTCATGACGCTGGGGACTGTCTCAATAGGAAAATCATGTTACATGGTTACGTTAAACTGTTTAATGTGCCTTCACTATTTGGAATAAAATTACTATGATTTTTTTGGCAGATTGCTATTGCTTTCACTTACCGGAGGAATGGAGAGCTCATAAGCTGCAAGTATTGTGGTTTAACTAAAAGATTTTGGCAGGTACATGAAGTTCATGATTTTCATGCATGGCTGAGTTTTGGCCATTTCATCCTTTTACATCTAAGTTATTATTTCATGTAGAAGTAAAAATTTGTGACAAACTTGTCTTTGACTGGTAAGGGCGTGCTTGGATACAAATATATCCGCTCAAAACGAGTTTTCGTGGTTAATTTGAAAAATGTGGTATGGTTTGCTGTTAGTTGGATTTTAAGTTTATATTAAAATAATATTTAAAATAAAATAATTAAAGTTGATTTGATTTAAAAGTAGGAGATAGATGATATGAAGTGATGATTAAAATTATGTGAGTGGATGAATAGTGAATTAAAGTTGATGTGATGTGTAAGAATGATTGATTGATATTATTTAATTATATTGATAATATTGAGGATAGTGGGTTGGGTTAAAATTGAGTTAAATTTGAGTTTTGATTGCAATCAGACCCTTAAAGTTCTGCTGGTTATTATGCAGGAATCCAATACTGAAAAAATCTTTTATGGGCTGGATGATATAAAGGAAGCAAGTGATATCATCATTGTAATTGCTGCTCTTTGGCTCGCTACATGAAATTTAACTATCGTGACTTGGAAATCCTTATATTTTGTTCGTCTTTTCTAAGGTTGAAGGTGAAATGGACAAACTTTCAATGGAAGAAGCTGGATTCAAAAACTGTGTGAGTGTCCCAGACGGTGCTCCTTCAAAAGTCTCGAACAAGGGTCTGCCCTCCAAAGAAGCGGTACTGTTTATCCTTATTTTAAAACTTGAGATTCTTTTATTTTTCAAAACTCACCTTAAGAGATTAGATGGCTTTGATTAATTTCTGTTATAGTTCATATTTGTTGTAAACGTATGCTTGGTCTTAGATGTTGTTCTATAACCGTACGTAATTCTATTTCAATAGCAGGTATTCTTGTTTTTGCTGAATAAACCAAGTTTGTGGCTCATGTAATATCTGAGTGTTCCTAATTCTCTTTGTATGTCTTTTTGGAGCTAGGACAAAAGGTATCGATATCTATGGAACTGCAAACACTATATGGAAAAGGTACATTATGTCATTTTTATTCCGTGTTGTAATTTTTATTTTTATGTTATGTAGGCAAGTAGATTATAGTGATGCATTTTTAATTTCTTGATGTTTTTAAGGCATCTCGGATTATTCTTGCCACGGATAATGACCATCCTGGTCGAGCCTTAGCCGAAGAACTCGCACGGCGCTTGGGGAAAGAAAGGTTTTTATTTATTTATTTATTTATTTATTTATTATTATTATTATTATTATTATTATTATGTCCATGCCTATAACCATGTGCATCGTAAATAAAGCATAAGGTTTCTATTAAGAACTAAAATTTCATTGATTGAATACAGGTGTTGGAGTGTTAAATGGCCTAAAAAGGATGAGATGACAAGTTTCAAAGATGCAAATGAGGTCCGATAACCATTTTTGAACTTCTTATTGTCCGAGAAAGTTGTAGTATTCATGCATCTATGGCCCGACTATTTTCTTTGTTCGAACTTCTTGAATATCCCTACATATTAATATATTTGTATTCTATACTTGTAATAAAAGGTGCTTATGCATATGGGTCCTGATGCATTGAGGGATGTCATTGAAGCTGCTGAGCTTTACCCAATAAGAGGTCTGTTCAACTTCAAAGATTACCGTGATGAGATTGATGATTACTCTCATCCGTCACTTTGTTATGAGCTTGGTGCCACGGTGGAGAATCAGTTTGTAGATGAAGAACATCTTATCATATTACGGCAAAAGTTGCAGGAGATTGGATTTGACCCCAAACCTTGTTTGCCAGGGAAGTACAATAGCTTGATTTGTCCAAGAGTATGTGGTTCCTCATTCATTTTTCACCTTTTCTTTCTAGCTTGGGTTGCGTTGTTGGCATTAATTAACGAAGCAAATTGTTATGTTCTTTTGCTCTGGCTTTTGTGGTATGAGTAGAGCTGCAAACGAGACGAGCCGAGTCCACCATTGGCCTTATCTTTTTTTTTTTAGCTGCTCGAGCTCGACTCGATAAAAAAGTACAATCGCTCGAGCTAGGCTCGAGCTCAACTCGAAATCAAAATGCTCGAGTTCGGCTCGAAAATTTTTAAGTGGAAAAATAAAATTACCATTAAGCACATATGTTATACTATTGTAATATATAGAAGGGGTATTTTAGTAATTCAACATATATCTCGAGCCGCTCGACAATGCAAAATATGGGCTCGAGCTAGACTCGAGTTCGTGCTCGAACCTTTCAAGCTCGAGTCGAGCTTTGACTCGAGTTGAGTTCGTTTGCAGCCCTAAGTATGAGTTAACGGCTTTTGTAGTATGTGTGAACACTTGATTATTGCTGAAATTGGCTTTTGATGAGTAACTTAATATGTTGATTTCAGATCGTAGAAATTGTATAAGCAGATTTTTCCCATTTTATTTTATTTCTTCATTTTATTTTCAAAACATATTCTTACTTTGATACGTGATTTTATTCCCATTTTGTTAAAGTCACGGGCGTCTTTTGGCTTTGTAGTGTAAGGGTGGGAAAAAAGAGGAGAAGAGCTTATCTCTTCGTATTGAACCAGACGGGTAAGTCCTATTTTTTTTTCTCCATAATTTGTTGTCAATTTTTCTGTTACGTCTTAATTTTATTTTCATTGCCAATGCTGTAGGAGGGCAGCTTGGAACTGCTTTCGAGGTAAATGTAGGTGGAATGGCGCAACCCGAGTAAGTTTTCTGATTAAATTTTTCTAAAGTCTAAAAGTTGGACTATCGATGCTATTTTCATTTGTCGTGCTACTTTAAAGTTTCAGGCATTTGCAGGTGTATAATCATCGACTTATGCAAAAATGAATGAAATCACGAAATTAAAGCAACCATCGACTTATGCAAAAATGAATGAGACGACAAGTTTCAAAGATGCAAATGAGGTCCGATAACCATTTTTGAACTTCTTTTTGTCCGAGAAAGCTGTAGCATTCATGCATCTATGGCCCGACTTTTTTCTTCATTCGAACTTCTTGAATATCCCTACATATTAATATATTGGTATTCGATACTTGTAATAAAGGTGCTTATGTATATGGGTCCTGAATGCTGATGCATTAAGGGATATCATTGAAGCTGCTGAGCTTTACCTCCTCTCTTTTTCTACTTTGGAGCGATACGGAAAAAATCGAGTAATCTGTTCCTTTATCCAAGAAAAAGTCTTTCTAGTTTGCATGGTCTGATCATTGATTCGAAAATTTCTACAATAAAATTGTGGTCGAACATTTGCATATTGATGGTAAATGTTTTCAATTAATTAAACTGGGCTTTAAACATGTCGCGTATGTTATAATGTGAGTCATGTATTTTTGCCAAATGAATGTGATAATATTCATGTGAGATACATTGTAAATTTATCATGCATTGTAATAACATGATTAGATTTTATAATTATAAAATTATTTTGAGTATTTATTTAAAAGTGACATGACACTCCTTTGACTTTTTTGGACAAACATAATCGTTTGTCATAGTTGATTTAATTAATTTATTTTTTTATATTATTATTATTATTTGCATCGAAAACTAGGTAATTTATTTATTTATTCTAGTCTTTAGGGGATGCTTATACAAATTTATTTAAAAAATTCAATCATTTTTAATCAATCACTCATTTTAATTCAATTTTAATTTAACCTTACTATCCTCAATATTATTAATATAATTAAATAATATCAATCAATCATTCTTGCATGTTAGAGCAATTCCAACAAAGGTATAATGCCATAATTATGCTTGGCTTTATTGGTGGAGAAGGTGTAAAATTTTACACCGTTTCTTCTGTATTCAACGGTAAAAAAAAATGGGGCCNTTAACTTAGTAAAAGTGGGATATTGATGGTGGGGTAGTTGTAGGTCCAAGATTATTTGGGTAGTGAGTGTAAAGTTGTTGGAGGAAAAAATGTAAAAAAAAAAAAGATTGATAGTGGAATGCTGACGTGACATTAAAAGGTGGTAAAATGTTGGTTGATTGGTGAGACCTTTATATCAACCTTAATTTACTATTTATCCACTCACAATGTTTTAATTAATCATCACTTCATATTATCTCTCTCATACTTTTACGTCAAATCAACTTTAATTATTTTATTTTAAATATTATTTTAATATCAACTCAAAATTCAACTAACAATTAACCATACCACTTTTTTCAAAATTAACCATACCAAACCAAAAATATCAAATCAAAACAAAAAAAATTATATCCAAGCATACCCTTGCTTGATGGACAAGTTATTTACTTAGGGTTTTAGGAGTTCTATTTAAAACTCATATTCTATTATTTTGAGAGAGTTGAGTTTTAATTGAAATAAAAATATACTGAGAGTTTTTTCTTGATTCTCTCAATCATTTACCCTTCCGTTACGTCAATTGGTATCAGCAGACTAGTACGATTCCTACACAATATTGCCCAAACAAAACGATGTTGTGGATGATAAGCGCAACGCTGCGATCGAGGCGTTGGGACGCCAATTCGCGGATCTGACCGCGGGGATCGAGGACATGAGGCTGGCGCTACATGTTGTTGTAACCGACAACCATACGAATCGTGCGCTGGACGGAGTACGTGGCGGCTGCTTAGGGGGTTCGCGGTGGACGCCGTCGGGGTACTCGCGGGGTGCCTCGCTCCCAATCGCCTCTGTTGTTCTTCAGTGACGATGATCTTAAACCTGCCGCTTTAGGCATTTTGAATTAATATAAAGTGAAATTTTTCTACGGTTGCTCATTCGATCAAACCGAAACGAACCGATCGAAGTTTCAGTTAATCGAAAATTAGGTTTATCATAACCGAAAATCAAACTGAAATTGATGGTTCGGTTCAATTTTTAACAGAAAATCCAGTGGTCGTTTGGTTGTCTTTTAATCGCAACAAATAGTTAATCTTCTCAATAAATTTTGAATTAATTAAACCAAAATTTTAATTCTTTTATCTAAATAAAAAAATTATTTTTTTTCTATCACATTGTTTAATCTTCTCAATTAATTATGAATTCTCTTCTAAGGAAGATCTCAGACCCGAAACATGACTTGAACTATGATGAAGTCAATATTGAGTGCAAATCAATGCTTGAGCCATTTTTGGGGTCATTGAAGCTCGAAATCATTGAAGAAAAATAATGCTTTTATAACATTTATGTAATATATATATATATATATATATATATATATATATAGGGGTTGGTTCAAATAAAAATTTGTCCTGGTGTGAGAACCGTGAGAACCATTTTTTATGCCATTTTTAGTTGTGTATGATGCTATTTTTCATATAAGATGATGCTATCATTTTTACAAGTGCTACCAGAAATTGTGTTACTATTTTTAATAAAATTTATCCAAGTTAAAAATAGCATCAAACACAATCAATCATAGCACTACACCCAAATAAAAATAGCGGTTCTCACAGTTCTCACACTAAGACTTGGTTTTCTTTTGAACTACATCCTATATATATATATATATATATATATATAAATCGATTTTCAGTTCAGTTCGATTAACCGATCACTATTATCTAAATCGAAATGAAAATCAAAATTTTAAGAAAATGTAAATCGAAAATTGAACCAATTTTTTTATTTTAGTTTCGGTCGGTTTGTCTTGATCAACCGAAGTTTGTGCATCACTAGATTCTCCTATCATAATAATCTTCAAAATAAAAGATACATAAAATCACAAAAAAGGAAAATGAAACAAATATAATGTTTAGTAAAACTAGCAATTTAAAGTATGACTTGCACAATAATAGGAATTAATTTATTAAAATGAGTTGTATTTAATATTTAGCTAATGATATAGGAGATTTTTCGTTTGTCATATGTAGAGCTATGTAAACGAAGTTAGAACTCTTTAACACTCAATTTAAGTTTGACTCTTAACGAGTTTCATCGAATTGAATTATACAAAAAATTTAAAAAGAAATTGTGATAAAATCTTTAATTTTCAAGTTTAACAAGCAAAACTCAAGTCGTTAACTAAATAAAACGAAACGAGTTGAACTCTGACAAGCCAACCTCTTTACTATTTCTATTTTGTTTAACTTCGATGATAAAAAAATAAAAAAACAATAAAACATAATGGAATATAGCCGGGCACATTACTTCTCCTTCCCTCCCTCCCTAAAACCCTTTTTCTTCTCTTCATGGAATTTCGAAGCCCTCTTTTTCTTCCCACTCTCCAGTAAAAAATCCAGAAAAAAAAAAAATAAAAATTGAGAGAGAGTAGCCATGCTTCTTTCACCGAAACTGAAACTATTCCTGAACCCTTACTCAAATTGTAGCAGAGCTATTTCCATGGCCTCCAAGGATTTTCTGCTACTCAAGACCTCCCCAGCTCCCGCTGCCCACGCGCGCGTGCTTCCGCTCTATTCTTGTTCGCAGGCGCGCTATTTTCACTCCAATAGCAGGAAAAATGTCTCGTTTTTCTCTAATACGAGACACTTGCCAGCAATTTATCAGAAGGCCTATGGATACAGTTACAGTCCATGTGCGGCCATGCCCATTTCTAGACCTAGTATGTGTTCTATTTCTTAGTTTCTTTTGGCGTATAGAAGATTCGCGTGCGATATATTGAAATGCAGAGTTAAAGTTAGAATCTTTGAGAAACCTTGAAAATTACATGAGTAGCATTTGCATTGCCGTATGAATGTAATAATTTGGGTTGAATGTGTAGTATCCGGTGCCGGTGTAGAGACCGTGGGGAATCAGTTTGTAGATGAACAACAGCTTATCATATTACGGCAAAAGTTGCACGAGATTGGATTTGACCCCAAACCTTGTTTGCCAGGGCAGTACCATAGCTTGATGTGTCCAAGAGTATGTGGTTTCTCATTCATTTTTCACCTTTTCTTTCTAACTTGAGTTGCATTATTGACATTAATTAACGAAGCAAATTGTTACTTTCTTTTGCTCTGGCTTTTGTGGTTTGAGTTAACGGCTTTTTTAGTATGTGTGAACACTTAATTATTGCTGAAATTGGTTTTTAATGAGTAACTTCATATGTGGATTCAGATGGTAGAAATTGTATAAGCAGATTTTTCCCTTTTTTCTTCATTTTATTTCAAAACATATTCGTACTTTGATATTTGATTTTATTCCCATTCTGTTAAAGTCACGGGCATCATTGGCTTTGTAGTGTAAGGGTGGGGATTCAGAGGAGAAGAGCTTATCTCTTTTTATTGAACCGGACGGGTAATTCCTATAATTTTTTCTCCATAATTTGTTTGTCAATTTTTCTGTTATGTCTTAATTTTGTTTTCATTGCCTTTGTGGTTATGCATTGCCAATGCTGTAGGAGGGCAGCAGTTTGGTACTGCTTTCGAGGTAAATGTGGGTGGACTGGCGCAACCCGAGTAAGTTTCCATATTAAATTTTACTAAAGTCTAAAAGTTGGACTATCGATGCTATTTTCATTTGTCGTGCTACTTTGGTTTCAGGCATATGCAGGTGTATCATCGACTTATGCAAAAATGAATGAAACCACGAAAGTCAAGCAACCACCTAGAAAAATCACCGAGGAGAGTTTGGAACTAGGACCGTTGTGTAAAGAGGTATTTGTTGCTACTAGACCATCAAAGGCTATTTTTCTGATTAATCATTAGAAAACAACTACGGAGAACATATTTTTCTGGTCTGGCTGGGAAATTACACTTCGACTAGATTTTTCTGTTGGACTCTAAAAGGTTTCTTCAATTGTTTTGTTTTCCTTTTAGCTACTTCAATATTTTGCTGAGCGGTTGATATCTGGAGAAACATTACGAAGAAATGGTGTCATGCAGAAAAAAAGTGGAGAACATGTGAGTGGATCGCTCATGATGGTGCACATTTGTATATAATTTTATGTACTATAATGGGGACTGTCTTGATAGTAAAATAATGTTAAATGTTGACATTAACTGTGTAATATGCCTTCAATATTTTGAAAAAAATGTAGCAGTTGAGTATGCTGGAGTAGTTTCTCATGATAAATTTTTCGGCAGATTGCTATTGCATTTACTTACCGGAGGAATGGAGAGCTTGTAAGCTGCAAGTATCGTGATATCACCAAAAAATTTTGGCAGGTACATTCAAGTCATAATTTTTGTTCATGGCTGAGTTTTGGGAAATTCATCCTTTTTTTGAATTTAAGTTATTCTCTCTTGTAGAAGTAAAATTTGCAACAAAGCTTGTATTTGACGTGTATATGTTATTTGATGATTTATCACTGTGGATTCTTATTGTTCTGCTGGTGATGCAGGAAGCCAATACTGAAAGAATCTTTTATGGACTTGATGACATAAAGCAATCAAGTGATATCATCATTGTAATTACCGCTCCTCGGCTTGCTTCATTAAATTATACTATCGTGACTTGGAACAACTTATATTCTGTTCGTTCTTTCTAGGTTGAAGGTGAAATTGACAAACTTTCAATGGAAGAAGCTGGCTTCAGAAACTGTGTGAGTGTCCCTGATGGTGCTCCTTCAAAAGTTTCGAATAAGGGATTACCCTCCGAAGATGAGGTACTGTTTATTCTTATCTTAATATTTGAGATCCTGTCTTTATATATATTAATTTTTTAATGAACTCTCATTTAGATATCAGATGCCTTTGATTAATTTCTTGTTAATGTATATATTTGCTTTAAAAGTATCCCTCTTTGATGTTTTTCTATATCCATATCAGTTTTTTTTTGGTGCTGAATAATAATGTTAACCGAGCTTGTGATTCTTGTCATGTTGTTTCTATCTTCTCTTAATAGGATTTTTTGCTCGTGTTCAATCATTAACCTTCGAGAATGTTGTGCTACACTTTGTAATAAGTAATAACTGCCGTGCATAATAATTTTCCCCCCATAATAAAATAATTTTCCCCCCGTTATAAAATAATAAGTAATAACTGCCGTGCCAGAACCGTGACTTTTGCTCTTTTCTCTTTTTGTTTCAACCTCTTCCTTTTGTTTCGAGCCCTTTTTGTGTTTCTCTTACAATTGTTTCTCTTGGGTTTCATCTCTAGCCTACCCCGACTTGCTTGGGACTAAAGGCTATGTTGTTGTTGTTGTTGTTGTTGTATAGTAGTTGAGCAGAAAGAGTCATCATCATGTTATTCAATATTGTATTTCTTGGTAAGGCACGTATCCGAGTTTTCCTAACTCTTGGTACTTTTTTTTAAGCTAGGACACCAAGTATCAATTTCTATGGAACTGCAAAGAGTATACAGATAAGGTATGATATGTCGATCTTTTTTTATATTGTAATTATACTTTTCATTGCGAAGGCAAATGGATCAAAGTGATGCATTTTAATTTCTTGGATGTTTTTAAGGCATCTCGCATTATTCTTGCGACGGATGATGACTCACCTGGTCAAGCCTTAGCTGAAGAAATTGCAAGGCGCTTGGGGAAAGAAAGGTTTTTTTTTTGCCCACATATTTAATCACGTGTGTTATAAGGTTTCTATTTAAGAACTCAACAACTCTGCTTTCATTGGTTGAATTCAGGTGTTGGAAGGTGAAATGGCCTCAAAAGAATGACACTGAATGTTTCAAAGATGCAAATGAGGTCTGATAACCATTTTTTACTTCTTTTGGTTGATTTTTGTAGCTATGTAGTTGTGAACTGTTTAAATTGTTGGAGTTTAGTGGATCTGCCCCTTTTTGTTTAATTGCATTATTCTGTTAGATCATTGTGAATTTTCATACATATTAATATATTTTTATTCGAAACTTGTAATTTAAAGGTGCTTATGTATATGGGTGCTGATGCATTAAGGGGTGTCATTGAAGCTGCTGAGCCTTACCCAATAAGAGGTCTGTTCAATTTCAAAGATTACTATGCTGAGATTGATGATTACTATCATATGTCACTCGGTTATGAGCTTGGTGTCTCGACTGGATGGAGAGATCTCAATGACTTGTATAATGTAAGTATTATTTTTGACGTGTCAGTTCTGTAAACGACACTCACAATCGAAATTTATAATGTTAATGTAAGCTCTTTGAAATCTGAGTATAGAAAATTTATGAGAAGCATTATACACGAATGAAGCAGTTGCCATTGTTGATAAGCCATAAATTACAGTCTATTTCAGTTGATAAAAAAATGAAGTTCAGGTACTAAAATTGGTCAATCGAAAGCAAATTCTGGTGATATCTCATTCATTTTTTTATACTGTTTGGTATTTGATACAGGTTGTGCCCGGAGAATTGACAATCGTGACAGGAATTCCAAATTCAGGCAAGAGTGAGTGGATTGATGCTCTATTATGCAATCTGAACCATAGTGTTGGTTGGAAATTCGCACTTTGCTCAATGGAAAACAGGGTAATTTTTTGTTCTCCTAAATACTTACGTGCAGAAATTTTGTGCTACAAGTTAATATGGTGAAATGGAATCATGTCTGACATAGAACCTAAATGCTGAAATTTGTTTGTTAAAGTTTTTAATATCCGATTCTTGAAAAGTTTTACCTTTTTCGTCAGCTTCTGTTATTTTTCGTTCGTCACTTTTCCTCTAATTGTTGTGTTATTATTACAATTACAGCTCAATATATTACGCAATTTGAATTCCTTTGAAATGACATGATGAAGTTTCTAGAATGTAATCTTGGGTACGAATGCTAACAAACCAATAGTTGTGGTTTCATAATCATTCAAATTTTCTGTCTTAGCATGTTAATATAACCTTTTTTAATCTTTGAAGTTTGATGCGAAGAGCTTTTATTATCTGTGTACATATAACTTTGTTATAAGTTTTGCACGATGTTCATATTTCTTTTCAGGTACGAGAACATGCAAGGAAACTTCTAGAGAAACATATAAGGAAGCCTTTCTTTGATATTAGGTATGCATTTGGTGAGATTTGTTTATGAAAATTTATGATCCTCGATTTTCAGTTTATCGAGGTTAATTTTATTGATTGTTTAACTGTGATGTTGCCAATGCAAACAGATATGGGCAGCATATTGAGAGGATGAGCGTTGAGGAGTTGGAACTAGGAAAAAAATGGCTCAGCGATTCATTTTCCCTTATAAGGTTACATATATCCTATATATGCTTATAATATGTTAAAACACATGACCTTTCTCGAAGAAATTTTACTGCAGCTCCTATATTTGTCCTTTTTATGCACGTTTTCTAAGATATTGTAGCGCCCCCAAATTTACTACTAAAAATTTTTACGTCTTTGGCACACTTTAAGTAAAAAAAGAAAAAGAACTATTCAAAAGATGGCACCACAAAAATATTCTCCTAAACAAGCAGCACAACTCATCTTTATAACTCAACTGAATTTATTATTAGTGATAATATCATGATGATTTTACTATTAATGATAATAATTAATAATTATAACAACTATTTTAATTAAAATATATGAAAAGGATGTTTTGAAAACCGGGGCGCTACAGATATAGTGTTTGGCACGTGAGGTTAATCCCTTTTTCACTGCACTTTACAAAACAGGTGCGAGAATGATTGCCTTCCGAGTACAGATTGGGTTCTTAATCTCGCAAAAATTGCAGTTCTCCGGCATGGAGTTAATGGACTTGTGATTGACCCGTATAACGAACTTGACCATCAACGCCCTCATAACCAGTGAGTTGATTTTGTTTTTCTAGATTCGTAAAATGCATACGTGTATATTTATAGTATAATTGTAGAACACTTGCATGATGCAAAGCGACCGTTTTTTATTATTTGGTCTGCAGATGGCTATATAGAGTTGGTTTATTATATTATGATTCTATTTTCTTGTCACGTAAGGGTAGTGCTTGGATATATAAGTTGTGATTGGATTTTCCCAGTCAAATTTAACTCAACCCAACTCTGCTCAATGTTATCATATTGAAATAATATGATTAAATAATACCAATCAATCATCCTCACAAATTAACTTTAATTCACTGTTCATCTACACACATAATTTTAACTACCCATCACTACCAGTCACCTCTCTCCTACTTTTATTGTTTACATCAAATCAACTTTAATTTTTTTCTTTTAAATAATATTTTAATACAAAATCAAAATCCCACTCAAACTTAACCCAACCAAATTTTTTAAAATTAACTTTGGTTAAAAAAAAAAAAACCCAATCAAACTTCAACCCAACCTTTATATCCAAGGACACCCTTATTAGAAGCTCAATAAATCTTACCGTATTCTGTTATAAATTAAATCGAAAACAGGACTGAAACAGAATACGTGAGTCAAATGCTGACGAAAGTCAAACGGTTTGCACAACATCACTCGTGTCACGTTTGGTTCGTGGCTCATCCGAGACAGGTTGGAAAATGGCAACGCTTTAGTTTATTATTTATGCTCCTAATTATATTCTTGTAATAAATTATAAAAACACTTTACGTCATTTGTTTTTTCAAGTTGCATAATTGGGTTGGTGGGCCTCCGAATATGTACGACATTAGTGGGAGTGCGCATTTCATTAACAAATGTGACAACGGTATTGTTATCCACCGTAACAGAGATCCAGAAGCTGGTCCAGTCGACTTAGTTCAGGTAATTGTGCCATTTTTCTCGAGACTTAATTAAAAAAATGCTACTAAATGTTAGGCACAAAATTTTTTCATTATTTAACGATTGTTTGTTTGTTTTTGTTAAGGTTTGTGTGAGGAAAGTGCGTAATAAAGTCATAGGAACAATTGGGGATGCCTATCTAACGTATAATAGGTAAACATCCTTCTTTTATGCATTATATAGAGAATAGTTAATCGATCGGTTGCTTGTGCATTTTCGTGGTATATAAAGAATAGTTGATTATGGTCAAATGTGATGGCCTTAGTACTTGTAAAATGATTAAAGATTCGGTTAGGAAAATGTGAGAAAATTTTACGTTTGTTTGCGATGCTCGATTTTGTGATATGATTTAGCAATATGTTGGTATGTTATTCAGGGTCACTGGTGAGTACGGGGACATTGATAAGTCATCCCAAAATGAGAAGCGCAGATAAATAGCATATCCATCCTGGACTATTATTCACATGGTTTCATGTCATTCTAATGTATGTGAAAATTAGGTTGTTTCGTTTATTGGCCCTTAAAAAAAAAAAATTAAAAAATGTTTTTTAATCTTATTCCGCACATTTTCTCTTTTTGGTAACTAAAATTAGACTCATTGTAACTAGTAAAACAATATCATAATAATCTTATAAACTATTAATATTACTTTCTATATTCAGATAACTGAATAAAATAAATCAACATCTGGCTTAATTAGGGGGTGACTGGCGATAATTGGCTGATTGTTTATTCTTTTCTCTTTAATTCATAATTCAATTCAATCATCTTCAATATTTTCAATATAATTGAATAATATGAATCAACCATTCCAATATCATATCAATTTTAATTCACTATTAATTTAATTATATAATTTAAATTATCTATCATTTTCAATAACTTTTCTTTTACTTCTAATTAAATTAATTTTAATCATTATATTTTATATATTATTTCATACAAATTCAAAATTTCATTCAATTCTTTATTCATTAACTTTATTAACTCACTTTGAACTCTCCATTTGATTTTCAATTCATATATTGGATCCAATTCTGAATAATCATGACGATCCAAGTACAACCCAAAACTTCAAGAACTTAAATTGGGTTGATTATAGGGTACCAAAAATAAGAAATAAAGAAAAAAAGTATCAAATCGCATAGATTCATTCAAAAAATAAATTAATTAAAAAAAATAATTGCGGTAAAATTAAAAGCATAAAATACAGTAATAAATAAATATATAAAACATGTATATGCCAACCTATCAATTCCCGTTGGTGGAAATTGGAATCAATATGGGATAGTCCTACAAAACAAAATTATATGATTTTTAGGTCGGATGTTGTGATAACTGATATATATGAATGTACTATACGTTAAAATATTTTAGGTTTCAAAAGTCGAAAATACACATTTTACCAGCTGCAAATTTTTATTTTCAATATATATATATATATATATAACATGTGGGTAGACTTTCTAGATTGGGTAATTAATTTGACCGAGCCTTCCAGTGTGGAAATGAAAATGTTATTAGTCAAGGAGAAAATGTTAAATATAGTAACGTCTTGAAAGTTCAAATTCAAACATCAATTAACCTCGATTATTAATACTGTAGAGTTCCATGAAAGAAAATCACAGCCCCATTTCCATGCAAGAAACGTTCAAAAGCCAACTTGGGGTGACATAATCACTTTGAAATTTATATGTACGTACAATATATTTAGAATAAAGTTAAAGATATTTCATTTCTTCAAGAATGCAAGGGGAAAAAAAACATTGGGAATATTTTTGGTTTGGAATTATTTTCATCTTGTTTTTTCTAATTTTTTTTTGAGGTTTTGTTTTGCAAAAGAATAAAAATGTTCTGATTTTTTGCAATTGGCCTATGATGTGGCATCCTGATCAGCATTTGGAGAAAAGTTATATAAATAAGGTCAAGTCTTTCAAGAATAGAAAAAACACCTAAAAGAAAAGTAGTAACACACGATTTCATACATGATCAAGTTCACATGAATCCATAAATTAACTTTGGTGCATGCCAAGTCTTCTCAGTTCATAACAAACACTATAAATAGGACACAATCCAACATTGCTCCCTCAAACACAAACTCAATTAGTTGTTATTTGTTAACTAACTCTTCACATCATGAAGACTCCAATAATCCTTTCAACTTTCATATTCATCCTTCTTGCCATCATCTCTTCGTGCTCGTTATCGGCTGCAGCTGATAACGATGATCACGAAGATTTTCTCGAGTGTCTCTCCGAGCGATACCACAACTCGATTTCCAACGTGACATATACCCCAAACAACTCATCCTACGCATCCATTCTCCGATTTTCCATCCAAAACCTTAGATTCACTTCCCAATCGACCCCGAGACCCCAAGTGATCATAACACCCGAACACGAGTCCCAAATCCCGCGCGTCATCCACTGCGCCAGAGAAAATGACATGGAGATCAGAATTCGAAGCGGGGGCCACGATTACGAAGGGTTGTCCTACGTATCCCAAGTCCCATTCGTAATCCTTGACTTAATCAACTTTAGCGAGATAACTGTCGATCCAGAGGCAAAGACTGCATGGGTTGGGTCAGGAGCGACTATTGGCTCCTTGTACTACAGAATTGCCGAACGTAGCCCGGTTCTCGGGTTTCCCGCTGGCGTTTGCCCGACCGTTGGTGTCGGCGGGCATTTCAGCGGAGGCGGATACGGAACAATGCTCCGTAAATACGGCCTCGCGGCCGACAACGTGATCGACGCGAGAATAGCCGACGCCAGCGGTAGAATTCTCGACCGGCGATCGATGGGCGAGGAACTTTTCTGGGCCATCCGGGGCGGAGGAGGCTCCAGTTTCGGCGTGATACTTGCGTGGCAAGTAAAACTCGTCGAAGTCCCCGAACGAGTCACCGTCTTCACGGTCACCCGTACTCTGGAGCAGAACGCGACTCTGCTCGTCCACCGATGGCAGAGCATTGCCCATACGTTCGACCCAGACTTATTCATAAGGATATTGATCACGAGGGCCAACTCTCCTCAAAACGGCCGAAACTTCACCATTCGCGCTGCATTCAACTCGATTTTCCTTGGCGGAATCGACAGGTTGATTCCGATTATGCAACGAGATTTCCCCGAGCTTGGGCTGACGAGAGAAGACTGCACCGAAATGAGCTGGATCGAGTCTATCCTGTACTTCGCGGGCTTTCCACTAGAATCCCGCGAGGTTTTGCTAAACAGGACTCAACCGCGCGTGAGGTACTTCAAGGCAAAATCGGATTATGTACGGAGGCCCATTCCCGAACGTGGGCTCGAAGGCCTCTGGAGAATATTCTACGAGCCGGAAGGCGAGGATGGAGAAGTAATCCTCAGCCCGTACGGCGGCATAATGGATAATATTTCCGAGTCGGCAATTCCATTTCCTCACCGAGCAGGAAATTTGTACAAAATCCAGCATTTGGCATGGTGGCAAGATAACAATGCTCGAAATTCGGATAGGTACATAAGTTGGATTAGGCGGCTCTATAGCTACATGGCTCCTTACGTGTCGAGTTCGCCAAGGGCCGCTTATATTAACTATAGAGATCTCGATATTGGAGTTAACAACAACGAAGGGAGGATCGATTATGCGCGGGCAAGCGTTTGGGGAAGGAAATATTTCAGGAACAATTTCGACCGGCTTGTTCGGGTGAAAACCGCGGTGGATCCCGACAATTTCTTTAGGAATGAACAGAGTATTCCGTCTCTACACGAAGAGAGAGATGACTGACGAGCTATGTTCAGTTCAGTTCACTTCGGTTCACATGCATAAGTATTTTCTACGTTGTATAAATTTGATTCCATTTGTTGTTGTATTTGGAAGTATTTCCTACGTTGAATAAATCTAAATCCATTTGTTGTTGTTAGGATGTGTGAATCCGTACGTTGTAATAATGATTATAAACATATTGTGCTAATAAAGATTGAATGTTTTGTGATGTTCATTAAATTAAAGAAAAAAAAAAAAAACTCTGTTTGTGTTCTTTTGTTTATTATTCGATAAAAATTTTAAGTCTGGGCCCTTTTATTTATTTGCTCCTCAATATTTGAATTCGTTCGCTTTTCGAATTATTTTATTAAACAAACTTATCGAAATTATTTGATTAACTTGACATCAATTTGTTCGAAATCAATCGAGCTTAAAAATATATTTTAATAAAATAAATTGTACTTCATAATTATTATTTATGATATCATACATATGGATATTAAAGTAAAAATTATATTAAGTTATTATTCACTAACATTATGAAATGTTTGTGAGTGGATTTTATCGAACACGTACGAACAAGCTCAAAATATCTTTTGTTCTCCCAATTCGTTTGTAGCTCTAGTGTACATCTTTGACTTCCCATTATTTGATTAGTTCTTATATATCCGCGAAGATCATAATTACTGAAAAAAAGGTGTAAAGAGGAGGAAATAAGAGGACATAATCTAATGGACAAATCAATAATGATAATTTTCGATAGATGAATTTTAGTAACAGGTAAATTCTGAAAATAAGTCCATAGAGGTATCATAATCATATTAAGTAAATTATGATACATGAATTATCAATGATAGGTAAATTTGTGATGGACAAATTATCAATACTAAGAGACAAATTTCACATACGTATCCAAGTGAATTCAACTGAGTTACATCATGTTCTTCAGTCATCTATCTCTTCATGTAGCGATGGAATACTCTGTTCATTCCTGAAGAAATTGTCTCGATCGACCGCGGTTTTCACGCGAACAAGCCGGTCAAAATTATTCCCGAAATACTTCCTTCCCCAAACACTCGCCCGCTCATAACCGATCCTCCCTTCGTTGCCGTTAACTCCAATATCGAGATCTCTATAGTTAACATACGCGGCCCGAGGCGAACTCGACATGTAAGGAGCCATGTAGCTATAGAGCCGCCTAATCCATCTTAAGTACATGTCCGAATTCCGAGCATTTTCTTCTCGCCAAAACACGTAATCCTGCATTGCGTACATATTCCCGACCCTGTGAGGAAACGGGATTGCCGACTTGGAAATGTTATCCATCATGCCGCCGTACGGGATTAGGACAATCGTGGCCTCCTCGCCTTCGGGCTCGTAGAATAATCTCCACAAGCCCTCGAGCGCGTGCTCGGGAATTGGCCTCCGCACGTAATCCGATTTTACCTTGAGATGCCTCAAATCGGGTTGCGTCCGGTTTAGCAAAACCTCGCGGGATTCTATTGGAAAGCCTGCGAAGTAGAGGATAGACTCGATCCAGCTCATCTCGGCGCAGTCTTCTCTCGCCAACCCTAGCTCAGGGAAATTTTGCTCCATAATCGGGATCAATCTGTCGGCCCCACCGAGGAAAGTCGAGTTGAACGTGACACGGATAGTGAAGTTGTTTCTTCCGTTTCGAGCCGAGTTTCCCCTTGTGATTAGTATCATGACGAATAAATCCGGGTCGATCGTGTGGGCGATGCTTTGCCAGCGGTGCACGAGTCGAGTCGCGTTCTGTTCCAGAGTACGGGTGACCGAGAAGACGGTGACTCGTTCGGGTACTTCAACGAGTTTTACTTGCCACGCAAGTATCACACCGAAACTCGATCCTCCTCCCCCTCGGATGGCCCAGAAAAGATCCTCGCCCATTGACCGCCGGTCGAGAATTCTGCCGTCTGCATCGACTATTCTCGCGTCGATCACGTTGTCGGCCGCGAGGCCGTATTTACGGAGCAACGTTCCATATCCGCCTCCACTGATATGCCCGCCGACGCCGACTGTTGGGCAAATTCCGGCGGGAAACCCGAGAACCGGGCTTCGTTCTGCGATTCGGTAGTATAAGGAGCCGAGAGTCGCGCCCGACCCGACCCATGCAGTCTTTGACTCGGGATCGACTGATATCTCGATAAGGTTGATTAAGTCGAGGATTACGAATGGGACTTGGGATACGTAGGATAAACCTTCGTAATCGTGGCCCCCGCTTCGAATTCTGATCTCCATGTCGTTTTCTTTTGCGCAATGGATGATAGGTGGGACTTGGGAATCGTGCTCGGGTGTTATGATCACTTGGGGTCTCGGGGTCAACTGTGAAGTGAATCTAAGGTTGTGGATGGAAAATTGGAGAATGGATGCGTAGGATGAGTTGTTTGGGGCATAAGTTACATTGGAAATCGAGTTGTTGTATCGTTCGGTGAGACATTCGAGAAAATCTTCGCGATCGTTATCAGTAACGGCTGTTAACGAGCACGAAGAGATGATGAAAACAAGAATGAATATGAAAGTAGAAAGGATTAATGGACTCTTCATGATGATATGAGTTTGTCAAAAGAATGAATTTGCTTTGTGTTTTTTGGGAGCATTAGATCAGATTGTGTTCTATTTATTGTGTTTATAGAAGCTTCTCCAAAAGGAAAGTTGCCATTGAATACTTTATTTCATAATCATTTTCAAATTTGGAGGAAATAATTATACCACAAACTTATACTAAACACGCAAATATACTCTGCGTAGTTAATTCTACATAAGTTAAATTTTTTATCTATGCAGATTGTTTCAAAGTGGATTTGTCATCCCAAGTTGGCGTTTGAACTTTCTTGAATGGAAATGGAGCTTTTGTTTTGTTTTATGGAAGTGTGCAAGACAACTAATTGAGGTTATCTAATCTTCATTCCAAGAGAGGCAATATTTTACATTTTATCCTGGACTAATATACTCCGTATCTGTTATTTCGACACTGAAAACTCGGCCAAATAAAACTATATCATTATTCTCAATTCTAACCAAATAGTAAAATTCAACACCCAGCAGGTTAATAAGCAATTAGATCAAACCTATACTCCATAAATCACAACAATAGAAAATTATAACAAGGTGATAGCCAAAATAAATAAACAAATTATTTTCCATGAGAAAAGTGGAAGCAAAAAGTAACAATTTAGTAGGAAACCAATAATAATAATAAAAAAAGAATGCACCACTTAAGATGCAAAGAAAACCAATTTAATAAGTTCAACACAAATTTTTAATTTCTGAAACAAAGATAACATAAACTCTCAATTCAACAGCTTTAAAATTTGCCATGAGAATTGGATAGTTTCATGTGGGGGCTTGGTTTAATTTTTAATGATTCAAATTGTCGACTAAAATAATAATAATAATGATAATAATAATAATAATAATAATAATAATAATAATAATAATTATTATTATTATTGAGGGCTTGGTTTAATTTTTAATGATTCAAATTGTCGACTAAAATAATAATAATAATAATAACAATAATAATAATTATTATTANGTTTCTTTTGTTAATCTCAGTTTGACTTGTGTTTGTTCCTCAAATTTGTGTGCCTTAATTGAACCGAACGAAATGAACTTAGTATTTCAAGCTCCATTATGTTTGAATACCATTCATGTTGGTTTATTATTCATGTTTGAGTTGTTTTGTATAAATTTTCATCAATTTGTTCATATTATAATAATTTTGTAAACAATTTTATTGAAAATTTTATATTAACACAAGATTAGTTTGTTCGAGTTGTTCGAGTTCGTTCGTGTTCTAATAATTTAGTAAACAAGTTGATTAAAAAATTTATATTAACATAAGATTAGTTTGTTCAAATTGCACGATCTCAAAAATATTTTTTTAATAAAAAGTTTATATTTTAAAGTACATACATATAGTTATAATAAATAAGAAAATAAATCAATTAATTCTCGCGAATTTTATCAACTATCAGCGAATGACGTTTGTGTTCGTTCGATAACAAATGAATCTATTTGTTTTGAAGATCGACTCGATTAATAAATAAAATTACTTTTATCGAACATGAACGATTTCAAACTTCAAACCAACTTTTATTGGCAAACAATCGATGACTTATTCAATTTGAGTTCCTCTACAAGAAAACTGAGTAACGAGAACAAGTGATTGAGTTCATTAGTTCTTCATATCAATTTATTGGCTCTGGAGATAAGTAACATGGAGGAGACTCAAATTATTGACTCTAGAGATATAGTAATATGGAGGAGACATATTTCATTTTTTGTGCAAGAATGCATAACAAATATTCACACGATAAATTACATTGCAATTTTCATCAGTGTCGACTTTCATTTGGAGAAGTTTCTGTACATATTTATCCATATATGGAGGCTTGAATCAACAAGGTAAAAGTCTTTTTTTTTTTTTTTTTAAAAAAAAAAAAAGGTCAAAGACAGGTAGCAAACACTGACCTTAACATAACATCTATAGGTACCAAGTTTTCTCAGTTCATAAACACTATAAATAGGACACAATCTAATGCCCCACAAAACACAAATCAATTCCATTGTTAGACAAACTCACCACATCATGAAGAGTCCAATAATCCTTTCCACTTTCATATCCATTCTTCTTGTGATCACCATCTCTTCGTGCTCGTCAACAGACGATCACGAAGATTTTCTCGAATGTCTCACCGAACGATACCACAACTCGATATCCAACGTGACTTACACTCCAAACAACTCATCCTACACATCCATTCTCCGATTTTCCATCCATAACCTTAGATTCGCTTCCCAATCGACCCCGAGACCCCAAGTAATCATAACTCCCGAGCACGAATCCCAAGTCCCTCTCGTCGTCCACTGCGCCAGAGAAAACGACATGGAGATTAGAATCAGAAGCGGGGGCCACGATTATGAAGGTCTATCCTACGTATCCCAAGTCCCGTTTGTAATCCTCGACTTAATCAACCTTAGTGAGATATCAGTCGATCCCGAGTCAAAAACTGCATGGGTCGGGTCGGGCGCGACTCTCGGCTCCTTATATTACCGAATTGCCGAACGAAGTCTAGTTCTCGGGTTTCCTGCCGGCCTTTGTCCGACAGTCGGTGTCGGCGGGCATCTGAGCGGAGGCGGATACGGAACGTTGCTCCGCAGATACGGCCTCGCGGCCGACAACGTAATCGACGCGAGAATAGTCGACGCAGACGGCAGAATTCTCGACCGGCGGTCGATGGGCGAGGATCTTTTCTGGGCCGTCCGGGGCGGAGGAGGCTCGAGTTTTGGCGTGATACTTGCATGGCAAGTAAAACTCGTCGAAGTCCCCGAACGAGTCACCGTCTTCTCGGTCACCCGAACTCTGGAACAGAACGCGACTCAGCTCGTGCACCGATGGCAGAGCATCGCCCACATGATCGACCCGGATCTATTCGTCATGATACTAATCACGAGGGGAAACTCGGCTCGAAACGGAAGAAATAATAACTTCACTATCCGTGTCACATTCAACTCGACTTTCCTCGGTGGGGCCGATCGGTTGATCTCGATTATGGACCAAAATTTCCCCGAGCTAGGGTTGACCAGAGAAGACTGCGTTGAGATGAGTTGGATAGATTCGGTTCTTTACTTCGCGGGCTCTCCTAACGAACCACGTGAGGTTTTGCTAAACCGGACGCAACCCTTTGTGAGGTATTTCAAGGCAAAATCGGATTTAGTGCAGAGGCCAATCCCCGAGCAAGGGCTCGAGGGCATGTGGAGATTATTCTACGAACCCGAAAGCGAGGAGGCCTTAGTCATCATGGTCCCGTTTGGCGGCGTGATGGATAATATTTCCGAATCGGATATCTCGTTTCCTCACCGCGCCGGGAATATGTACATAATGCAATATTACACGTATTGGCGGGAAGACAATGCTCGGAATTCGGACAGGTACATAAGCTGGATTAGGCGGCTCTATAGCTACATGGCTCCTTACGTATCGAGTTCACCTCGGGCCGCGTATGTTAACTGTAGAGATGTCGATATTGGAGATAACAACAATGAAGGGAGGATCGGTTATGCGCGGGCAAGCATTTGGGGAAGGAAGTATTTCGGGAATAATTTCGACCGGCTTGTTCGGGTGAAAACCGCGGTGGATCGAGACAATTTCTTCAGGAGTGAACAGAGTATACCATCGCTATATGAAGAGATAGATGACTAATGAGCTCTGTTCTGTTCTGTTTTGTTCTGTTCACAGGCATATGTGTTGTTGCTATATACATTTAAGTAAAATTTGATTTTATGTGTTGCTGTATTTGGAGTATATTGTGTAATAGTTAATATTGGATGATTGTGTTTCTCGTCGTAATAATGGTTGTAACCATATTGTGGTAATAAAGATTAATTCGATTGTTTGGTGAAATAGAGGGTTGAATTTGAGTTTAAATCTGAAATTTTGAATGTGGTAGTGTACATGTACAGTATTTACATAATTTTAGTTAGTTATATCATGTCAACTAAATTATAATACTCTAATTTTTTATAGCATTATATTGATAAAATTAACATTATTCCTTACGTACTAAGGAATTATGTAAATTGATTATGATACCAAAATTCTTTGAATAAAATATGAAAATAAAATTGTTTTTTTTTTTTTTTCATATTGTAAGAAATAAATGCAAGTATCAAAACTAAATACATATTAATAAATATATTTCGTCTAAACATACTTGAGGTTGAGGATTTGCAGAAACTGACTTGTCTAGCATAAACAACTCAGTAAATTGGTAATTATAATTATTTGAGAAATAAAATAGTAAATATGTAAATTCGCATATTATAAAATCACGCTTGATAGTAAATAAATTCGCACATCATAAAAATCACGCTTAATAGTAAATAAATTCGCATATCACATTACGAAAGGTAAACTTTTGATTTTTTTCTTTTTTAATTTGAAAAATATTATATTTATCTTATAATTCTTTATCCAACAAATATACATATTAAATAAGATAAATAATGTACTTAACTTTTATTCATTTGAGATTTTGAGTAACATTTTAAAATTCTTAAATTCAAGACTTTTTAAAATTTGTTGATTTTAGTTTATGAGTGAATTTGATTGTGAAATATTACATATATAATTTGTGTTTGAAATTTTAGCAAATATTAAAATGTCATAACAAATATTAGTATCAAATAAGTTAAATATCTCATTACTTTTTAAAAAATTTTAATATCTCAATTCAATAACTAGATACTTTTAAAAATAATAAAAATCACTACAAAAAAATTGTTATATTCCAACGGAAAATCATTTGGTAAAATATTCAAATAAAAATTTCAACGGATATTCTAATAGATAGTTTCCGTTGGAATGATTCTAACGGAAATTCCAACGAAAATATTCTGTTGGAATGTATTTTTCATTGAAATTTTAGATGAATTGATGATTCCAACGGTTATATTTCCAACGGCTTTTGACCGTAGGTATTTCTGTTGGAATATGCAATTTTCATTGAAATTTTTATTTCCACCACCGTTGGAATCGTCAAAATCCAACGGAAATTCCAATGAAAAACTTATTTTAACGGAATATTTTTGTTAGAATTTTCGTTGGAATAATTCCAACAAAAATAATAGCATTGAAATATCTATTGGAATTGCAGTTGAAATTCTATTAGAATATATTTCTGTTGAAATTTCATCATTTTCTTGTAGTGAATTTTAATTCAAATACAAAAAAAAAATAAAAAAATAAAAAAATTAACATCTTAAAAATCCTTAGAAATCTTAAATGTTTACGTCTCAAACTGTTCAAATTGAAAAAAACATGTCCACAATTTTCTAAATCCTAACTTGCACTGTCTTTCTAAGATAAATTACATACACAAATATCTAAATTAATTAATAATTGAATGTTGTATAAAAATGTATATATTTGTAAAA
>BKCP01005217.1:417199-448139 GCA_008636005.1 Striga asiatica | reverse complement strand
AAAATGGTACACCAATCTAATTGTCAGGTCTGTCTAATATAAGCGTGTCAAAATGGATTCGGTTCATATGTGTAAAACGTTCAATATTCTTTCTATATTTGTATTTTGCTATCATTTAAACACGAGAAATCATATATACAATTAAAGTTTATTTGGTGGTGAATATAATAACTATTAAATATTAATAGATCAAGAAGTCATTTAATTTGTTACTTTTTATTCATAGTATAATCACTCATTCAAAATTCGGGAACATATGTATGGTAAAACTAAATCACCTGGTCATTTTCTAGTCAATAGCCAAATGTCAAATATATGCAACTTAATTTGAAAACGTCAGTAGTTTTGTATATTAACTACTCCATTGTTGCCCACTTTGAATAATAAAGAACCTTCCCCTATAGCAACAATAATAATTTCATAATTACAACCGAGTAAAGTAATTTGTTATGGTTTCTTGGTATGGAAAGGAAAAAATGTTAACAATATAATAGATAGTTTTGCATAAATGGTAATTTTTTACTACGTAATTGTACAAAATACCCACTAATTAATAAAATTTGAGCACAACATGTTAAGAAATACAAAATATTGGACAAAAACTATCCACTAACTACGTACTTGCAAAAAATTTAAATAATACTAACTAATTCATATATTTTTTGGACAAACTATTTTGGATATTAGCTAGGGACGTTTTGTACAGCATTTTTGTACAAGTTACTTGACAAATTGTCGTCTGTCCCAGCTGAAGTCAATTTGGTCAAAGTCAAAATATATTTTTAAATGAAATTTATCTATTGGAGATAATTTTAGTCCAGATATGCATGCTTCACAAATATGGTTCCACCAGGGAATAAAATACCAAAGAGGTCATCATACGCGACAACCTTCCTAGACCTTTTCTCCTTAGATTTCCCTAACTCAAAAACATTATAAGTAGGTCCTAACTCAGACTTCCTTAAAACACAAAAAAACCAATCCATAAATCCATACACATAATCCCTAACTCAAACTTACCTTAAACACAAAAACCAACTCCTAAATCCACATACAAACACACTACACTGCCATGAAGAGCCCAAATCTTGCAACTCTATTAATCTTCACCATTGGTACCATCTTCTCGTGCTCGTTAACCGCCACAGCCGATCACGACGATTTTCTCGAATGTCTCATCGAAAAAAACCGCGACAACTCGATCTCAAACGTGACTTACACCCCAAACAACTCATCCTACGCATCCATTCTCCGATTTTCCATCCAAAACCTTAGATTCACTTCCCAATCGACCCCGAGACCCCAAGTGATTATAACTCCCGAACACGAGTCCCAAATCCCGGCCATCATCCAATGCGCCCGAGCCAACGACTTGCAGATTAGGACACGAAGCGGGGGCCACGACTACGAAGGCCTATCCTACGTGTCGAGAACTCCATTCGTAATCGTCGACCTAATCAACCTCGGCGAAATAACAATCGACACCCAAGAAAAAACTGCGTGGGTCCAATCGGGCGCAACCCTCGGTTCTCTATACTATAGAATCGCCGAACGAAGCTCGACTCTGAGTTTTCCCGCCGGAATCTGCCCGACAGTCGGCGTCGGCGGGTATATAACCGGAGGCGGCTACGGAAGGTTGCTCCGCAAATACGGCCTCGCCGCCGACAACACGATCGACGCGAGAATAGTCGACTCGAACGGTAGAATCCTCGACCGGAGATCGATGGGTGAGGATCTTTTCTGGGCCATCCGAGGCGGCGGGGGCGCGAGTTTCGGCGTGATCCTCGCATGGAAAGTCCGACTCGTCGAAGTCCCCGAACGAGTCACCGTGTTCACGGTCGACCGGACTCTGGAGCAGAACGCGACTCAGCTTGTTCACCGATGGCAGAGCATCGCCAGCACGTTCGACCGAGACTTGCTCGTCAGAGTTTTCGTCAGACGGGCGAACTCGACTCGTGCGGGTCGGGATTTCACGATCCGGGCCTCGTTTACCGCGACCTTCCTCGGAGGAGCCGAGAGGTTGGTCTCGGTATTGCGACGGAGTTTTCCCGAGCTAGGGTTGACGAGAGAGGACTGCGTTGAGATGAGCTGGATCGAGTCGGTTTTGTACTCGGCCGGGTTACCTATCCAACCGCGCGAGGCTTTACTCGATCGGGCCCAACCGAGCTTCATGTGGTATTTCAAGGCGAAATCGGACTACGTGACAAGGCCCATTCCAAAAGGCGGGCTCGAAGGCCTTTGGAGATTGTTATACGAGCCGGAAGCCGAGCAAGGGGAGATACTCATGACGCCGTACGGTGGGGTGATGGACGAGATTTTGGAGACGGAAGTTCCATTTCCGCATAGAGCCGGGAATTTGTATAGTCTCCATTATCAAGTGAGGTGGCCGGAGAACGAAAATCGGAATCCCGAGAGGTATTTGGCTTGGATTCGGAGGCTTTATAGCTATATGGCTCCTTACGTGTCGAGTTTTCCTCGGGCAGCGTATGTTAACTATCGAGATCTCGATATTGGAGTTAACGGTGATGAAGGTCAGGGGAGTTACGCGCGAGCAAGCGTTTGGGGAAGGAAGTATTTTAAGAACAATTTCGACCGGCTTGTTCGGGTGAAAACCGCGGTTGACCCGGAGAATTTCTTCCGGAATGAACAGAGTATTCCATCGCTACATGAAGAGATAGATGACTAATAAGCGCAGTTTATATGGTTTATGAGGAATTAACAGCATTTGATTCATCTTGCAGTGCAGGCTCTATATTAGTCTCCATATATATGATTTGTTCTTTTATTTATGTTTGTTTACTAAATAATTCTGATTTCATAATTGGCTGTTTGTGTATTTTGAGGTTTGAGAGTAAGAGATTGTGATATTTAACATTTGTTGCAATGTAATGAGTTTATAGTTCATGTGGTAATAAGAGATTCATTTGGTTGATTACAATGAGCTTCTGTCAGCAAACTGGCTGGGAACTTTTGAATTTTTATAAACAGTATTTGGATCTCAGAAGACTGGTTATATAGACTGTTTATTTATGTTACTATTATTTGTTGGAAAATTGTGAATAAAAGTTGCAACTGATATATTAATTTAAAATCGTGTTTTCATTTTTTAAAAATTTGTAACTTGGTTTGATTAATGTTGCATTAACTTAACTATATTAAGTGTTGGAGTAAATACATGAGTTAATGAGTATGGCTTACCTAAGGCTATATAAAGGTCTTGTCATCTTTGGAAGAAAGGACTCACGAGAGTGAGATAACACCAAGAAAAGAAATAAAACCCACATAAAGGCTTTTTCCCCATTATTGTTTTAATTGTTTTGGTCCAGGCATAGTTCCAGTTCGCTGGATTAGTTTCGGTTCTTTCGTTGTATCCTGGGAAACTGACGCTCATACGGGGCGAATCTGTTTTAAGGACACTGTGTTCTCACAGGCCTCGGTATTTTTATTTTAGCCATCTTATTTTCATTTTCCCGATACAGTTCCCTACATTATTCAAGGTGAATTTTTCCGAAATCCAAAATTTGGAGACCACTCTTACCTTAAAAAAAAAAATCAAAAGTATTTTTTTTAATAATTATTAATATATAGCCATTTAGATTATCGGCTGATTATTTATGAATAAAGAATTGTTCCAAAAAAAATGTCTGATTGAATAATTTCCATTAATGTTATATTATATTCAATTTATATTTTGTTGGGTAGGATTTTTATTTTATTTTATTTTTTTTATAGGGTAATGATCGATAATGCTCCCCTAGGACACAGGTTAATATGCCCACTGCTTATGTGACATGCACACGTTAGTAATGTTAATATATTAAAAAAATATATCACCAATGTGTTCATGCCACGTAAGCGATGGACATATTAACATGTGTCCATTCTTGGTGGGAGCATTTCCCGGGTAATGATTTAGTTAGCTGGCAATGCTACTTGGCAACTTGAGTAATTGACTGATTGTACAACTCTCACGTGTTGATTAGAAAAACACCCGTGAATTCGTCAAATATTTAAAATTAATCTAATTTATAACTCTAGTTCTATCAGATTTTGAAATAAATTTCCACTTGAACTCTTTTATATTTAGTGAATTACTCCTCTTATAGTCCAATTTATTATCCTCAATTAATTTTAAAATTGAACTTCAATTTGGTAACAACTAAGTAGTATAAGCTAATTGCGCTTCACCCTTATCAAACCCGCGACATATAAATCTAACAACCAACCCATAAAGTGTTCCTCTTGCAATTTGACTACCAATTTAATTTTAAACAATAAAAGATAATCATTAATTTGATTCTATTGATTTACCAATAAAATATAATGTTTAACGCAACTTGTACGCTTCTACATTTTTTTTTTTTCTAAAGTAAAAGATTCATCATTTGATGTCATTAGACATATATTCTTGCACCAATGATTGATCATTTATGGTTCTCCTTGCCTTGATAATAAAATACATTAAACTCGTCATGTTCAAAATTTATTTAAACTTCACGCTTTATTCATTGAACCCGTCATATCCAAAAATTTATTTAACGCAACTCAATTCCATATACCTTCCCTGAAAAATACACATAAATTTTGTACTATAAGCTAGCATTAATAGATGATGATGAAAACTACATTAATTTTTCATTTATCCCTCATTTTTCTTCTTGTATTTTCGTGCTCGTCATCAGCTTACGCTGATACCGATCACGAAGTTTTTCTCAAATGTCTCGAAGATTTCCACGACTCAATTTCCAACGTGACTTACACTCAGAACAACTCATCCTACTCGTCCATTCTCCGATTTTCCATCCAAAACCTTAGATTCACTTCGCAATCAACCCCGAGACCACAAGTGATCATAACCCCCCAGCACGAGTCTCAAGTCCCGCCCGTCATCCATTGCGCCAAGAAAAACGACATCGAGATCAGAACCCGAAGCGCAGGCCACGACTACGAAGGCCTATCCTACGTATCTCAAAACCCTAATTTCATAATCCTCGACTTAATCAACCTTAGTGAAGTCACCATCGACCCCGAGAAAAAAACCGCGTGGGTCCAATCGGGCTCGACCCTCGGCTCCTTATACTACAAAATCGCCGAACGAAGCTCGACTCTCGGTTTTCCTGCCGGCATTTGCCCGAGCGTCGGCGTCGGCGGGCATTTCAGCGGAGGCGGCTACGGCAGCATGATACGAAAACACGGCTTGGCGGCCGACAACGTAATCGACGCAAGAATAGTCGACACAAATTGCCGAATTCTCGACCGACGCTCGATGGGCGAGGATCTTTTCTGGGCCATTCGAGGAGGCGGGGGCGCGAGTTTCGGCGTGATCCTCGCGTGGAAAGTACGCCTCATCGAAGTCCCCGAACAAGTCACCGTCTTCACGATCAGGCGATGTCTCGAGCAGAACGCGACTCGACTCGTGCACCGATGGCAGAGCGTCGCGAACGCAATCGACCGAGATTTGTTCATCCGAGTTTTTGTCGAAAGGATGTCGGTTCGGAAGAATTTCACGATCCGCGCTTCGTTCAATTCGGTTTTCTTTGGAGGGGTCGAAAGGTTGATTCCGATGATGCAAGAAAAATTCTCCGAGCTAGGGTTAACGAGGGAAGACTGCACCGAGATGAGCTGGATCGAGTCTGTGCTTTACTTCGCGGGCATTCCAATAGAATCGCGCAAGGCTCTACTCGACCGGGCTCAACCCGAAGTAAGATACTTCAAGGGGAAATCGGACTACGTTTGGAGGCCCGTTTCGAAACAGGGGATCGAGGGCCTTTTGAGGCTATTTTACGAGCCCGAAGGAGAGAAAGCAAGCATCATCATGGTGCCATACGGTGGAGCAATGGACGAGTTTTCCGAGTCGTGGACTCCGTTTCCGCATAGGGCCGGGAATTTGTACAGTCTACATTATGCCGTGTATTGGGAAGAACACGACTCGGAAAATGCCGATCAATACATCGATTGGATCACGAGGCTTTACGATTATATGGCTCCATATGTTTCAAGCTCGCCAAGAAGGGCGTACGTTAACTATAGAGATCTCGACATAGGAAGAAATGGAGGAGAGTCGAGCTACGCGCGGGCGAGTGTTTGGGGTCGGAAGTATTTCGACCGAAATTTCGACAGGCTTGTTCGGGTCAAAACCGAAGTTGACCCGGAGAATTTTTTCAGGAATGAACAGAGTATTCCATCCATGGCGGCAGGATTTGACTCGGCTTGATTGCAAAATTGCAACTTGCTACACTTGTTTTATTGTATTGATGTGAATAAAGACGTGTTAACTAATGTTATTGTTGGAAAGAATATCGAAAATTGATCCGAGAAGGACATGTTAACTAATTGTATTGTATTGATCCCAATTTTTTTTAATATATATATATAAATACATATTTTGAGTTGTACATTAAAAACAAATTAAGTAAAAGTATGCGGTAATTACACTTGATGAGAAAATTAAGTGCCATGAAATTTAAAAAAAACCTAGGTTATTTTTACATGTTCACTATACTTTTATTTTACTTTTTTTATTATTATTATTATTATTATTATTATTATTGCAAAACACGACATTTAAATAAAGTTATATATAAATCATTTATAAACAAGTCATAAACCAAAAAATAATGAAACTTGTAAACCTATAATAAAAATAAGAAAATGATACATTACCAATCTAGTGTACAACTAGGTCGACAACACAAGTATACCACATTCAAAAAAATAAAAATAAAAAAATACACAAGTAAATGTTTTCACTTGTGTTGTAACCTAATATACAACTAGGTTGGTAATATAGCATTACTCTAACAAGAAACCACAAATAAATCATTTATTAAAGTTATTATCTTTGCAACTAAAAGTTTCATAAATATGTAAATAAACAGAGATTTGTTCACCTACAAACCGCTCTCCATTAGAGTCCATTTGAAAAGGGCCTCCTATTTTGGTCCTCGAATCAACATATAGCGGGCTCCATACCATATTATTAAGCAGCATAATAAGAGCAAAATGAAATCCAATCAAACCCCATATATATATAGCACAAAAGAAGATGCCTAAGCAAATGCACCAAAAATAAAAATTAAAAACAAAAATCTTTCGTACTTTAACTCCAATCAACACGATGTTCTGATGTTCATGGCTGTGCTTGTTGAAAATAATCATAGTAAAAAGTAAAAAGTACCAATTACTTTAACATCATCACCTAATAACCACCACGGACAAAACTAACATTTATGAAGTTAGTCCCATCTTCATCCTTAGTGAACTCACATATACACAAGTCATCGTCTTGTACAGAGTTACACTCACAAAGTGGTCTCCATCCCTTTGTGTAAAAAACTCGGCTGTTATTCCACGTCTGCCGATTGCCGATCCACTGCCTCCCGCTCGGATCTTCGAATATGATTTTCTCCGCAAGTTCGATGTTTCCATGGCGCATCAATTGCTTTGGGATGTACTTTCGTACGCAAACAATTAAGTTTTAGTGTCGAAAAATCATACACACATTTGAAAAACATGAATAGTAATGTGTTCTATATAAGATATGTGTGCAGTGTGTGCTGTTAAATTACACAAGCCTGACTAGCTCGGCTCGAGCTCAGCTGGGCTCGTTTGATAAACGAGCCGAGCTTGAGCTCATTTAAAGCTCATTTGGTTAATGAACTGAGTCGAGACTCGAAAAGAGATTTTTATATAATTTGCTATAGGTCGGCTTGTTAAAGTTCGATATCGGATCAAACTCGGCTCATTATTAGTGATAAACGAGCCGCGCTCGAGCTCGATTTCAGGCTCATTTGTTTAATAAACCGAGTTCAGATTGACTCGTTAAGGGCTTGAACTCGAGCTCGCCTCGGCTCGTTTACAGGCTTATGTGTATCAAACATTGTTTGTTCTTAATTACATGTGAACTAAACAAGATCTAAAGTGATTTTAGATGATAATATTAATAAAAAAAAAAAAAAAATGTGCTTATGCTATGAACAAAAATCAGTAGTAACTTGAATAAATGTAAATTTTAAATAGATGTTCTTACGAATTCACTCCTGCGCTTCGGGTTAATTTTGGTCACAAAGTAAGGGTTAGTCGGGTGGGGAGCCAATCGGGACAGGAAAATCTCGGAGCCATAGATATCGGAAAGTACTCTCCTCTTGCGTTGACTCTGCTTTCCAACCGAATCAGCTGCATTAGAACAACAACAACAACAACACAACAACAACAAAAAAAAACAGCAATATGAACCAAAGTATTAAAAAGACTAAATTTCCATCAAAATTTTAATTTTAATATATATTTATAATGCACGATATGTACTAATAGTTAGATAAAATGATAACAAAATATATATGAAAATTATGTTATAAATGACGCATGGATAATTTCAAAAATTCAGTTAGCAAATATCAATTGCTATTATTTTATGTCGTTAATAAAAATAATAGAAAAGAATATATACTCAATATTATAATTGATCAAATTCAAATAATAGAAGAAGAACAAAACAATTATGTCAAAACAAAATTTATTAACTTTCAGTTGACATTAAAAACGCACATGATACATAATAAAATAAATAATCAGTATTCAAATAGGATGAAAACAATTTTTTTTTTAAAACAATAGACTTTATAAATAAAACACATATTTACAATCTAGAAAACAGTCAGTAACAGCCTAATCAAGTAGCTACATATCTGAACCTAGNGATTTGAGTTACAAAATTAGCTGTTTAAACCTACAGAATAAAAGCACACAACACAAAGTTATGAAATTGAAATGTATCCAAGAAAAAAGATTTGAGTTACGAAATTGAATGTTAAGCCTACACAATAAAAGCATATATGATATAACAAAAAGTTATGAAATTAAAATGTATCCAAGAAAAGGTGATGAAGAAATTATACCAATTGTTCTCCGCAAGTGTCCAGAAAGAAGAACTTGAAGAATCCTAGGTCGGTTGCCATTGTTTAGTATCTACAAAATAAGGGAACACTTCATTATGCACATGAACCTAAGACAGAAAAAGAAGAAATCATACACAGAGTATTAGAGGAATTAATTAAAATTTAATTTACTTTAATTAATTAATTTATTATTTATTGGTTACTTCTTTGTAAAGTGGTAGTTATTTGAATCTTGTTTTGGGATGGATAGAAATGAAAAGGAAAATGACCCGGTTTGTGTTTCTTTGCTTCTCATCTTGTAACAACACTATATTAATTCTGTGCACGTGCACAGATTACTAAAATAAATAAATACTATATATATAAATCATAATTAAAACAACATTTACTTAATAGTATGTATCACATTTATAATCAAATTACATAAATACTCTTAATTGGATTTTTATACTTTCATAAAAAAATAACAATAGAAATGTAGAATTTATCATATATTTATGACTATTATTACATGATATGATAAATAACTTAATTTTTATACAATTTGAACATTTTATTATAATAATAAACATAAAGTATTACCAAAGTAAAATAATAAATTTAAAATGAACAACGTAAATCTTATATACCACATAAATTGATCGTTTTTCCGAGAATTGCCGAACAAATTATACAATAAAATACATGTACATTTAGGTTATGTCATGATAGTTTTTCACTTATAATCAAATACTTATATTGGTATTATTTTATTATAACAATATTTGATCATTAATAAATATCACAATCACTTATTACACATTAATAAGAATTTTAATTTTTTTTATTTTTTTGCAAAAATATGTAGAAAAAATAAAGAACCACTGCACCTCAGTTAATAGACCAATGTATAACATTTAATGTATTTTACAACACTTAAAAATTAATTTAGAATAAGAGTTGATAAAAAATAACATAAGTGATAAAAACTAACATTAATTTATATTATTAAAATGACTGAAAAAAAATAGATGGGATTATTATATATATATATACATATTAATAATAGAATCTCTACAAATGAAAAGACAAAATAATTGATATGTTATTATTTATTTTTATAAATTTATTTCCTAAGGAACATTCAAAAATTATATATTACTTTACTTCAAATAATTGCTTTAAAAATTAATTTTATTGCCGGAATTAAAACAATTAAAAATAAGCTTGAGTAATTTAAAATTCAAATGTCAAATAAATGTAAAATCGGAAGAAAGAATATATATACAATATTGTATGAGATACATAAAAAATATAATTTTACTTTCTAAATTAACAAAAAATGCAATTATATTAATTTTTAAGACATGACCGTTACAACTTTTATTAAATATTATAATATTAATTACAAAAACACAAATAAAATGATAGGTGAAACATACTAAAAACAACTTAAAAAATAGGCGAGAAAAGTAGACTATCCACATTAATTGGATAGCCTACAATTATATATATATATATATATATATACATATATATATATATATATAGGGAGTGGTTCAAATACAAACCTCTTCTGGTGTGAGAACCGTGAGAACCATATTTGATGCTATTTTTAATTGTGTATGATGCTATTTTTAATCTTACATGGTGCTATCATTTTTACAAATGCTAAGTTGCTATTTTTAATAAAATACATCCTGATTAAAAATAGCACTAAATACAATCAATCATAGCACTACATATAATTAAAAATAGCGATTCTCACGGTTCTCACGCTAGGACTTGGTTCTCATTTGAACCACATCCTATATATATATAATATATAGATATATAGATTAAGAATACATATCACACTTTACAAAGAATATTGAAGCATAAAGGTTTTTAAAATTGATTTTAAAAATGATGTTGTTAAACTCCATTAATGTCTAACTAACTTCATTAGGCGCATTTGCATTAAATTTTTCACTAAAAACGAATATTCCCTGTATAAAATAATTTTAGTATGAATTTTAAATCATTCCCTTACAAACTATGAAGGAAAAATTTAAATAAAAAACTATAAAGTAATTTTAATATGAATTTTAAATTTAAATAAAAAATGTGTAGTATTAAAAAAAAAAAATCTTATAATACTAAAAAAACACGAGTATACAACAAAACTAACTTGGAAATTGTCCCATCCTCAGAATAATTTCATTTAATTTTTCAGTTCAAAAACGTTAAAAATTCAAACATTTACATAATTAAGTCTATGATCTCTCAATTAGCTTAATTTTGTAATTAATGCGGTGAGGTTTCAAAAATAATCAGTTTCTATAGAACTTTTTACTATTCTAGCTAGCGAGGTTTCAAAATTTATTTTTAAATACATTTTCGTGTTAGGTTGGATCTCCCATTTCAAAATTTATTTCTAAATATTTTGTGTTGGTTGGATCTCCCATTTACAAATCGCAGATCAACTCTATTTCCATTTTAATAGCAAACAGTCTATGTATTTTTATTTAATAAAAGCTAATAAACATAGATCTATGGAGAAATCACTACACAATTCTAAAAAAATAGAGAACAATCACTACAAAATTTATATATAATNAAAAAAAAAAAAAAAAAAAAGAGAACTTATAGAGAATGATATATAAGTAAAGACAGATTTAATTACCTAGAATCTCGTTGGTAAGAAAAATGTTGAGAGCACGAGGGTATGAGTGCCGCCCCACGAAAAATAGATGAACGATAATAAGTTATAGTAGTATATTATACTCCAAATGCTTCGGCTAGCTTTTATTTATTTATTTAATTTTCAATTTGACATAATTTTACAAAATTACAGTACAAAGTAAAATTACAGCACAAGTAGGGTGAAAAAAATTGAGTGAAGGATAAATTGGTACTTTTATATCACAAAATGTCTAAAATTCATCTTTTTATGACTAAAATTCTTATTTTGTAAATTTATACGGTCATTTAATTAATGGTATTAATACTATTAGAAAGTACATATCTTTCATTAATACTATTAAAAATTACTTAAAAATGTTAAGAGCACGGTATAACTGCCGGAAAAACTGGTTGTAAAATGTTAGCTTATATGAGAAAAGTTTCTAATCTTTATATATATAAAGAGGAGCAACAAAGCATTTAATTTTATTACCATGCATTAAATTTTATTCTCATGCATTAAATTTTATTCTCCCTCCGAAATTTTCAGCATTCAATTTCATTTTTAAGTTACAAAATAACTTGCTTGAATGCCATAAATTATGAGCATTAACCAATCAAGTAAGTTACAAAATTGTACTCAAATTTTAAGTCACACTCACTCATGAAAATTGTTGGGTGTATTAGTATAAAGAAAATGGTTGTAACGGCTCTTCCATAGCAATTACTTGATCAAAATCAATTTTGAGAATTATTTTCTTAATTCATATTTTTTCATGAATTAAATTATGATTTATTTTTGTTTTTTTTTTTTATTTTTATGTTTTTAAAGTATTCGTCTCTGTGCAAATGCACATATTGATTACTAGTTAAACCAATTAAAAACATTTTTGTTAAATTTTATGTTGGTAATCCTTTCTTATGTTCCCAATATAACATTTCCTATGGTTACTAATTTAATTTGTGTGTAAATATGGATTTTATTTATACATATATTACTTTTAAAATTATAAAATATTTGACTAACTTAAATTATAAATTTTAAAAGTCAATAACTTTTATATTTGTTATTAGTTTTTTCGTATATATACCAAATTAATATTTTTTTTAATGAACTTCTGTTTTAAATAATCTATTAATATTTAATGCAAATTAAAATTAATAGAATTATATATCGATTAACAAGGTTATCAATAATAGTACGGTAGACCGGCCTAGTAAGAATTTAGCTCGGGTTTGGTGGTTTAAAGGGTCTATATGTCAGAGAGGTGTGATAAAGGTCGTGTATCGGGACTCGGTTTAGTGTATGAACTCGTGCTAACGGCCTTGGCTCTAACAACGATAATAAATTAAAAATCGGCGCTATCGGCCTTAGATTATTAATCGGAAACGAGCCTTTTTTCTTAAACTTTATTTCATAAAACTTGTCTAACCTTACAAAATCATTTCCTAGTCTTTAAATACTAAAAGATTCAAATTATCCTAACTAATCATTCAAACATTTAAACTATAACTAACATGATAATCCTATCCAAATACTTAACTAATACAACTAATATTAACTACTCCGGCCATGCACTTCCATGTCACACGTGAAACTACAGTCCAGGCCAACCTGTCATGGTGTGAGTGGCGTCACGCCGCGAAGCTCCTGCTCGTTTTCTGCCTCTGTCCTCGTGAAGGCCTTCGCGGCGCGAGACGAGTGACGACCTGCTGCTGTTGGCGCCCGGTTGGCTCGTTTGCTTGATGTGCCAACGACCTCTAGACAACTCGCAATAGGCCTATTGATAGGTCGAAAAAAGTGTGTACTTTATATATTTATTAGCGTATTGTTATGTGCTTAATTTTATCGCACTTATATATTTTCTGACTTATTTATTTATTAGATGAATTTAAGTACTATGATATATTTATGATTTATTTTTAGGATATTGGAAGATTTTTATTGACGGCGTGGCACCGAACGAGAATTGAGTAGTCCAGTATGGGGTGTCCCATACCAACCCAATTAAGGCCCATATTTGCAAATCAAGGAGATAATGGCCTAATTAAAATAATTAAGCCAATTATTTTAGTCTATAACCAAAAAGGAAATTGGACATTCACGCAGAGCCCGTACCAGCCTTGAAGATTTATTGGAGGAATTTATTTTCCACGCAACCACATTTTGGGAGGAAATATTTTGGTAGCACTCACATCCAATTAAAAAAAAGGCCGCAATACTTGTATACACGTAGCCTGTAGAAAAAAGATTTATTCACGCAAGCTTTGGAGCCGCCATATTCACGCACAGGAGAAAATAAAAAGAGACGCACGGAGCAGGACAGAGAAAAACGCAAGAAGTCCGATCAAACGCGGAGAGAGATAATTAATCTCTCTCTTTTATTTATTATTTACTTTTATTTATTATGTTAGAGTAGTTCCTTTATTCTGGTTCTGGGAAAGTCGAACCCTACGATTGACTATGTTTTGATTGGTTTATATGGTTGAGGATTTTAATATCTTTTTGGAATTGCTTGTGTTATTTTGAATAATTCACCATGATGTGTTAGTCTTGTTTAGATTGATCACCTAGATTAGGCTTTTTATATCTACATCTGAGTTAGACCTGCAATCCGTAATTGTTGTTGTGTTTAATTCATAAGAGGTAACCGGAAGATGGTAACTACCGGGGATAACACGGTCTAATTAAGTGAACGAACGCGGTTGAGTTCACTAATTAGTCTAGCCTATTTTTCTAAATCGTAAAGCGGCTAATTGTATTAGATCTTGAAAACGTTTTTCTGGACTGTACAAAAAGTCAGGTTTAATCGTCGAGCGTCTCGTGGTTAAATTAAAAATAACAAAAAAATTCGGGTAACAGACCGTGTCGTTACCTAGGGCTAGTAATTTCATGAGATAGCGAGATTTGATACTAAGATTGATTAGACGAGTCAGTCGAAGGTGTAGACGGAACCGTGAACTAGAAGCTTTCTCTTATTTTATTTATTTTTATTTTTATTTTCTTGTTTAGATTTTATTTATTTCATTAGATTTTTAGGTAGTTTAGTTATTAAATCAAAATCTCCCCATTTATCCCTTTTAATAATTTCAATTAATACGAGAAAATTCACGATCTGATTTACACTCCTCGTGGGATCGACCCTTGCTCGTCACTACTACTAGTTAGTAGAGGTTAGTCGAGGAAAATATAAATTTTAATTTTGCCGCGTTGCGACGCGCGGTCACCTATTGCAAGGACAAATGACCTTAACGTCAGAGTTAGGCAGTTAGGCAGATGGCACGTTGGGAAACTTATGAGCTCCGGTGTGTTGTATAGGTATCCCAAGGGCGTTAAGTCGAGTTATGGATCTAATTAAGACTTATGTGGCTTGAATTCTAGATAATCAAGTAGATGCAACGGATGACCTAAAAGGGAGACTTTGGGTCAACCTAGAAAAGATTGAGATTTTGGGTGCAAGATAGAGTTCTTGGACACCAAAGTAATCATCCTTCTATATAAGGGGTGAATTATGATTAGAGAGTTTTTCTTTGGTTAATAGTTATCACGCACAACATGTTCGAGAGATTAGTTTTATCGTCAGAGGCTATACGTCGGTAATCCTTCTGACATCTTTTCAGGTACTTCGGTGAGAAGGTCATATACGATTTGGGACCCAAAGAAGGCCGACTATCTAAAAATGAAATTATTTGGTCGATCTCAATCAACAATCTTCTGTCATCCCCATATTTATAATTTTTGAATGTGTTGAGTTTAAGTATTGACGAGCGGGAACCCGAGGATTATTAGGAGTACACTCCCGACAACTCAATACTATTTCAAGACAAAATTGGATTAGGTGGAGGAACCTATATCAGAATCCGGTATCGAGGGAATGTTGGAGCTTTTGAAAGAATGGGAAGCCGGGATGGCGGAGATTCTCATAGTCCCGTACGGCGGGAGAATGAAGGAGATTCAAGAATCGGCACTTCTGTTTCCTCATAGAGCGGAAATTTGTACAAAATACAACTGGCGTATTGGACAAGGCACGGGAAGAGGCAACCGAGAGGTTGATGAGTTGGGTGAGGAGATTACGCCTTACGCATCAAGTTTCCAAGAAAGGCTTAAATCACCTTCCAGGATTTGGATTTGGAAGTGAACACAAACACAAACACGAGCTACACAAGGGCTAATGTTTCAGGCTTAATGTACTTCAATAAGACGAATTTCGACAAGTTGGTTCGGGTGAAAACGAAGGTTGATCCGACTAACTTTTTCCAAAACGAGCAGAGTATTCCACTGATACACTTGAATAACTAAAACATCAAAGCATCATTCTAATATTGTTGCTTTATTTTGAAGTTTCTTTATACAATGGTTAAGTTAAGTTAACAATAAGTTTAAGCATTTGGCCTCTCCAAGTTCTCTATATTTGACAAACTCTGCATATATACATAGCTATACTGATTGTGGTTAGTGTGACAGTAAGCGAATGCATGTAAGTTCAAATCGATCCATTAATAAAATGTTTCACTCCTTTTTGTACTTAACGAATTGTTCAAGTATTATTACATTCATCATAAGATGAGGAATGGATACTAGATATCAAACATTTCAATATTATAACATTTCATACATAAAGAAAAAGAATATGATGAATTCGACTCCACCTAATTATTATGCCTGCTTGCATCTTTCTTCTTCACCAATTAATACTAATATTATTTTATATTTTTTTTCCTTATAATATTCTCCTTGTTTGCTGAAATTCCACAAGCTGTGACAAGGTCAGGCATTGTATAGATGGCAGAATTTGGGCTCCAAGATTTTGGGCTTCGCGTCTTTCAGCCGGCCCAAATTTATATAATATAATTGGGCCTAATACAACGAATGTAAATACAACTAGCCGACGTCCTAAAGTCGTATTATTTGTTTTAATTGTGGACTTTATTACATTTTAAGACCTTAATTTTTTTGCCCACAAATTCGATTGAAGCTATAGTCAGCTTTAGTTCATTATAAAGCAATTTTTTTAATTATTTATTATTTTGTCTCGTTGGAGATAATTTAGCTATATCAGACTTTCAAAATTAACTTATCATTTATGTCTATTTTAAAATTTTACCTATCATTCATGCTCATAACTTATCCCATATGTGATAATAACAATTTAAGATATTGTTATATTTGAAAAATTATTATCTTGTCTTATTTTTTAATCATCAAATTATCTGATTTTATTTTTTCGTTTTTTCATGTAACTAAAATTTTCCTTATTTTTGTTATAAATTGTCGTTGAAATAACTTACACCAAACTAATAAACATTTTAACATAGCTTTGAAATAAATAACTTTGTAGATCTGGAAAAGACATAAATTCAATCATGAAGTCAAATGTATGATCTGGTCAGAGGCTCTCCACATGCTCATTTCATGGTGAATTGGTGATATATATTAGAGATGCCAATTAGAGCTTTTATATTCCATTAATTGACTTTATTGATTTTCAACCTTCCATTAAGATTTGACAACCGGCTTATTCTGATATCTTTTTATTATATTTCTTTTTTCAATTTTAATTATGTTGTGCTTGTGACAGCAATTAAATTTGACTACGAAATTAAGAAAACCCCGATAAAATTTCTTTTTTTATCTTCTTTACGTGAACATGTAAGGATATGAATTAATAAAAACAAAATTTGAGTACAAGGAGAATGCGTCAACTATTGAACGTCCAAATCAATAAATTGAGTAGCATACATTTAAATATATAAGATACCATTTAAATATTTCGGGCTTAAAACATACAAGGTGAGATCATTGAGAATAAAAAGTAAAAACAATCATAATAGTGAAAAGAATAGTTTAATTAAGAGAGCTGAGAGAGTGATTTGGTGAGAAGTTAGTATGTAAACTTCAGAAATATTATAGCACTTATCACACTACTACAAGAAAATGATAAAATTTCTATGAAAATTTCCAACAAATATATATTTTAATGAAATTCATATGAATATTCTAATGTTATTATTACTACAATTCCATATGAATTTTTCGACGAATTTCAACTAAGATTTCAACAAATTAAAATAATCTGTTGGAATTAGTTTTTCAATGAATTTTAACTATTCCAACCACACTTTCCAACGTTGGAACGCAGTCTAAAAAAAAAACCAATGCAATGTGCATATTCGATATAGTGTTGGAAAAAAAATATAGTTGGAAACATCGAACTCCAACTAAAATTATTAAAAAAAATTAATTACTAACGAAATATATTAGTGTTGATCTCCGTTTGAATATACGTTGGAATTTTTTAACAAATTAAAGTCATACTATTGAAATATGCTTCGTAATTTTTATCAGAATATTTTATTGTTGGAATATAATTTCTTTTAAGTGTGATATTAGTATTACCTCTCTATTTTTCAATTTGAAATTAGCAACGATTTCAAGTTAAAACATTGATATATCATTATCCCAAAATTGGTATTGATTTCCTCACATGGTAGGATTATATTTCAAGCAACTTTAGCTCATGTGTTGGTGCTTGTATATTTTCTCCCTTATACAAACATTCTCTCAGAAAAATACTAAGCATTAATAAAGCTAAGAGTCCAATAAATGTAGATGAGCACCAACTTGATCTGAGCACGCAGTTGACATTACACTAGCAGTTAGTTAATTATTCAATTAATTAGATACACACGCATGCATATAAAACCCACTAGATGTCAAAGCTTGATTGTTTCTTGTCAATCCTACTCACCCTTTGTTGAAAATTCCATGGTAAAATGGTTGAAGATCTGCACCAACAATTTTTGTAATTAGTTTAATCCAAAGTGCCCTCCATCATCTTTCTCTATATAACCTAAACAACTTAACCCCTCATATCCATATCAAATCAAGCAAAGTACATTCATCCTAAACATGAAAACCTCATCATCAATTGCAATATTTTCTCTCCTCTTTTCCCTTACATTTTCCATCTCATGGGCTTCAAGCAGCCCCCACAATGCCCCACCCCACGAGGCATTCGTCGGGTGCCTCCGAACCCGCTCCGACCCATCAAACCCAATCCTTCCGAATCTTTACACCCGAACCAACTCATCCTACCAACCGGTTCTCGAAGCCTACATCCGCAACCTAAGGTTCAACGAGTCCACCACTCTTAAACCGAGACTCATTCTCACTGCAACCCACGTGTCGCACATCCAGTTGGCCGTTGTGTGCGCGAAATCCCACGGCCTCGAGATGAGAATCCGAAGCGGAGGCCACGATTATGAAGGTATCTCCTATCGTTCCACGAATAACCCTAACTTCTTCGTGCTCGACATGTTCAACTTAAGGTCCGTGAACGTCAGCACGGGCGACGAGTCGGCCTGGATCGAGTCCGGAGCCACCCTCGGCGAGGTGTACCACGCGATTTCCGAGGCTAGCGAGACCCTCGCCTTCCCGGCCGGCGTGTGTCCAACAGTCGGAGTCGGTGGCCACATCAGCGGAGGCGGCTATGGCAACATGATGCGCAAATTCGGGCTTTCGGTCGACCACGTAACCGATGCCCGGATAGTCGATGTCAACGGTCGAGTCCTCGACCGGAAGTCGATGGGAGAAGATCTCTTCTGGGCCATCACCGGTGGCGGTGGGGCAAGTTTCGGAGTCGTCCTTTCCTACAAAATCAACCTCATCCGGGTCCCGCCGGAGGTGACGGTTTTTAGGGTTAGGAGGATGAACAACGGCGAGAATTTCACGAATCTCGTCGACCGCTACCAACGTGTCATGGCCGGAGCATTGCCGGAAGATCTATTCCTCCGGTTGACCCTAGACGTCGCGAACCGGACGAATAGGGCCACATTCACCGCCATGTTTCTCGGGAGCTCGGACGAGCTCCTGCGCGTCGTGAGGCAGGAACTTCCCGAGCTCGGGCTTACGCAGGCCGACTGCCTGAAAATGAGATGGATCGATTCGGTTCTCTTCTGGACGAATTTCCCAATAGGAACTCCGACAAATGCGCTCCTCATTCGGGTCCCGCAGACTCTCAACCGCTTGAAGCGGAAATCGGACTATCTCCAAAAACCGATACCCAAACTAGGCCTAGAGTCGATATTCGGGAAAATGTTGGAGTTACAATACCCGAGTCTCGTGTTCAACCCTTATGGAGGCAAAATGGCCGAAATTTCGCCGTTGGCCAAGCCGTTCCCCCATAGGGCCGGCAACATTGCCAAGTTCCAGTATGCCTTGAACTGGGACGAAGCTGGTGAAGAAGCCGAACGGCGATATTTGGGCTCGATAACCGAGCTTTACGACCACATGACGCCGTACGTTTCCAAGGACCCAAGGGGAGCCTTCTTCAACTACAGGGACCTCGATATTGGGGTTAACGATAACGGTAAAAATAGTTACCGCGAAGGGGCCGTTTACGGGGTTAAATATTTCAGGGCAAATTTTAACAGGCTGGTGAAAATTAAGACAAGGGTTGATCCGGACAATTTTTTCAGGCACGAGCAAAGTATTCCGGTCTTGCCCTGGAAGAAGTAAATATAAATATAAGAAATCATTTTTTTTTTTTTAAAAAAAAAGTCAGTTGTACTTGATTTTATTCACGGCTAACTTAGTAGATTTACTGAATAGCCTGAATTTTGATTGTTTGTCACGGGTCATGAATTTTGGGTATTGAATTTGTATTTGAATAATGATTCGTTATAATTATTAATATATTACCCCAATAGTGCATATATAGATATATATACTTTGTTGTGTTTGAAATTTGAATTAATATTGTGCTTATTAAGTTTAAGTAACTAGATAGAACGGTATGCATGTTTAGGTGGAATCGGTAGTAGGGAGATATAATTTGTGTTTTCTTTACGAGTGAAATAATCATTGGTTTTCTTTACGAGTGAAATAATCATTGGAACACAATCCGATCAATCATATTTGATTTTAACCTCTCACTAGTATAATACCCATGTAAATATACGGACGTTATAATACTCATGTAAATACACGGACATTGAATTAAGAAGCATATATAAAAAATATTATTTTTTTAAAATTAAAATAATTTAATTTTATATAAAATATTATTTTAGGTTTTAATTAAATTATCAAATTATATTTTTTTAATCATAATACTTAAACACCCGTATATTAAATGAAAATGTCAACTCATATTGAATTTTTTTACTTATATCATATAAAATTATCGATATTATTTACTATTATTAAGTAGAAAAATATATCTTAAATAAATAAAAATAATATGGTGATATGTATATGTATAAGTGCAGAAATATACTTGTTTAATATTAAGAAAAATAGATTAATCTTTTACTTAATTAGATTCCAAATACATCAAGTGTAGTATCCATTGTGCTTTACAGTTTTCTAATTTTATATGTAATTTTAGAATTTAGATAAATAATTATTTATTTTTATTAGAAGAAGAAACATTTATAATAACTAATGAATGAATTAAATAAAAAAATGAAATGTAATGTATGGTAATATAGAAAAAAGAAATATAAAATAATTTATGGTAACTAATTGTATAAGTAAAGAAGGAACAAATCAATCATGGATTTAGTGTGATAATAAATATTAATTTATATCCAAGCCTCACTCCAAAGCATGGTTTTTTGTCAAATAGGATTCCGAAACGTGAGAGTTTGCCATGTAGGCTCAACCTATTCTGAAATTATATATAATAAAAAGAGATTATTTCACAATAAAAATAAAATACATTCAGTCATCCCCTCTATATATAATTTCAGAATGCGTTGAGCCTACGTGGCAAACTCTCATGCTTCAGAATCCTGATTGGCAAAAAATCATGCTTTGGAATTAGGCTTGGATATAAATTAATATTTATATTAATTGTATTTTAATATCGTTTCCTATTATAACCATTGAAGTGAAAATATATTTTAAAAGTTGATAACTTTTGTATTTTTATCGCTTTTACATATATAATATATCAAATTAATCATCTTTTGATGAGCTTCGATTTGACATCCATATTGTATATATAAAATAAATAAATTATATTTATCTTTATAATAATAAAAAAAACTATTTATTAAAATTAATTAGGAAATAAAATTATTATTAATTAATATATTTATGTTTAATGTAGTTATATGTTATAAGATAGAAAATTTATTATAATATAACAGATATAAGTCGCACAAGTAACATGTGTCATACTAAATTATATAATAATATATACTCCCTCCTATTTTTATTATTTGTCACTTTGGCTTAATTGATCATTGATAAAATAAATGTCGCTTTAGATATTTTGTTCATATTTTTCCATTTTAACCCTCCATCTAATACACAATGTCTCTTCATATCTCATCTTCATCGTTTCCCATAACATCCATTAGATAGGGTTAATTTTGTCAAGAAAAAAATTTTAATTAGTGTGTTGCATTTGAATTGATATTATGAAGTCCGTTTGTATTTTACTATTTATATATATATATATATATATATATAATACAAAACAGTAATATATATCTTTATAAATAAAATTTAAATTTATTTATCAAACTAAATTGAATTATATCAAATAAAACTATAATTATATTATAAAGTAATAGAAATTGGTATGTATTCTTTTAAAAATAATATTTATTTCAAATCTAATTGGTATGTTGTCAATGTAATAAAAATAAATAATTATTTATATAAATTCTAAAATAACATATAAAGTTAAAAAACTGTGAAACATGACTGATACGACATTTGATGTATTAGGCATCTAATTAAGTAAAAAAAAGTTAATCTATATTGTTTAATATTAAATAAACATATTCTACACTTATGCATATACATATCACCATATTATTTCTATTTATTTAAGATATATATTTTGTACTTATGTAATAGTAAATAATATCAATATTTTTATATGATATAAGTAAAAAAAAATTCGAACACGGGTTGACATTTTCATTTAATGTACGAGTATATAATTATTATGATTAAAAAAATATAATTTGATGACTCTTATTCAACACATTCACCTTCATCTCCAACTCGAGTTTCTACTCCAACAAAACCGGAATGCTTAGCTCGTTTCTAAAGAAATTACTCGGATCGACCTTCCCCTTCACTCTCGCCAATCTCTCAAAGTTACCCTTAAAATACTTCTCCCCCCACACCTTCCCCTGACTATAGCTAAAGTTGGCGTCGTTACTCCCCAAATCAAGATCCTTATAGTTAATATACGCCGTCCGTGGAGACTTAGCCACGTAAGGCTTTGTTTTCTCGCGCAAATCCCTCATCCATTGCAAGTGCTTGTTCGCCTCACTCTCGTTATTACTCACTCCCCAATACGTCAAATACTGCACGCTGAAAAGGTTCCCCTTTCTATGTGGGAACGGCGTCTCGTCTTCTGATATCCGATCCATTCTCCCTCCAAGCGGGTCGATTATCATCATCGGCTGCTCCTCGCGCAAAAACGCATCGTGCACCATCCGCCACCCCTCGACTGGCACGGGAGCCTCGAGAAAATCCGACGTGCCCTTATGGAAATTAAACATGTTGTTCGCCTTCTTCCTGAGAAGAATCTCCGGCGAGTCGTCGGTTTTTTTCCCGGAGAAATACATCACCGACTGAATCCACGACACGTTGAAACATTCCTTTTTCACGCACGGCCGCTCGCGACACCCGTTGTTGTTGTTGTTGTTGTTATTCTCTGGCCGGTGGTTCAGACAGTCGCCGACCGTGAAATTGAACTCCGGGAAAGTCCGGTTGACGAGACGAATGAATCTCTCCGCGGGCCCTAGGAAAAGCCCGTTGTACGTGACTTGAACGAATCGTTTCTCTCCCGAGTCGTCGTCTGGCGCCGTCTGCACGAGTAGTCTCACGAAAAGTTCGTCGGGAGCCCTATACGCATTCCCCTGCCATTTCTCGAGAAGCTCGAGATTCTCCGGGTTGCCGTCGAAATCGAGCCTCCGGCGAACCGAAAATGCGGTGACTTCCGGCGGGACTCGAACGAGCCGGAGCTTCCACGCGAGGATTACGCCGAAACTCGAGCCTCCGCCTCCACGGAGTGCCCAAAAGAGATCTTCACCCATTTTTTTCCGGTCGAGTATTGTCCCGTTGGCATCCATTATACGAGCGTCGAGCACGTTATCCGAGGCGAGTCCATATTTTCTCGTTAGGGTTCCGAGGCCGCCTCCGCTGACGTGGCCGCCGGAGCCCACGGACGGGTAAAGTCCGGCGGGAAAAGCGTGAGCCCTGCTTTTCCTCTGAATCTCGTAGTACAGTTGGCCGAGGCTGGCGCCGGTTTGAATCCACGCGTGTGCATGAGTTATGTCGATTTTTGTTCGGTTGAGGTTCGACATGAGGATCATGATGAAAGGGTTCATCGGGGAGCGGAAGGAGAGGCCTTCGTAGTCGTGGCCGCCGCTGTTGACTCGGATTTGGAGGCCCGAGGCCCGGCTGCAGAGGATAACGGGCCGAATCTCGGGCTCGGTTTGTGGGGTTACGATGAGGAAAGGTCGTTGGGAAGTGGAGTCGAACCATCTCGGGTTACGGGTCGAGTTTTGGAGGAGGGTCGAGTAGGTCGGGTGGGTCGGGGAGTGGAATCGGTCGAGGATGGTGGTGCATTGACCGGGGAATTGGCGGTTGATGCACCGGAAGAATGACCGGTGTTGTTTTGATTCATGGCTTCTGCATGTTGAGGTGATTCTTGAAAATGAGATGAATAGTAATAGAAAGGAGAGTGTGGTTGTTGTTGTTGGGAATAATGTGGACATTTTTGGTGTGTGTTTACAGTTCAAGGAAATTGTGGGGGGAAGTTATGTGCAGTAATGAAAAGCGTGTTGTTTGGAGGAGAGATTTTATGAAACGCATGAATTGGAGTTCAATTAATTAATGAGGATATTTATGGTTTTTTTTTCATCCATTAATGAGGAGATTTATGTTTTTTTTTTAATTCTCCACATTGATTNGTGTGTGTGTATGCAGTATGAAGAGGTTTTTGGAGGACAGATTATGAAATGGATGAATTAATATCATATCCAAAATACCATTTTGGGTTTTTTTTTTCTCCAGAGATGAATAGTACATTGATACTACAAAGTTTGTGTATTTTCACCACAAAGATAAATAGTACATTGATAAAAACATGCACCTAACAAGGAATATGATCCAGCTAACCAAATTCCATAACAAATTATACAAACTAAATAAATGAATATTAGATCCAAAATACCATTTTGGGTTGTTCTCTCCAGAGAGATAAATAGTACATTGATACTACAAAGTTTGTGTTTTTTCTACACCGAGATAAATAGTACCTTGATAAAAACATGCACCTAACAAAGAATATGACCCAGCTAACCAAATTCCATATCAAATCATACAAACTAAAGAAATGAATATCATATCCAAAATACCATTTTGTGTTTTGTTCTCCACAAAGATAAATAGTACATTGATACTACATAGTTTGTGTTTTTTCTCCACAAAGATAAATAATACATTGATACTACAAAGCTGGCATGAAGAAAACGGGAGGCAAAGGGTTTTTCGGGTCGTGCGTTTCAATAATTACCGCGAAATGTTTTAATGATTTCAGACCAATAAAACCATCTACCTCTTGTTACCCAGTTTCGATGGAGGTAGAGTTCCAAACACACTATCCCAAAGTGACGATGTGATACCAAATCCTCTGTTCTGAACCCGAAAATGATGATTTAAATGATATTTCTGCAAATAGAAATAAAAAAAAAAAAGAAAGATATAAACTGATACATTCGGGTGTGAGACAACATCATGTACAAAAATTCATACTTATACTATTAAATGTCGTATTTTTCTTTATGTTACTGATGTTTGGTAATGAAAATATGCAAGCCTAACTAGGCTCGTCTAATAGAAGAACTGAGTAAATAACTGATTCAGACTAATAAGGTTATGTTTGGTAACAGTAGGACGAGCTTATCTCGTAGCTTCTTTGATGAGCTTTTCAAATAAGCTCGTTGAAATTTTTATTGCAGCTAGTCATACAAGCTAGTTTTTCAGCTATAAGCTCGAAAATCACTTATAAGCTATAAGCTAGCTTATCAGCTAGTTTTACCAAACATAACCTAAGTTGGCGAAATGTGGAGAGCATTTTTACCTTGAGGCCCTTAGGTATTTCACTTGTGGGCTGGCCATGGTGCACATAAAAATGAGTGACATCATAAATAACATAACCGAGCAAACCACCGCCGAACAATGCAGGCGCCATCGTCGGAGTCGATATTAATTTTATCAAATTCCAAAACTGTAATAATAAACATATGTATAGATCACACANCACAAAAAAAACGATCAACTAGCAAGCATACGGGATATAAAAGAACAGCAGTCGCAGCAGGTGGAAAAACGAGACGCAGACCATCCATTGGGTGCTTATGATGACAACCATGGAGAAGATAATGAACTGTGTTTCCCCTGAAAGTTCACCAAAAAAAAAAATGTTTATCGAAACAAAATATTAATCGAGAAATCACAATAACAAGGGATTTTTTGCTTACCAATAACTCTTTGTCTTAATGTGAAAAAGGAATCGGTGCAGAGTATATTCGAGAAGTGTCCAAGTCAAAATGCCGAGAGAAGCAATCACTAAAATTTGAGGTATTGTGTGGCCCAAACTAATGGACCTCGAAATGAACCAGAAAACAACCGGCAGCCAGATAAGAGGGATAACCCACCATTGCGTACGGGTCAAAAACTATTCAAAAGAAAAAATAAAAATAAAAAATTCAAGACATGAATGGCTTATAGTGCAAAAACAAAAATGGCTGAACAAAATTTAGATGTGATCGTGAGGAACTCGAAATGAGTACCTCCCAGAAATCACTTTCGAAAAATCGAGGGCCTTCCTTGCTAACAATCGGCTGATGAACCCAATCTTGATATTCTTCACCAAGATGGCCAACCTATGAAAATATAAGAAATTTCGGTCATTATGAGATAAAGTAAAGGATGAGCTCGAGCAATGAGGAATCATCAGTATAAAATTTTACGAAGTCAAATAGGTAGCCACTGCAGAAATTTACTTATAAACTTCAGAATTTCGAATAACCGTAAATAAAACGAGCATTTATAATAACTAGATCAGTGATCGGTGTTTTTACCTGGAAGACAAGAGGTTTATTTAAGTCGACCGTAAATCCCTGCACCACCATCTTGGTAATAATAGCAAAATATGACTGTTATTTGGAAGAAAATGTCAGTATCGGGCAAAAATAATAACATTAAATCAGAATACAAGAAAGGAAAAAAATAGTACAAATTAATATTTCAACATTTCACATAAAACGAAAACTACACACACTTTGCAGCTTGGAAGTGCACATAAATCATTTTCCCCCATGAAGTTGAACAAATCAACTATGAACTGAACAGTTTACAAACGAGAAGAATCCAGTCCCGAATTTTCAAAGAGATCTAACAATGGGCATAGTATATGATTAACCATCAACCCGTTAGTATAAAACAAAGCAGATCAGTCCAAACATGTGATTGCATTGTACAAAGACATTAATCAAGATGCAAAATTCGAAATTATCGTATATCTCAATCACCACAATCTTGATTCATATGCCACGTGTTTCTGTTTTCCACCAAGGACGAATTTTCTACATTACACATAAACATAATTAAAGGCTGTTTGATTCTTCAGAACCAACTTTTCCAGCCAAATCATCTACTTCATTCAACGAAATCCAAACTTGAAAAATCCCCATGAACGAAAAAGGACTAACAAACACTTATTTCCTACAAGAAAGCCCAATTTCAGCTCGAGATTCACACGTAACAAATACATGACCAACGAAAAAAGCCAAAAAATAAAAAATAAAAAGTGCGACCTGAACCAAACAAAACAGCAATGCCCTTCAGTACGCAAAACCCACACATAAACTGCGCACATATCACACAGATCCAAGCACCCAACAGTAAATCAACAAAAACATAAACCAATTTGTTAACGATTTCTTAACAAGAAATACACAAACCCAGATCAATGCCGGCCCCAAATCCTGAATCCAAGCGGAGATTCGGCGTCGCTAGCCGCCGGCAGCTGCGGAGAAGTTGAACCACACTCACAGTTAATATGATGATGATATCCTTTTAACGATTATTGACTGGGAAATGAAGAATAAAATAAAAGCGGTGTGTACTATACCTAAAAGCGTGTTATCAAATGTTGGAAAAAGTTAGGTTTTAAATTTTTAATCACGACATTTGTGGGATGATAGCTCACGTTGGATTCTGACAGTTGCCAGGCTGGCCGGTCCACATGTTGATGGGCCCTTTTCTACTCTATACAATTTGTTTTCTAGGCCCATTTACTATGTTTTTTTTGTAAAACGCAACATATTTTTTTTGGATGGATTAAAGATAAGTAAATGACTTATATATTATGAGACAATTACTTATATTATTCATTAGATTTATTATTATCATAATATATATTACCTGTAATTTGAATCAATTTTGCGTGAAAATTAAATCAATAGTGCATATTGAATAAAATACATATAATTTTATNACAGTAAGTTATTTATTTTTATTTTTATCCTCTTATTTTATTTTGTATGAATAAAATAGGTTAATGCTTAACAAATGGATGAATATAACATATATGTTCTCTTTCTTTATGTGCCCTTCCCCTTCAATATTCATGCCTCGGTCACAAATTTTCCTTCAGTATTGATATATTTAAAATTTATATTTAATATATTATCTCACCAAAAATATTTATTTTGACATGCATATGTATTTTTTGTGATATATACTGAGTCCTAGTGATAGCCCCCAAATATTATTATTATACAAAATAAATTATATGTGGGTGTACTGTAAATTATAAATTGAGATATTATTTTCTACAATTTGGTTGGTACTTTTACATTTGTATTGGACTCTTATATAGTAAATATTCCATTGTAAATTGAGATGTTATATCTATAACATGCACTGTATTGAATTAGCTAGCTACAACTTAGATCTCCAGTTATATGAATTAGTACGTAATCCATGCATCACAGATGTGTTAAATGAGTTATGTTAAATGAGTTATTTTCATACCCTTGTCTGTTTAAGTTTAAAAAATAATAGGGTTATTATCTATTTTCTACCTCATTTAATCAACGTTAAGTCTAAAAAACAATAGGGTTATTATAAGTTTTTTTCCACATCTTTTAACCAGCGTTGTTTTTTTTAGCTAAAACATTAAATATGAGCATGTTAGGGGTAGCTTGTAAGGTAATTAATATATTATCTCACTAAAACATTATACTAATAAAAATTTAATTTTAGCATATAAATTTATCCCTTGATATAAGAGAAAATAACCGTTTTAATTATTGTTGTTCACTATATAATATTTAATTATAATTTTATTATATAATAAAAAAGAATACTGTTAAATAGTGTAGTGTAATTGTTATAAAATTATATGAATTATTTTTTTTACAATATGGATTTAATATCTTTTTATGATTTGATAATATAACTATAATATATTCTTAATGATATAATAATATGAAATACGGATTTACATAATATTATGGATTTATTCCTTAATGTTAAGATATTGAATTAGGTAATATATGATTCACTAATTTGTAATCTGTCTCTTTTTATATTGAAAATAATCATGTGATTGAGTAGAGATAACAATTATCTATAAATTCCTTCATTTAAGTAATAATTTTTAAATTGGTCCAAATGTAGAATGTAGCCCGATTTTCTTGTAACTAAAATGAGAAGAGATTTTGAATTTCAAATTTTCACTGCAAAACCACACGTAAATTTGGATGCAGATTTTATTAAAAATAAAATGGGAAGAGATTTTAAATTTCATATTCACTTCAATATCTGTTAAAATTTTCAAAAATGAATTCAACAAAACCCATAATTTTAGGGGCATTTAATGTTACCTTATTTTATGATTTAAAATATATATAAAACTTTCGAAATATGGTGTGTAATTAATTATGAGTTGACTTTTCTTCTTACTAATTCTAGTAAATGGGATGAATTTTTATATAAGTAAGATATGTAATAATATATTCATCTATTTTTAACAAGTAGTAAGTCAAGAGTAATCTCTTTGTACCAATTATTGATAGAATATCATGCAAACCCATATTAATAATTTTTTAACAACTTTTTCGTAGACAAACATGATGATGATATATAGATGAAATAACATACACACAGCATGAGAATGTTTTTTCTACATTGAATGATATATAAACCAATAGTCTTTAAACATAGGTAATCTATACTTATATAATAAGAATTAACATTTATCCAAAATAATAGGTCAAATTATGGTCAATGTCGGATTTGCATTAAATATTTTCCAAAACTGGTAAGTTTTTGTCCTTTTCACACTTCTCATTAATTATGTCCTTTTCACACTTCTCATTAGTTATGTCTTTTTCACACATCCAATTAATTCATTAATTACGACATAATTATCATAAATCATTCAATCTAAGCTTTTATCGTGAAAATGTATAGCGATTTGTTATTACCTTATCCCATTGATATTTCCATGAAGCGTCCTTATCGCGTTCTATTTTTTTGCAACCACTCTATATCAATAACCGGATATTTGGTTAATGATAGCACACGTCTCTATTTCAAGGAGCCGATATTCTTTGATCTTTAATTAATCTGAACTGATTGCCTTGACTTTTCAATTTTTAAAAACTCTTTTTTTAAATATTTCAGCTTAAGATTCGGATTTCATTATACAAGTCATCGGATTGTTTAAATGAAAATGAATGAAAAGAACACCAACAACAGGTAGCCTTATTCATATAACTAATCCTAAAATATTAGTTTGTTCACCAAAAAGAGACAAATCCTAGAAATCCTAAAATATTAGTTTGATTTTTAGAATTTGTCTCTTTTGAAAATATTAGTTTGTGATAATGAGGAGTTACCAAATAATCAAACTCATAATGTTGTGTACAAGGAGGTTTTTAATAATATATGATTGTTACCGAACTTTTTATGATTCAACAATGTTCCTATGTATTTTAATGATTTCAATTTCGATCTTAATGCACGTAAGGTTATATTATTCTTCCAAATTCTACATCCCGTGCATCGCACGGGTTACGTACTTATCCTCCAAATAAATATATCCCGTGCTTCGCACGGGTCACGTACTATATATATCCCGTACATTTTTCTTTATTTATGTATATAATTATAAACCTGGATAAATAGCATTAAAATTGTGCACCCCGTGCATCGCACGGGCTTTGTACTAGTATAAGATTATAAGTCTAGAATAAATCCATGACACTTGACAGGTCAAAGTCTTTCCTTTGCTTTAATGTCAATGCCCAATAGGATTCTAGCAAAAATAAAATGCTAAAAAAAAAAAAAA
>BKCP01005217.1:391381-414616 GCA_008636005.1 Striga asiatica | reverse complement strand
AATTGGGGGAAAACTACCTCTTAGGACAGTGCCAATGAAACAATGCCTCAAACTAAACCAAAAATATGTTCTTTTTTTTTTAATGTATATCAAGTGTTTGATCTTTTGTGTGTGTGAAAAAAAAAAATGGAACTTTTAGGCTTTTAATTACAGATTATTGCAAGATTGAATTGGAGATGATACTCTCCTCCGTATGAGATAGGGATGTGGGGTCCACATAATTTAGCGCCAAAAATTGGCAAAATTAATGGTAGTTAACTGTCAATGCTGAAAGGGTGCCACCGGTTCTTGCGTTGGCGTGTAATCACAAACCTATGGCTGTTAATTCGTCCGACTATTTTATAGCAAGTTTTTTTGTCCTTTCTCCTTTCTTTTGTTTTAAACTAAATCGAACATTCGTGAATAAAAACTCGTTTGTTTTCGATGAATGTTCATTTCTTTATTAATTGAGTTGAGTTCGAGCACAAAAAATAAAATAAATTTGTTTAAAAACGAGTTGACGCGGCCCGGGTTGGAACTGTTCGATATTGTTCGCAAAATTTAATTTAATATGTTTTTTATTTTATTTTTGTGTTATTGTATTTCTTATTAAAAAAAATTAAAGTGTGATTTTTTGTAATTCAATTTGAGTAATTTTGCAATATCATTATAATTATAAAAAAAATAAAAGATTGAAAGTTTTAGAAAAATTTTAATCAATAGATTAAGATCAATTATTGATATCATATTACTTAAAATAAAAATAAAAGCCTCACCATGATGCTACAAAGAAAATTACCAAAAGCAAATAAAAAGTAAAAGAGTAAAAAGTAATATTTCTTATTTAGTAACTAATTTTTATTTTTATTTTTATTTTCTTCCGGGGAAATCTTATTATATTAAGTAAATGTCAAACTTTTATGTATATAGATAAAATAAAAATGGCCTACTTACTACACTCCCAAGAATATACTAGCATTCAATTGTGAAAGTTACCTAAATATATGTTTTATATGTAAAGCTCATTAGATGATAGTTAATGTACATTGTAACTCTATATATATGGTTGATATGATGAATAAAGATACGAGTTTATGACTTTTGTTCACCTCTTCTATTCTTTTTCTCTTATGATGAATAAAGATACGAGTTAACGATTTTTGTTCATCTCTTTTGTTATTTTTTTCTATCGTACATATTTTTATGTTTTCTTTTATACTTATGTGATGATTTATATTGCAACACGCTATCAACACGATGTGGGAGGATACATTGCGAATCACTTGGCGATTTAATAATTTTGGTTCTCATAAGTGCGCTTTTTGGGCCAAAAAATCCGAAAAGAAACCTTTAATTCAAATGCTGTTTTATGTACAGTAGAATATATGAACAAATTGGAAAAAAAAATGGTTAGATATTTTCTGTTCTTGATACATATATGCTCTCACTTGAAGAACACTAAATACTACTACATTGATTGTTGAAAAGTGTAATTCATAGAGCTAAACTTTTTTTCAGCATTTATTAATGCAACTACCAAATTGCTTGGCAGACCATACAGGTGATAATAGTAGCCTGAAAAAAGCAAAAAACAAACTGATTTATTGTCCAAAACAACAAAAGATAACATAGTCCATGAGAAAAATGTGAAGATAAAAAAGTATAGAAACTTTACAACCACTCACAAGTTTCCAAAAACTTTACTACCCTACTTGTGGGTAAAGCCCCACAGGGGTTTTTACTTTTTACTGTCCGATTACATACACTTTTATATGTATACGAGTGTGTTGATCCAACTGTTAAAAACTGTTAAAACATAAAACCGTAGTACACACTACATAGGTTAAAATTCACTCTTAAGAGTTAAACAAGGGGTAATTACAAAAGAAACCACAAGGTTTCAGCTATTTAACCTAAAACAGCTAAGGATTCTTGATAATCACAAAAGCACCATCTCAGAAGTACACTTTCACCCCTTGCATAAGCATATATACATTTAGGTTATGTTTGGTAAAACTAGAGGATAAACTAGCTTATAGCTTATAAGTGATTTTCGAGCTTATATTTCATAACTCACTACGTATAGAAAAGCTACCTTATATGGTAAAAGTATTTGGTAAAATTAGTTGATAGATAAACTAGCTAAAATAAAAATTTCAACGAGCTTATTTGAAAAGCTATCTAAAGAAGCTTATGAGATAAACACGAGCCTTTTAAAAGGCTCGTCCTACCAAACAAAGCTTATTTGAAAAGTTAATCAAATAAACTATAAGCTAGCTTATTTGGTTACAAAACATAGTCTTAGTCGATGTCACTTACATGGGTAGCATCGACTAAACCTTTTTGCTTCGGTAAATAGCTCAAACATATGGATTATACCAACTCACAAAAGGCCACAGAAACTCATAACAGCTCAATGTAAAACACATTTGGGATCACAAGCTTTCAACTCCGTTAACATATATAACTTTCTATACGATTTACAGGTCCAACGAAACGAGCAGTAGCATGCATTCCGTTATCATCTATTCAATCCCTAAACACTTTCACAAGACAAATCAATCTTCACAGTGAAAGAGAACTTCACAAAAAGGAAGCACACCAACCCAAAAGCATCACACAATGCTAATAAAACACAAAGAGAACAGGTTGAGGTAATTTTTCACCCAATTTCAGCATCAAGAACCACGAGAGCACGATTAGAACTGCGAATGCTCGGCCCTCGATTAGGCCAGCAAGAACAATTACACTTAGTAGTACTAAATGTTTCCAAGTTAATAATAATCCTCCGCCTTCGATTGTATTTCCTTCTTCCCTCTTTGTTGTTAGTAGTTCGCACAAAGTAAGTGCAGCGCTCGTTTTATCGACCTCTTTTTCTTCATACCCTCGTCTAGAAACAGAGGACAAGGATATGTCACTACACGAGAAATCACATTTATCTTCTTCTCCATCAATCTCCAAAACCCTTTGCTGCTGCTGGTGTTCTTTTCTTACACCCCTTAATTTTTTCGGGACGAATTTCTTCATCTTTGATTTTAGCTTGAACTTTTTCGATTTCGTCTTCGACTTTTCTTTCTCCATCGAAACAGCCTCTTTGAATTCCATTTCTTGACAAGACCTTTCTTCAATCATCTCATCCTCGGGCTGAAGCTGAATTTCATCTAACACTTTCTTAACTTGAATCTCTTCATGACATTCATACCTCTTCGAAAAATTATCTTGATCAGAACTAACCTCCAGGAATCTCAATAACTTCAAAACTCCAAATACTGTGGTTTTCAAAGCCCCTTTGGCCTTTGAACAAGGTTTCAACACAAAACGCGCGTGTTTACACACATAATCCAGCAAAAACAACAGGAAAGCCGATATTGTGATCCCAACAGTCAATCTTTTTGTCCCCAAAGCTAAAACCACAACAAAGAACACTTTCAGAACCACAAACAAAACCGCATTCACATCCACACATGTCTCAACAACACAGTCCCTCTCATCCAAACCATCATTAGTCTCGACCGGAACCCGCACGGGCGAAAATGCAACTGCCGGCGAAAGCTCCGGCGAGATCGAGTGAGGAGGGGGCTCTGATCCGGCGATCGTGGGATTGTGCTGACCCTTTCTTCTCTTGGACAAGTTTTTTAATTTCTCGCGATTTTTTAAGAAAAGATCTACCAGAGAGGTTGGGAAGCCGGTCTCGACAAGGAGAGACGATAGGTCCCGCCGCTTCTGGGATCTGTGGAGATGGTCGTTCACGAATTGGGAAATCCTCGCGGTCTTCATCTTCTTCCATGGCAGATGCATCTTTTTAGGCGCTACTGAAAATCCTGAAGAAAAGGGTCTAATAAGACAAATCCAAAATCGAGGGCCCTGAAGGGTTTAAAATCTTCAAAAACCGTGTTGAAATTTCTGCGGAAAACCCAATCTTGGAGGTTTGGTGGGCTGTACGGATAATCAAATCAAATGAAATATTAAATAAATTAAAAAGAAAATAAAAAAAGCTCTGCCCAGATTCAATTAAATAAAAACCCGATCAATATCGGTTAAAAGTTAAAACAGACACTGAAAATCATTTCATTTCGAAAAAATAATATCTTTGAAAAAGATGGTTATGGAGAATATGAAAGAGGTAGTTCTTGTGATGAAGGAAGAGGGTGAAAAATTGGGTCTATATATAGAAAGGGGCAAAATTAGGTGACTGCCCCCTAACAGACCTTCGGTAGCTATTAATGGAAAAGGACTGAAACCCTTATAAGAGAATTTACGAGGAAGAAGAAGAAAGGGATTAATGTGTGAGCGTATATTGTGATCAGACGCGTGCTAACTGTTCAACTGTTTAAAAATGGGATCGGAGAAATTAAAAAGTGATCAAGGAAACAAATTTACTGAATATACGCATTTTCCCGTTATTCATAGTTTGAATTCTATTTTAGAAATTATCTAGCACCACAAAATATTTAAACTATAAATTATGAACTTATTATTATTATAATTATTAAAATTATTCTAATTTATTTCAAATGTCTAAGAAATTATCATTTAACTGAATGAATAAATTTAAATCTTACAAAAGTGTTTTGGGCTTCAGTTTAGTTGTTTTATTGTTTACTTTCGTTTATGTGAGGTCTGTGACTGTGTGTTTGTAGTTAACTGTGTTTTTTGTTTCTTTCTGGATTGTTTGTTATTTTTTGTGGGAAGTTTGTGTCATTCTCGTGCGAAGAATTTGTGTATTCTCGATGAGCTTTTTTATTTTTATTTTTTCTGATCGTATTGTAATGTGTGTTGTGTTATCTAGGCTGTCTTGAGTAATCCTCCTATCCAATGATTGTAATTATGTGTTTTAGTGAAGAATATGTTTCGAAATTAAAAAAAAAAAAGGAAATGCATTAAATCAGTGGCAAAATGCAGCATTTTTACTTGCCAAAACCCACACCCAAGCCCTTAAAGATACCATAAATAGAGCAGAAAAAAATCCCGTTTTTTCCCCCACAAAGACAAAAAATCACCACAAACCAAAACCCATCTATCTAAGAAAATACAAACAATGAAACAAAACAAGAATGAAAGAATATCACCCCTTCTCAAAAAACCCAAACCTCAAACCAACAAAAAAAAACACCCAACAAACACTCAGCACAACACCAAACTTCACCTCCCCTGTTGATTCACCATCTGTGAAAACTCTTCAAACCCCACCACACCCATCGGGCCCAAATCCCGAGCCCGCTCCTCCTCCTTCCCTTCCTCGACCAGGCCCAAATCCCGGGACCGCTCCTCGTCTTTCCCTTCCTCAATCGGGCCCAAATCCCGGCCCACCCCATCATCCGGCCCATTCCCACCACCATTCCCTCTCAACCAAGCCTCGTGCAGCTGCAGAACATACTCCAAATGCCACAAAACCTCCCCCATCGTCGGCCTTCTCCTCCCTTCCTCCGCCAAACACTTCTCCGCAATCTCCCCAAAACCCGCCATCGACTCCGGACAAAACTTCCCGACCAGACTTTCATCCACAATCTTCTCGAGCAACTTCTTCCTCTGCCACCTCAGCGCCCACTCGGCCAAATTAATCTCATCCCTCGGCAACGCCGGATTTATCACCGGCCGAGCACACGCCACCTCGAAAAGCACAACCCCAAACGAGTACACGTCAGATTTCTCCGTCAGCTGCTGCCTCCTAAAGTACTCCGGGTCGAGATACCCGAAGCTCCCTTTCACCGCCGTGCTCACGTGCGTGTGCTCGAGCGACGGGCCCGTTTTCGAGAGCCCGAAATCGGACATCTTCGCCACGAAGCCCTCATCGAGAAGTATATTCGTGGTCTTCACGTCACGGTGGATAATTCCCCTTTCGGAGCCCGTGTGGAGGTAATGCAGCCCGCGGGCCGCCCCAATGCATATCTCGAGCCTCTGCTTCCACGTCAGCGGCGGCAGCCCGGCCCCGAACAGGTGGGCCCGGAGAGTCCCATTCGCCATGTACTCGTAAACGAGTATCATCTCGTTATTTTCGTCGCAAAAACCGATCAACGAGACTAAGTGCCGGTGGCGTAGCTTCGAGAGCAGCTCGATCTCGGTTTCAAACTCGGTCAAACCCTGCTGAGACTGCGGGTTTGACCGTTTGACCGCCACGACTGTGTCGTCGTCAATTTCTCCCTTGTAAACTTTCCCGAACCCTCCGACTCCAATCACGAGACTCTCGTCGAAACTATTCGTAGCGGCTTTGATTTCGGTTAACGTGAATCGCCTCCCGGATCGAACGGTTCCACCGAGTTGGCCACCGTTCGGGTTTTGATTACCCGTGGTGCTGCTCACGATAGACCCGTTAAGAATCAGAGGCCGCCAGCCTGGCGGGCTGCTTTTCTTGGCTTCATCGTTCTTTTTCCTACAGAAACGGATAACGATGAACACGCAGACGCCAGCTAGGATCGCGATCGACGCTCCGATTCCAGCCCAAAAGATCGGTCTTCTCGACATTTTACCCGTTTTCACATTCCCATAAGACTGCACGTAAGCCAAGTTCCCGTTTTTACTCAGTTTAAAAACCTCGAGCCCGTTTAAGAGAGCATCGGTGCCAGAAGACCCAGTTGTCGAATCGGGCCCGAGCTGTATCCATAGCGTATTAGTCTTCTCGGAAATGAAATCGACATAATCCTCGTGATAAGCTCGGTTCATCCCGCCAGCTCGTGCGTACACGTCGTAATTATCCGATGCCGTTTTGTTGTCGATGAATATCCGGAAGATTCTCTGGTTCGGCCGGTCGAAAACGAGCTCGCAAAAATGGAGTCGGACGAGGTACTCAAAATCCGGGTCGACCTCGAGCTTCCACGACATGTTGAACCGATTTTCGAGAACTCCGGTGTTGGTCAAAGTCCGAGCCGACTCGTACACGGAAAGTGGGGCCACGAAAGTCTCGTTCGGGTTAGCGTAAGTAATGTTCGACCGGTTACGGATTTCCGAGCCTGCGTCGGGATTAACCATGTAGCTCGAGTCGACTTCCCATCGTCTCCATAATGAGCCGTTTGTGGGCCCGATAAACGAGCCTCCGACATTCAATCTGTACATAGTTTCGATCCCTCGTCTGCTCAAGCCCAACGAGGCATTGCCGTTGTTCGACCCGACTCGACTCACCGAGTCGGTGAAAAGCCCGTTTTTTTCTTCCGGAAGAATCTCGATTGCGTTCACAAATCCGAACGAGCCTTTCCTTGGAGCGAAATCGAGGACGATTGAGTTGGTGCTGACGGGAAAGAAATATTCTTTCGATATCGAGCTGTAGCTGGAGTTGCCGGACAGGTGGAGGTTCTTCTCGGCAATCTCGCCGGGGACGTTAAACTCCGAGACCAATCTCAGGCCATTTGCCTCGACGGAAAAGTAAGAGTTGTTGGGGTTATAACCGTCGAAAGGTAATGGGGAAAAGTAGAGCCTGAGGAAATAATCGCCGTTCGGGAGGGAAAATGTGTAATTTAGGCTGCCCGTGAAAATTCGAGCGCTTTGGTAGAGCTGCCGATAGGCTGGATCGCCATTGTAGATGGAACTAAAGGCCTCGATTCCGGTGGAGGTAAGGGTGAAATTGTTTTCCGGCGAAGTGTCGCCTACCCATCTTCTTCCTCCCACATTTACAGTTGAGTTTGTACCGCAGTTTATCAGAAACGACGTCGGTTGAGCTTTTGCAGTGAGGCAAAGCGTAAATATGACCAATAGGAGTAGAAATCTCATCATGCTCAAACCCAAGAATTCTTTTTTTTTTTTTTCTAATTCCTTTACTTATTTCTCTCTCTTTACCAGATTACAAGAAGAAATTGAAGCAGTGATTATAAGCAATTCAAGAACACAAAGGCACCAATTTTAAGGACAAAAAAGGAACCCTAGATAATCTTGAATCACAATAATAGCTTCCAGCCAAAACAAACACTATACAATGGATGAATGAATGAACACACACTAATCTAGTGCATATATTGTTTTTGCAAGCAAAGATTAGCAAATCAAGATTCTCCCTCAATTAATTCCAGCTACAAAATTTTACCTCACATGAAACATAACAGAGGATTTACAATCCAAAACAACAGCTGAACCAAGAAACTTTCTTTTGTAAATTACGGTTCAAAATTAAAGCTCAATCAGCTAATAGATCTGGGCCAAGAAAACTCCCAAGTGCTGGAAAAGGAAACCCCTTTTTGGATATGCTAAGGAACAGCAGTTAATAATTGCAAAGGTACAATCTTTTCATCTATCAGATATGTTGAAAAATCACCAAAATTCTGCAGAGAAAGGAAAAAGTCTCGAAAAATTATTGAAGAAGTTGAAAAAGTAGGAGATGGGCTGGCTGCATATAGTGATAAAAAAGCTTTCAAAATACAGTCTGGAAAATATTCGCCATATTTGTAAAGGTATTGTCTTTTATGAGAGATAACGGGTGAGAATCTTGTGCCAACTTTTATTACAAAAAGTGGGTTTTGCTTGCTCTTAAGGTCGTAACTGCTTTTTTGGTGTGGATGAGCAGTCAAATTAATTAGCTGAGTTTAAAGAAATTAATTACATTAAGGGGTTTTTTTTTTTAATTATTACTACCTCATTTTTTTTATAAAGTAGTGCGCATCCAGTGCGATGCACGGACGGGTTTGTTACTTAAAATATTTTTAAAAATTTTATTTTAAATATAATTATATATATTTAACATCTCATTATTGCAAGAAAGAAGTACAAAATATGAAAAATTATGTATAATTTATTTGAATATAATGGGTGTCGCCAACCAAACCAATGATATCCAACACAAATATATGATAAAATTAATTATATGAATCGTAATGCTTTTTAAATATATATAATAAATATGAGATATTTAAGATTCGTATTAAAATTTATAATTTGGATATGAGATGAAAAATAGATGTGTACAAAAAAAATAGGTACCAAGAATCCACATATTATAAGATTCTTTCTAAACTTTAAAAGATTTTGTAGTTCGATACATATGGACAAAAAAATCATCAACTAAATTGAACAATCCAAAATATAAAAATTAATTTTAGAAATTAACATGCTTTATTAGATAAATATGAATTTTAGTTGTGGCCATAAAATATGAGATTTTTAGATAAATAAATATGGATATAAAAATATTTAACAATTAAGTTGTCATGACTTTTCGAGAATATTTCAAAAAATTTCAAAAGTTTTATTCAGTAAATGATTAACCAGATTTTTGTAACCAAATTTACACGTTTCACCGAATAAATTGAAGGAAATAATAGATCGAATTTTTTGGAAGCAAGATTTTCAAGTTTCATTCTCATTATTCATCAGATCTACCCGTAGAATTTAAAGAAATCGTTCCTCATATTTTTAGGAATTAAGGTTTGCATAATATATTTCTCAAATAACAATATTTTTTGTAAAATTTGAATTCGAATTTTCATTCAGCTGTCATTTTTCAAAGAAAAATACTAATAATAATAACTTTGAAAATTTTAAGCGGAAATTTTAGTATTATTTCAAGTAAGTCCTCTCTCTATTATGTAGTAATAGATATTAATTATATTTAAAAAATGTGGTTAGATATATGTGGATAAAAAATATTATATTAATTATTTTGTTAGGAATGTGATTATATGAAAGTTAAGATAAAATGAAATGTATTAAAAAATCTTGTGATATTTTTTGTTAAATGTTTGAATTTAAAAATCTAATACAAACTTTAGATTATATCACATAAAAAAAATATAACATGTTTATTAATATATTTAAAATATAATTTTTGATTTCAAATAAAGTAAAAGGCGGGATAACTCAGATTTGTTATAGAAAATTTTTAAAATGTTTATTAGCATTTTGGTAACTATATCGATAAGAATAATCGTACAATTTTAATTTCTAAAAATTTGGTAAGTTTGTTAATGAGATAAATTCTGTTAGATAAATGACTAATTAGTTAAAAAATTTGTGTTAGATTAAATTATAACGATTTTTTTTATTTATTAAAAAATATTTTGTATTAAATTAAACTTTTGATAACATTAATTTTATATTTAAAATTTATTTTTTTTTATTCAAAAATATTTTCTGTCAAACCATAAAATTTTGAAGATATCGATCGCCATAAAATCATAAGATAAATATGTAATATTTATATTATTATGGTAAAGGATAATCACACCAAATTAAAAATTAAAAATGAATACTCATTATTGTTTAAGATATTGGATTTACAAAAGAGGAAGAAGAAATAGAAACAAAACTAAATTTAATTGTTTGTTGCATTATTCAAAAATGATGTTTACGACATTATATGTGGATAAGTTGGGATAATATCAATCAATTTTTTCTTGGATAAATACAAACATTAGAAATATTTTTAGGTTAGATAAATATGAACATAACAAACTTTTAAAATTTGTAATTGATTTATATTTTTTTTTCAAACGTTTTTCCTAATTTAGTGAATATGGTCAAATTTACATACATACACGTTTTTTTTTTCATGAAGAAAAAGTGTTTCCATATTTGAAGGAAATTAGAATCTGTTAGATCATGTTATTTATAACAAACCTATTATACACGCTTTCAATTGTATGGGCGGGACATGTTAAAAAATTCAAAAAAAAAAAATTACGAAATATATAAGCGGGAAAATGACTATTATGAAGCGGGAAAACGAATTAGTTTTTTTTTGAATTGTTTGAATAGTTTTTCTTAACTGTATTATATAGTAATAGATGTCATTTTGGCTTTATCAACAATTGTCTAAATAAATGACGTTTTGGATCTTTTGTACATATTTTTCCATTATTACCCTTATCTAGCTAATAAATACACTATGTCTTTTCATATTCACTCTTTATATTTTTTCAAAACATCTATCTCTATCCTCATTATTGAGGGTTATTATTGGCAAAAAAAATATTCTTAATTAGTGTGTAACTTCTCAAAACAACATCTATTAAAAAAAGGAGGGAGTATTATTTATTTTGTGAATTATAAAATTGTAGAGTTGTTGTTAAGTACACCTAAAGATTATAAAGTCATACTTTTATCAATAGATACTAGTGCGTGACCCGTGCGATGCATGGGAAACAATATTACAATTGTATTATAAAATTAAATATATAAATAACATTAATTATGATTTATCCATTGTTTTTAAATTAAACCGGGTTAGACACAGTCCGATCGGATGGACCGAAAACCGGTTTATAACCAGTCTAGTTCGCTTGAATAAAATATTTGCTCTCGAATCCGTCAACACCAGTCGGTTGGACTGGTAGGGTCGATACGATTTTTTAAATAAATTTTGTTATATTTAAGATTATTTTAAATAAAATTATATATTTAAATAAAATAGAGATTTAAAAAGTTGTTTATCAATTAGTTTAAACATTTAAATTTATAAATTATTTAGATATCTAAGTAACACATTTTATGTAAATTTATTACAAAAAGTACTATATATATATGTATCCATTAAAATGTTTATAAATTAAAATATGAACAAACCACAAATGATTTAATAAAATAGCTTGATCATTTCGATGACGGTCCAGTTCTGAAAACCTTATATTCACTGTACATTAATAAATATTATAATAAAATATTATTTAATTTACATAAATATTAATAAAATGGTATATAAATATTCATAAATCATTCAAGATGTTGTCATAAAAGTATTGTTAATACGATTGTGTGAATTTTGGACTACATCACATTCACGTAATAAAATATTTTCAATATAAAATTTATATTTCAGTTCAATAATCAATTTGGTGTGGTTGAACTGATACATAACTTAGTCATCTGGGACCAAACAGGTTGTGTCAAGTTTTTTGACTATTTTTAATATCACCTAGAAGTAATTCAATCAACATAGGCAGTACCCTTATTCAATCACCCGATTGATCCGGAGAAATTTTTTTATTTTCTTTACATATATTTAATTTTATGAAATAAAATTAAAAAATGAAGATTAATTAATTTATTATGCAATTTAAAGAATATTTTTAGCGTTCAATATTTTTTTAAAGGCACAAATATAAAGACCGAGATTCTAAAAATTTTGTTATATCTTGAATTGAGATTTTATAAATATAGAGATCGAGATTTTAATGTTGTTCGTTGTTTATAAGAAATAAATAAAAATAAAAACATACATACTTAATAAAAATAATAAAATTAACTAATGCCTGAAATTTAATGTAGCATTTAATGCTGTATGATTTTTGCAGAAGAAAATAAGAAAATAATAAACTTATTATTTATAGGCTGCATTAAATTATGACCTATTTTTTTGCTATTATTTTTGGTAAATGGTAATTCTTATTATATATATATAAATATAGATATCATATACATATCTTAAAATAAAAATAAACTATAAAAATAATATAAATAAAAATATAACATTTCTTGCTATAAATATCCATGTTATTGAAGAAATTATGATAAATCAACTAGTGTAAGAGTCTAATCTTGTCTCCAATATTTGAAATTAGAGTTGAGAGCATTTCGAACTCCATTATTTGAGCTGCCCATCACATGCATCTGTCTGGAAGATAATCAAGTGGAAATTAATTATGGTGAATTATCGGAAATACCCCTTTGAGTAATGTGAATTAAATAAAGTAGTAATATCTTGTCCTCTTGTCTTTTTCCGTACCTGTAGTACCTCATGTACCTGCTGTAGTTCTGTGACAGAAAAATTATAATAATACCGATCAAATAATAATAATAAAATGAAGCCAAGGCGGAAAAATCATGAGCACAAAACAAATAAACAGGTTAAATCCTAACATTTAAAGAAGTTCTTGTTAGTAACAAAGTGCCATCCATTACGAGGTAAATAGTTAGTCTAAAAGAACTATGTTTCAAACCAGCTAGAAATATGTGAGTTAACTCTAATTATTTTGGATTTTGGGCTTAGTATATCAAAAATTTTAATGTTTTACATCTAACTTCAAACACTTGAAAATAAACATGTACAATATTCAATTCGCTTACAATTATAGTTAAATTATATAAAAAAATGAAATTATAATTTTTATAGATTTCAAAGCACGAGGGCCGAATACAGTTTTAGCTATTCATTGGCTTAGAATTTTCTCTCCATGAATCATGGATTATGCTGTACAAAATTTATATGTCACAATCTTTTTCATAAACGTTTTTTGTCAATTCTACTTTTGTCAAACTAGTTAGCATTTCCTTAATTCACGCCACGATATGTTTCTACAAAATTCTTGAAAAAATATATATATTTTAAATTAGGGTCTCGTGTTCTCATTCACTTGTCTGAAATAGAATTTTACTTCTTGTGATAAATAAGTTCATGTTGTAAGAATAATTTAAAAAGACTATACATATATATATATATAATTTATTTTCTTTTGTACGGAATAAATTTATTAAATATATATAAACACCTTCTTGTAGAGGAAAATGGAACGTTTTAATTTATAATAGTTGTATTTTAATCTCACCGTTGAAACACATTATTGTTTATGCAGGTATGTTGTAATTATTAATTTACTGTAGTTGTTATGATCATGCAATTATATTATTTTAAATTATTTTTTCATGTGGGCATGTTCTTCCACCCTCAACAAATGAACATTATCTGCCTCCTAATTTTTTATGTCCTTTATTGGTGGTTAGCTTCAATAATTTATGACATATTATTGTTGTATTTCTCTTAATGTTGTGTTTTATTTCAATTTAATCGAGTGTGAATTTTTTCATACCTCCATATACCTCTAATGTGGAGCGTATGAATTTTTCGAAACATTGATTCATATATCTCTAATAAGTAATATTTGAATTTCAAATATTTGTTTGATAGAATATGAAATTACTAACATTTAAATAGTGAAAAATGTCACTTCATATATAATTATGCTGACATTAGCGTGTTATTGCTGGTGATAACATCAGTTATTTAAATTTCCTCTATACTTGTATCAATATACAAAATAAATATTTTAGATGACTAGTATGGTCACAGCACAATTATACCGATTTTCTATATCAATAATAAAATTAAATAAATGTTTTAGATTATTAGAATTAAAATACATATCAAATTAAGTAATTAAAAAACATTTCTGGCCCCATATCATTATTAAAGTGATCCCAATCACCCAATATGGACCTGATATTCCTAGCTCCTAGTTTTTGGTGGTTAGCTTCAATAATTCATGCCATTAAATATTGATTGAGATTGAGTCTATTTTTTTTTAGTTGTTTATTTGGGTATTTAATATTGTGAAATGCTACATTATCAACTAAGTCTACAACTAGGTTCACCACACATGTGAAAACATTCATTTGTATATTTTTTTGTTTTTATTTTGTGTATTTTTTTGTTCTTTTTTGAATGAATTTCACTTGTGTTGTCAACCTAATTGTACACTAGGTTGGCTATGTATTATTTTTCTTTAATGAGAGAAAACAGGACGATTTTATCTAGATAAGCAACTATTAAAAGATTTTGTCTAATATATAATAAATTATTAAGGATACAGTGTCTAATAAAAATAACGGGCAACTAGAAACTGAATTGCTAAATATCACCCCCCTTTTACTACTTACCGCCTCTTGGACAATTTTGCCCTTAACATTTGTTTCTAAAAAATAAAATAAAAAAAAATGAAAAAAATTCTGTCACCGTGCACAATACCGGCCGTAATCGCCGGTTGGACGCACCGTGCACTACCGTAATCGCCGGAAGGACAGACCGTGCACCGTCCTGTTTCGCTGGTAGGACGGATCGTGAATGGCCGTCTTCACCGGTAGGATGCACCGTGCACGTCCGTCTTTGCCGGCCGAACAGCGGAATTTTTATTTTTTATTTTTATAATCAAATTTATATTTATTATATAAGTTATAAAAATTAAATTTTAATTTATAACATAAATTATAGAAAAACTAATAATAAATAAAAATTATAAATTTTTATTTGTTATAAAAACTAATTAAAAATTATAATTTTTATTTGTTATAAAAATTATATTTTTTTATAATTTGTTTAGTTTTTATAATTTATTTAGTTTATATAAAAATTATTTAATTTTATAATTTATTTAGTTTTTATAATTTAGTTAGTTTTTATAATTTTCTATAAAAATTATGATTTTTATAATTTACTTAGTTTTTAATTTTTATATTTTTAATTAGTATTTACAAATAAAAATTTATAGTTTGTTATAAAAATTATAACAAATAAACATTAATAATTCTTATTTATGTTAAAAAAAATCCGTCGTCCAACCAGCAAAGACGGACAGGCACGGTGCGTCCTACTGGCGAAGACGGCCGTGCACGTCTGTCCTGCCGGCAAAATCGGACGGTGCACGGTCCGTCCCACCGGCAATTGCGGCCGACACCGTGCATGGCCGGTTTTGCCAGCCGAACAGACGGCGAGAGATCTTTATTTTTTTTTTATTTTTTAGAAAAAATGTCAGGGACAAAATTATTCAAATAGTAAGATAAATAGTAACACCCAACCAAAAAATGTCTATTAGTGTCGAGTGAACACAAAATTCAATAATTTCAATCCAACTTTTGTTTAGTTAATCTCTCTCTCTCTCTCGTTAATAATGTGTGGTGTGTTTCATGTTTATGTAAGACTATATTTAGTTTCGGGTATTTGGTGACGATTGTAAATGAACTTTTTGAATTCAATTCGATTTATTAGATAAAGTGAGCTAAAAAAATAAAAATAAAAAACTGACTGAATGGAAATTTGGATTTGGTGTTAACCTTGTGAGTAATTATGAGTTCAAATTTAATGTGATATAATAAAATAATTTCTCAGTAGTTAAAATTAATTGGGTGGACGAATAGTGAAATTTTGTTGAAAAAGTTTAGTAATAATTTATCAATATCATTTAATTATATTGATAATATTGAAAAATGTAAAGTTTAATTAGATGAATAGTGAATATTAAATTAAAATTTCGTATTAAATCATATTTATGTAAATATATATATATAGCAAAACAAAATAAAAAAATATTATTTCTAATCGCAGTCTAAGTTTGCTTGATAAATTATCCGAATTCAAGCTCGTTTATATAGTTAACGAGGAGAACAAGACTTCAAAATAAAAATATTTATATGATTATTTATAATTTAGCTTATTAAGATTCGTTAATACTCGAGTCAATTGTTAATTACCATACATAAACGAAATGCGTGGTTTATCTTCTCGCTGACTCTATTTCCAACGAGATTCGATCCTTCCCATCTTCTCCACATGATCACATCACCAATGGACTAATCACAAAACCACACACAGCAACACACTCAGAGCACAGCCTAATGGGGTTCGAATCCGAGGATCCCAATCGTTTCGAGGAGGCGGTGGTCTTGGGCGTCGACGGTGGCGCCACCTCCACTGTCTGCGTCTGCCTGCCTCTCCTCCCATTGTGCGAGCGTCGCCAGCTGCCCGATCCTCTTCCCGTTCTGGGCCGCGCCGCCGCCGGCTGCTCCAACCACAACAGCCTTGGAGGTACTTTTTCTCCCCTAATTGTCGCCGATAGAGATGGAAATTCGATGCTCGAAATGTGAATGGTCGCTTGATGTGTTCAATTATCAAATTTACGCGGTCTGTATTGTTTCAGGACACGCCAAACTGTATAATTCGTTGATCACTTTTTACTAGGAAGACGATTAATTGTTTCGTTTGTTGAAGTATCTCATTGCATTCGCATAGATTTGCAATTCGAGTCTCTTTGACGTGGTTAGAAATGGAACTCATGGAATCTGGTGTTTGTTGTGAATGACTTGTGGCTGATAAGGAATTAATGTTTCCACTCTGTTTGTTGCCATGTCTAGCTGCCAAAGGGAAATTAGACTCGAATTAAGCAACTAGGATATTCAATTTACTTGTGATGAAACTCCAGTTTCTGGATATTCTCATTTTTAATACACTACACCCTGGAATGGAGGGGGCGATCTCGTAGTTCTTGGTTGTGAAGACGTGTTGGTCCATTTTTTTTTCCCCATTGAAGCCAAACCTAAACCTGTGTTCTAGAGATAGCTTGCTGGCACTTAATATTGCGAAAATGGTGCCTAGTGTTGTCCGTAAATTTACCTAGAAAAATCAGGAACAAAGGTTTGGTTTCATGTGGAATCAATTCCAGCAGTAATGTTTTTGGAAATGAACAACATTTTAACACTGGATCTTCGAACCACATTTACATGGGGCCATGGACTGAACTCGTTTTTGCAGTTTGCTTTTACTTGACATGTGACTATATTATTGGTACACAATAATCCTTAGTTTCTATGTTGTTTGCTTCTATGATTTTGTTCATCTTATTTGAAGTTGGGTCTTGCAGAACAAGCTGCTAGAGAAACACTTGAACATGTTATAAGCGAGGCACTTTCAACAGCTGGAAAGAATCATTCAGCAGTTCTTGCTGTTTGCTTAGGGATTTCTGGTGTGAACCATCCATCGGATCAGGAGAGAATATTGATATGGATGAGGTATTGTTCTCTTTGTATTCTGGTAAATCCCTTTGTTCCATGGTGATAAGTTTCGCCACTGTAAACTACGACTTGTTGGATTTTGAGACTCTGAAGTCCTTAATTGGTAGAGGTTAAAACAGAATCAGAGAGTAAGAGGCTGAACTAAAACCATTAGTACATTTGTATATGGGATTATAATAAGGTCAATTTTCTGATAAGTTTTTCATGTATGTAATTGATTGAAAGCAAAGGTGAAAAAAAAAATCAATTGTCAGCGAGTATTTTTTTAATTGTTTTCTTGTTCCTTAATGGCAAGGTCCAAGATCCACCTAGGCTTATAACCCATGGTACACTAAGACCTTGATGGAAGATGCATTGTGGAATAAACGAATGATAGTTGTGAAGTTAAATTTGGTTATAACTTCTTACAGCAGTAATCTAATCACAAAACATTGGAACCACAGTCATTTCAAATATTGCGCAGTGTGTGCTGACCCTGAACAATAAATAGTCTACATCCTCTAGAATTGGTTATTGAGCTTTATGATATATGTGCAGGAATATTTTTCCTGGTAATGTAAAGATATATGTAAAAAATGATGCTGTAGCAGCTCTTGCTAGTGGGACAATGGGGAAACTACATGGCTGCGTTTTGATAGCTGGTACTGGGTGCATTGCTTATGGATTTGCTGAAGATGGAAGAGAAGCTCGTGCTGCGGGTGCAGGACCTATATTAGGTGACTGGGGCAGGTAAATTCAGTAAGTAAGTATAATTTGGGTTAGATAATACTTTATCTATTGGACCTGGTCTGATGATGAGCCATGAAATGTTTCATCAGATTTGTAAGTAATATACTGTTGCGTTAGATCATGTTTATGTAATCTACTCAACAGGTTAGCCATTAATGGAGTTGTTCTAGTCAGTAATAGGGATGATCTGTTTCAGGTGCTTGATAACCTATCTATCAACTGCCAATATATGTAAAAAGCCAAATATGTTTTTGCATAAACAGTCCACAAATGAGAGAAACACTTAAAAAGGCTTCAATGTAACTATTTTGAGTTGCTGCATCTGTTATATCTAGATTGCCTTAGTGTTTTAGCATATATAATGGAAATTAATGAATCCAGTTAGAATTAACTTTGAACATCTTATGCGAGAAACTTTTCTATGAACACTTCAGACTTCAGAGTGAACATTATAGAGTTTTATGATGTAGGCGCTGGATTCCACTCCCTACTATAAATAGCACAGTCCTGCTCATCATTTTGCAAAACTCTTCATCTATTCGTTTCATATTTATCTATTCTTTCTTATTTATAAAGTAGTCTAAGATGAAAGGTAATATGTAGAATATATCTTACGGTTAGTGTATGGTTCAAAATAGTATATTTGTATCGTCATCAGTTAGATCGATATCCTGTTGCTGTTTTCAGTGGTTACGGAATCGCTTCTCAGGCACTGACAGCAGTGGTGAAGGCTCATGATGGGCGTGGCCCGGAAACTATGCTTACAAATTGTTTCTTGAAATCGCTGGATCTTACCTCACCAGATGAGATCATAGGGTATCTTCCTTTTGAATTTATTTCCTGTTCATACTTTCCATACTGGTTTTCGGGGTTCTACATAATCTGAGAATATGCAGGAGTACCTTGTATATTAAGCTTCCCCGTTCGCTTCAACTTGAATTTGAGTTTGTTAGGGGTCGCCACTTTACATGTCCTCATGGAAACTACTTAGATGGGTGATAAATGACAGCTATTTTAGTTATTTAGGGCGTGCTTGGATACAAATATATCCGCTCAACACGATTTATTTATTTTTTTTTGTTAATCATGGTTAATTTTGAAAAAATTGGTATGGCTAGTTGTTAGTGGGATTTTGAGTTTATATTTAAAATATAATAATACAAGTTGATTTGATGTAAAAGTATGAGAGAGATAATGTGAAGTGACTGTTAGTTAAAATTATGTGAGTAGATGGAGAGTGAATTAAAGTAAATGTGATGTGTAAAAATGATTGATTGATATTATTTAGTTATATTGATAATATTGAGTAATTACAAGGGTAAGGTCTGCGTACAACTGACCCCCCAGACCCCAACCTATTGGGAATATACTGGGTATGTTGTTGTTGTTGTATTGATAATATTGAGGATAGTGGGGTTAGGTTAAAGTTGAATTAGATTTTGAGTATAGATTGAGTATGGATTGAATTATTTTATATACAAATACACCCTTAACTTGCCATCTCCAATCTTTCTCCTACAATGATCAAACTTATTAGCAGAATATCATTTGCAACGAAGTTTGATGTTTATTTTTTGCAAAATATATTCATTTTTTTCCTTTTTGTTCGAAAATTTACGCACAAGGGACTGAAGTAACTTCGTGGGCATTACGCTTAACAAAAGTAGTTTTCAGCATCTTTTTTTTTTCATTTTATTGCTTATTGGAATTTAGGTGGACCTATGCAGATTCATCTTGGGCTAGAATAGCAGCACTAGTCCCTCTCGTGGTATCTTGCGCAGAAGATGGCGATCAAGTTGCACATGAGATATTGATTAATGCAGTCCAAGAGTTGGCTCTAAGTGTAAAGACTGTCGTTCAACGACTATGTTTGGCTGGGGAAGGTGTGACCTCGGTTTTTCTTAAAATTTGCTTCAAGTAAACGCTAAAAGTTGTTCTAGTGAGCCTAGTATTTTATCCCACCTACTCCTCGTGAGTGGTGACAACTAAATTATGTTGGTCTATTGCAGATGGAACTGATTCTTTCCCAGTTGTCTTAGTTGGTGGTGTCCTTGAAGCTAACAAGAGGTGGGACATCGGGAAGGAAGTTACTGACACAATTTTGAAGGCCTTCCCAGGGGCTTTTCCCATTAGACCAGAGGTTTGTTTTATGATTGTGGACGTTTATAATGCGTTTTTGTGACCCCACGCGATACATCTATCTTTTTCCCCCACAAACTATTTATTTATGAAATTGTTCCATTTTTGTCTGATTAGTCAAGATCTATGTTGTTGATATGTGAATTAAAACAAAAAATATTTCAGTTTCATCGCATTTCACTTCTTTCTTTACGTTCTCACTAATACAATTAAAAAACAAAATTCAAACATTATTATATATTTTTACCAACAAAAAATACTGTTCACCAATTCTCATATTTCTTACTACCAATCACTATCAACTCAAGGAGACAGAGATGGTTGGAACAAAATAATTTTCTTTAAAGGTCTATTTTTCAGAAAAAAAATCATATCCAAATTACATTCGAACGCTAAATAGATTGCTAATTGTGTCGCCTTTTTAGGTGGAACCTGCAATTGGGGCTGCATTGTTCGCATGGACCAGCTTGATGAAAGAAATGGAAGCAAATGGCCACAGATGACATTATAAATATCCAGAAAATTTGCTGAATGTGTGTATTAATCGAGAGAGTTCCTAATTGTGGTGTGCTCTGGATTATTTGCAGTTCCTAATTGTGTAGTTTCCGTCTTGCAGATATTATTACTGGACCGAGAGAGTTCCAGCTTATTACGCTAAGGTAAATTGTAACTATAAATGTTGTTGGGAATCTCCATTTATAATTACCTCATGTAACATATTGGACATTTAATGCTTAAAAAAAAATTGTAGTTGGACATTCAGTTTGAGTGAGTACCAATTTGCCCCAAAACTAGTCAACTGCACCAACCGATTCTTTCGATGATAAATCTGTTTCACTTCAAAAGAGATTGCCCATAACTTTAACAAATGATGACATCAGCTTAATTGTTGATTTGCATTTGTTGTTTCAATGGTTTTATGAGTTTAAATCGGTTTATTTGGCTCCCTATAGCTCAGCATTTGCATTTTTCGGACAAAAGCTACACAGTACACAAATGCTTCATAAAATTCAAAGATTTTCCATTTTTTTTTATATATTATTTTGACAAAGTATTCGAGGACATTAATAGCACTTTTAATGCCGTGTAAGGCTGTAGTACCAAGGAGTAGTTTTTTTGCACTGCTGTCCTGTTTTGGCACTCTTGTGTACCCAAACCATGTATTTATTGCTAATTACTCACCTACCAGCTGTTAATTGCCTTCCTAATTTCTTCCTGGACTAGGTTAGATGAATTTCATACTCCATGTTAAACAAATTATGGCGTATTAATCGGTCAATTCGTCATGTTTTTTTAAACATTAATACATAATTATACTGTGAAATTATTTTTTTTTTTTTTCATTTTTGTTTTCTAAATTCTGTACTTGAATACAAAAGTAGGCATATTTATTTAGAAAATATAATTACTTAACGACTAATAAATTATTTCGGTAATTTTTTCACATTATTCAATTTTATAGGACAGTACTTTATTATATTCTTCATTATTCCATCTTATATTCTAATACATGATGTCACTTTTCTACTTGGTACTAATGACTTGGAATCAAGAATTGAAATTTAAATGAACGTGTAAAAACCTCATTATGTGGACGAACATTAATAGTGGATTCGCAGATGTGTGGATGATAGAAACATGCATAATTTTGCGGTGTAGTTATAAATATCATAATATAAATGGTGCTATAGGTTGTCTAATGGTTAAGCACTAATCCCTTTTTATATATAATTATAGTTGTATTATGAAATAATATATTTTTGTTAATATTATATTATAAAGTATGATATTCGAATATAAATATATGTACATATTTATTTGAAATGTATACATGTCTACTATTAGACAGACTAACAAAAGACATCAATACAAGAATAATATCACATTTTGACATCGCCAACCGTCGGGTCAACCCGTTGATTAGGGTTTCAATCCAACATCGAAAGTAGGCGCGTGTATTAAGCCGGCCAGTTCCAAGTCAAGCCCAAAAAGCATTTTGACTCGGTGGGTATGGGTCTAACCAAGTCAAAATGCTTTTTGGGCCCATACCCGAGTCAAAATGTTTGACCTACAAACAACGGCGGATCCAGGATGATTACATAATGGAGGCACCATATAATTAACACTGCGTCGTCGCCTCGCTTGCAGATTTGATGTATCTTTTTCTTTTTCCTTTTCCTTTTTCTTTTTTTAATATATGTATACATATATTGACGGAATGGACATGAGGCCCCAATAAATATATATACATGTATCTTTTTAATGGGTCTCTAAATATTTCTGTTTTCTTTTAATAATTAAGTTNAATAATTAAGTTTATTATTTTGGGTTGTTAGTTGTAGGTTGAATTGTTTTCTGTTTGAGCTGAGGGCATAATTTTAGGCCTAGAAGAATTTTACCCTTTGGACTACATAACTAATGGGGAATGCTCTCCTACCCACGGTAGACACATGTTAATATGCCCACCGCTTATGTGACATGCACACATTGGTGATGTTAATATATTAAAAAAAATATATCACCAATGTGTGCATACCACATAAGCGGTGGACATATTAACATGTGTCCACCATGGGTAGGAGAACATTTCCGCATAACTAATATAAGTTGGAGACAATTTTGTAGTGGGCCTGTGACCCCACTAATATAGGCTGGATCCGCCACTGCCTACAAAGCATTTTGACTCGGTGGGTATGAGCCTACACAGCATTTTGCCTCTGTGGAAAACCTGTTTGACCTACTGCATTTGATGCCGAAAATTTTGAATTTTCGCTTTCTTGATTTGGTTATGAGTCTGACCCGAAACCGGCGGGTCAGACACGAGTACAACTTAATCTCAATTGTTGAATGTTGTAGTCGTTGCAAGATCAAACAGTCAAAATTCACTTGAACATGCAGGTTTGCATGAGGTGTTTT